>VXBT01006093.1:0-62938 GCA_013400235.1 Oriolus oriolus
GGTCCCTCTGGACAGCATCCTGCTAAGGGTGCACCCAATGCCACTGTGCCCTTGATGAAAACATTGAATAGCACTGGTCCTGACTCAGACCAAATCCTTCATAACACAACTAGAGACTGACATACTCAAGCATGTCCTTAAGGCAACATCTTTCCTGGTCCTACCATTTCAGACAGTTACAGAAGTTAACCAAAAAGCTGCTTCTTTTCTAGTCAAAGACAGAATAACACTGCTCTTCTCTGCTCTCTATTTATCTCTCATTTGTTCCTGCAACTGTGCAGTAAGGCATTGTAAAGTGATGCAAAAGAATTAAGTAATTATTCTTAAGGGTTCTAGATCAATATTTCTATTGTAGATCACTGTGAAGGCAAAACTGTTTTCTCCAGGTTGCAAGAATGAAGACGGCCTGATGAAATTTTATACGATATAATGGAAAATGTTTTTCAAAAACACAAATTAATGAAAGGCAAAATGTTTTCACACATTTTGTGAGACAGTTTGTGAGGACTGAAAACTGAGTACAATGGAACAAAACTGTAGATTATTAAGGCCTTACCTTTCTTCATCTCCATCTCTCATATACTAAGAAGTACATATTCTATGAGTATCAGTGTGAAGTTCCTATCTGATGTTTCAGAAGTGAATGGAGAGGACTGACAAGACAGAAAGCTGATGCAATCGCAAAAATCTTGTTTTCTTAAGAGGACAGATTTTAAACATCTTTTTCAAAGTTCACCAGATACTCACACTTAAAATTTTCCCTTTGAGCATTAGTATTTTAGCAGTAAATAATAATACAGTATCAATAATATCAACAAAATTATATCAATAAAAAGTAACTCAATAATAAACTAATTTAATGCAGAGGCTAGAAAACAGGAGTGTAAAAGAGGAAACATGAAACAGGTGCTTTGGGCATGGGCAGAAAACAGTGAAGAACAGCAGGGATTGGAGAGGGACAGAGGTGGACTCCCAACCAGAATGACAACACCATTCCAAGCACAGCTGCGGAGGCTACATTCCCTGGAACCCCAGAGACCCACACTACTAAATGGATACCAGAAGAAATTCTCACAAAAATGGAAATGGAAAATAAGCTTCTCAGCTGCTTTTGGAAGGAGTTATGTATTCAGAGCACCCCAGCCTCAAAGACACAGCTTGGCACAACACGGGGAACCAACGCACAAAGACATTCAACTCTCACATAGAAGTTCTTGCCCTTGGGGAAAAAAAGAAATACAAACAAAAACCCCCCACAAAAGTACAGTCGACAGCAATACCAGTATTTCCAAAAGCCACTCTTTCATATACCCCCTCCAAATCACTGGTCCTAATCTTATCATGAAACATAATTAAATCCATATATCAAGTCCTTTTCATACCAGCCAGGTACTTTCCAACAAGGTAGACTAGCTCCAAGTTTCTGGAATGGCTTTAAACAATTGTACTATTTTTATTATTAGGTAAGTAATGTTCTCAACTTCATGCCAGTTTATTTAAGAATGCTTTTTTAAAAAATACTATCGTATTTCAAGTGGTTTAAACAGAGTAGCAAAAAGGGGGAAAACAACAATTCAGAGTCTCCTGTCTAGAAATGTAGAGGAAAGTAGTGCCCTGTTTAATTAAGTGACCCTGATACAAGTCCTTTCTCTACTCTTCTCTCAGTTTTCAGTCCCTTAATTCTCCTTTCCCAAAGTCACTAGAGTTTCATAACCCAGAATCCTCAAACACTCTCATCTCAAGCCTTTCCCCCTTTCATCTCATACCAATAGTCTTCGACTTCCCAATTCTCTCCAGGTGTTTACTAAATCCTCTCCCATATATTTCTCTGTCTCATCTGCCTCTGCCTTCCCTCTCCTGGTTCAGACCAAATCCTGGTCTGCCCAAATCTATAACCACAAAGCACTCCCAAGGTAGCTTCAACAGTACCTCTTCTTCTGCAAATGACTTTCCAAACTGCCAGCCTACTGTGCAATTCCTGCACCTCTATTTATTCAATGCCCCTGCTTCAAATCCACATTCATGCCTAGCAGTTCAAAGCCAGATATCCTGGCTCCAGGTCCCACAACAATAAGGCCAAGCCTTGCTGCCATACTATGATGCTTTTATTGTATGTTGATACCTCTTACTGCCCTTATTGTCACGGCAGCCCTGTCTTCTCACAAAAACCCCGGGTCCTTCTTGCAAGAAAGGCTTTAAAATCCAGGCTGGATCAAAAAAATAAATAGAATGACTCTTTAATGACTGACAAAAGAGTAGAATGTGTCCATGTGAAAAAAAAAATCCTAAGCAGTAACTGCATGCTTTAGTTATGATACGTGGGGCTTTGCAGCTACATCCGAACCTTCCAAAACATCCCTGTTTCAAATGTCTTTAAAATAATGGTCTCGGCTTAGAAATTGCTATGTGCCATAAATTCAGTACTGAAGAATCAGATTGCCTTAAAAACTGTTCTCAACTAAATCCAAATTTTCATACTAAGCAAGCTTCAGATTCAGATTTCATCTCTCCAAAGGCATTATTTAAAAAACATGCCCAGAAAAATCAAAGTAGAGAGCAGATGTCTAGAACTGAATGGACACAGGCTCAGGACAGAACTCACTGTCAGATAGAACTACAGCTCGAAACTTTTCATTGACTCGTGAATTCCTTTCTACGTGGATCTTTTTCATGATGACAGAAGATGACAAAGACACAACCCAACCCATGTTTCTGTACTTCACTACTGAAGCAAAGCCTGTGCAAACACTCCATAGTTGAATACAAAATATCACAAAGTCAGAAAATCAGCAGTGTCTGCTAGGAGCTGAGGTATCTTTTGTTTGCTTGTTGCAAAGAAGGGAATTAGAACCATCATTCTCCTACTACGCAATTCCCACCTCTTCTGTGGGAAGTATCTTGGAAGAACCCAGAAGCAAAAAGCAATACAGACACATTTACTACAGCCAACATATTTCCAGGCTATCCATGCACTTCATAGGCACCTTCAAACTTGAGTACACCTACACAGATTGACTGATTGGTGACTAAACAGGTTTCAGCTGCCACCAGAGTATATTCCTTTGTCACCCAACACAGCTGTTCTCAGGAAGCTGCACTGCCCTTCCCATGCAGATCTTCATGAATTCCTCTCTGAACTCCCCCTCCTATACTTCCTAATTTATCTAGGAGTAACTAGCCATGGTAGGACTACAGGAGTTTAAAAATCATATAATAGCTACACAAATGGCTGCAAGAAGACACATTGGGTTCTCTAGACAGACCTAAGAAACCACAGCAGTTGAAGCAGAATGGGTAATGAATGATTTTAGGGAAAAAGTCTGTGAACTTATTTTTCAAAGTTCTTTTCTTTGGAAAGACTGAAATGAAATAGATACATTACAGGCTTTTCCCAAGTATTTGTTTAGATACTAACTTTTATCCAAGGAGGCAGTTTCCATCATATATTTAGCTTTCAATGAATCAGCCTTTCCTAAACGAAAATGCTTCACTATCAAAGTTTGTGAACAGTTTTACTGACAACATTTAACTTAAAACCAGCTGAGAACCAGACTGACAGCTCTGAGTATTACTGGACAAGCAAACAAGAACAAATTGTCTAAACAGGATCTGGCCTTATGCAAGACCAGGCCCCAGCATCACTGGAATAGTCAGTGCTCACATTCTCTCCTGAGTCCATCAACAAGAAGGGACTGCGGTTTTGTGACATATCCTTTAATAGTTGAAGACCTATCTGCAAAGAAAAATCTATTCAGCTTCCTAAAGTTATAAATGTACCCCACATTTTGAAATAAATATATCGCCAATTGCGTAACCAGACACTCAAAATCCAAACATATAACAACAAGATTAAAAGAAGCACAGAGAAGCAAATACCAGCAGCTGTTGCAACTATTAAACATGCCTCACAAAACTTAGCAAAACATAACTGTTAAAACAGTAATTCCAAAATAAAAGAATCAAAGTGAAGACATTCAAATAGTTTGTCTCCAGCAAGTAAAGAGAAAAAAAATTATTGTGCAAGGCAAGGTGCCTATACTGGAAAATCTCCAGTTGGCAGCTTAATTAACTGAGAAGTGCTCAGCTGGAGCACCTTTGATGAGCACGACTACAGCATATTATAAAGCAAAAAAATTGTTTGTGTGTAGCCATTTAGGGCATAATTCAACAAGAAATAGGAAACTAAGTGGAATTCTACCACAACTCAATGTACATCTCATGTGTATCACCATGTTTGACAAAAGGATTATCATTCGCCATGCTAGTAAGTACTTCATTACGTCTTTACAATGTTATTGGAACACAGAATTTACATCAGAACCCATTCTGCAGACTTTCATTCCCAGCACTGTGATGACACACTGGAGGAATGAAGAAGCAAATTGCATGGAAGCACAAATCTGAGAAGACTTGGGTTTGTTGTCTAGTATGACAAAGCATGGATTCCATTTTTTTTAAGATATTTTCTAATCCCCTGCCTTTTCTCCTATAAAATGACTTCAAGACATTCTTGTCATCTCCCAGAAAATCAAAATTTTGGTGACTGTAAACACTTCAAAACAACAGGACAGAAACTAATTTTCATGAGATTTACTCCTTACAGCATATCTCAGCCCAGTCCAGTGCTGACACAGAAGCCTGTAACAAACTTCCCCCTTGCACAGGGACCCTACTTTAGTGCTTACATACCTGCTGTGTAAGGAGGCTGACGTGGCTTGGTGGGGAATACTGGCAGGCTGCTTGCTTTTCTGCCAACTGCTGCAGTTCTGCTGCTACCACACTGGGGCCGTGACGTTTGCCCTGGGAAGAAGCATGTTCTGCATCTTTGTGCATCCTGGCTGGGCCCACACACTGCCCGCTCGAACTTCGATGGCACAGACCTACCAAACAGACATTTCAATGTGCTTGATGACCAGTATGTCAGACTCTCAGCCTGCTGATCACAGACACAAAAAGCAGATAAGACACCAAGAAGAATACAGAATATACCTACTCTGCATGGGTATTGCCCATGTGAACAGTTAGCAATTCCAAACCCGTATTCTCTTTGTTACAATGTATCTAATGGCACCCAATTCCAGAGACATTGCCAGCTGTTATCCAAGTTAAATCTGTAATGTTTTTCCTTAAAAACAAATGGATCTCTTTAAGTAAGCTACTCATTTGGGAAATAAGATGAATTTTAATGTTGAGGAGTTGTGTGTATATATATATATAACGTAATTTAATGTAGAGGAGTTGTGTATATGTATATATACATATATATATATAGCAACTCTAGTAAACATGTGCTGACCCTGACACACAACGTAGAACAAATACATACCATCATTCAAAATACAAAAATGTAAGTATTATCAGGACCACAGCTGTCAGCCCGTGTGTCGTTCCTAAAAGTTTCCTAATAGATTACACCCTGCATGCAAATGCCTACAGTTTCTTCTGTCCTTCAGATTCTTTACACTCTAAAGCTGCATTGCTCAACTGAGTTCTACCACAGCATTATAGATGAGAGGTCTCTAAACCTTGTTTTTAGGATATCCTTGGATATGGCAGTGCTGAAACACCCTAGATACTGTAATGATTCATTCAGATCCATCTTTTCTGGATGTCTTGACACACCTTCAAGTATTCAACACTTATGAAGTTTCATTACAAGATTTCTATGCTTGATAGACCACCAGAGAACTAAGAACGGGACATAGACTGAGACAGGACTTCTGCTGATGGGAACAACATTAAACCCACTAAAGAGATGAGATTAGTAACATAATAGAGAAAATATACAATACCTAATTTCACAGCTCTTTTTGAGCAAGTTCAAAGGCTGAGTTCAAAGCACAAGGCTGAGGGTAGACCTTATCACTATAACTTATGAGAAAAGAGGTTTTTGTAAGGCAGGGGTCAGCCTCTTCTCCTAAATAACCAACAGGACAAGAGGAAATGGCCTCAAGTTGCATCAGGGAAGGTTTAGACTGGATATTAGGAAAAATCTCTTCACCAAAAGGGTTGTCAAGCACTGGAACAGGCTGTCCAGGAAGTGGTTGAGTCACCATCCATAAAGATATTTAAGACATGTAAATGTGGCTCTTACGGACCTAATTTAGTGCTGGACTTGGTAGTGTTAATTGTTGGACTTGATGATCTGAAAGGTCTTTTCAAACCCAAATGATTCTATGATTGCTTGTTCATCTGGTCAATAAAAGGGCATCTGGCTAACAAAGGCTGCATCCCACACTCCTGCTTTCTGTGAGAAATTCAGCACCATCCAACAGGACGCAATTCTAGAAATGTAAAATTTCTACTTACTCCACAACAGAAACTACACAATCTCTGTACTGAACTAGCACGTTATTATGAATCCCAGAACACTCACCTACTTTTCCAGAGGATGGTCGGGACAATCTTTGGCTATAGATCTGAGCAGCTCTCTGAAAAGATGAGATTGGGCCAAGGGTGTAGCTACCAGAACGAAAACGATGTAACCCTGCAAGGCTACAAGTCTCAGTGGACACTGGGTTTGTGAGGACAGAAGAACTGTCAGGAGCAGAGCTCTGCAAGGAGGGCAGTGGGGGTGGGGACTGAATCAGTCTGGGACCAGCTGGAGGAGCCGGCAATGAAGGGTGACCGGACACCTTTGAATTTTCAGAGGCTGTAGGCTGAGGTGACATCCAAGAACTGGTACTTCTCTGGAACGTGGCACCAAGAACAGAGGAAGGAGCACTAGAAGGGCTGCACCGACGTAATGTCACTTCGGCATTTAAGGAGAGGGCGAGTCCTTCTGGAACTACACAAAGATAATGAGCATACTATATGAGGAAAAAGCTGCTTTTTAGGTCCTTTGATAATATCAACACACCAAATGCCTGTATTCAGACACACTGAAGCCAAAATTACCGCATCTAGCAGCAGAGACAAGAAGAGGCCCTACATGATAAATATCCTCTTTCAAAGCCTGCCACATCTAGATCTTCCCCCCGAAGGGAGTGGCAGCTAACTCTTTCATACTGCCTACTCTACAGCATCTTCTCTTGTGTTTAAAAGTAAAAATTGGGCATTTGGACCTCTCCGTGTGAACCCAAGGGTTCCAATCTTTGTTTAAAACAGTATTAAAAACAGTATATGCATTCAATATTTTTTTATTGATGATTATTTAAGTCAGTTCACTTACAGCTTGATTTAGCTTCTTTGGGTTTACAGCCTTTTAGCGATCCTTCTGCAGGCAAATCTGCAACTGAACTTTTGAGATGATCACCTCTTATTTTTTTCACCATCTCAGGATGCTCTATAACAAAATCAAGGAGTTAGGAAGTAGAACATTGCAAATTGTGGTATCACCAGAACATAACTGCAGAATTTACCCTTGCTATATTTGACTTTCTTGCTAATATTTCCTGTAGACCATGCAACTTTATTGATGACAATTGTGCTGTCATGTACAGTAGCATGGTCTACTAGATTCATATGGCTGGCATGCTCTTCCTTCCATGGAAGGCCCAATTAGGGTCAAATATACAGTCTCTGGCCTCCAATGGATACACACACTGTAGGCAGCAAAATTTAACAGACTTTGATTTCATTCATCCCTTACTCCGATTTCAAGATTCTCTGTTCATTTCAATTCTTACTGCCTTCACTCTGCACATTCTCATTTCAGTCACGAACTACCATATCTAGTTCCTTATAAATGCCAGTCTAGGTTCAACCCATTTCACTCCAGGCAAATAAAGTAGGAGTGAAGTTACTCTAGTCTTCACATAAGATTGAGTTTAAAAAAAAAAAAAAAAAGAAAAAGATATGCAACCTCAAGAAACCTGAGTAACATTGTGGAAGGGTTGTTCTCTTTCCATAGACTTAAGCTAAACTAGGTTTGTCTGGGCAACATCATCTCAGAATTGCCTGCAAAACTTACCACCTTGGGGCTGTTTCTCTGACTGGTGACTGCTGTTGCTGGGTTTAGTGCTTGTGGATTTTGTTCCTAGGAAGACACTTGCTGATTTGTTTTTGTGTGTGTAAAATGTCAGTACTTCCTCCAGGTCACTTTCACTGCAATAAGGAGAGAAGAATGGATGTAGAGTAAGGACATTAAGTTTTCCTGCATTCATGCAACAATCAAAGACAAGAAACTATAAGGGAACTGAAGAGGGGAGTGGGAAGAAAAAGGTGACACCAGACAAGCTAATGATTCGCTCAGTTCTACAGGGTAAGAGCAGAAGGAAGGCAATATGCCCTGGTTAAACCTGAGATTCCCACTAAAATACCATCTCCTTATGCAGCAGAAAATTCAAGGCATTCAGGAGCCTTCCCAGGATAAATAAAGAGCAAGTGAATACTCCAAACACATCTGGGGAGATAAGCTCAACATGAGAGATTCCATTCACAGCTACATTTGTGGATCTTCTCCAGGTGCTCTTTAGAATAAGCAGCTATTTTCTCATGAGAGAACTCAGCTCAGCCTCTGTTTTATAGTCACAATTAGTAGTTTCTATTCAGCAGCAGAGGGAGAAGAGGAAAGAAGGCAAAAGCTTATTAATTAACCAAAACTGCAGGACAATCAGAGCAGTCAGTATTTTTGTGAAACTCACAAAACTTGCATATTCTTTGCAATGACAAAGTGGAACAGCCCCAATATCCTAAACATCTATTGGTCCCAAACCAGTATCAGTTACTTGGCCATTTTTATTAGAGCTTGTGCAAGCTGTAATTCCAGTTGTTTGGTATCTAACGTGCTTTCCTTTTGCTTTATCGTGTTGCCTCAGCATCAGTGAGTGGCTGTATGGCACAGCAAACACCAAAGTAAGTAGTTTAGTGCCAGCAATGCTACAAGGAAATGTAACACAGGAATATAAATTAGCAGCAGTTAGAATCTTTCAAACCATCCTCTGCATATCACAATTGTAACTAGTATCAGCTAGCCGAAGCTTTGGTAAAAGCCATGCCCCAAGCTGATATACTGAATTTTTCAGCAAGCCCTAAAGATCTAAACTTCACTGTTTCTCCCAGAATATAAGTGAAGAGGAAATACAAGAATGAGAAGTTATTGGTGGAAAGGTGCTTTAAGCTTTTAACTTAATTTACCAGTATGCATGTGCTTCTACAATGCACTGAGGATGTTTAGAATCAATGGTCACAGCACACAGATAACTAAACACAATGACATCCATGTGAGAGCAAAGTTAGAGAGTCAATAAGACAATTGCAATTAAGAAGCAACATTTACTACTCATTTTCTCCACTGCTGAATTCACTGTACTGCAGAACGAACACCCAAAGTGGAAATCTATCCCCTTTGCTTGGCTCCAAATTACTTGCTCACTGATTTAAGCTTGAAGCACGGTGCCAAGTAGTGTCAGATATCAGAGTTTTCAAACATACCTGATACTTCATAAAGAGCAGAAAGATCATTGCTAGAAATGGTCTGATCATCGGCAAACTATTCTAAATCACTCAGTCAAACAATCCAGCAAAAATCTCCAGCCCCAGCCTAGACTGTGCATCAGGCCATGATGGCACGGCAGCCAATAACACGAAAACAGAAGAATTTGCAGTTCTGTTCCATACAACTAGCTCTTAACATTTCTAACAAAAAGGAAAATGACCTGCCTAGGACACAACAGACATTTTAGTGGCCAGAATGGTCAGAGAACCAAAAGCATGCCATGGGCCCATGTAATATGTATTTCTAGCAAGAGCTGTAGATCCTACAGTATATGGTAGTCAGACACCTTTATCTGAAGATTTTTCTGCAATCTTGTAAATCTGCTGCAGTAATGACTCCATCAATTACATTAGCAAAAGGTAAAATACTTGTTTTCTTAAGAATGTATCAAGACAGACTGTGAAACCACCTGAACTTAGTTAGGATGCCCCAGCTACAACCCACATCTAATAATTCACTGTAAGTGCTATCCAAACAGAGAGAAAGAAAGAACAGTTTAATAAGCGGTCATGAAAAAGAAGAAGGGACCATCAATCCTCTCAGGAAAAAGAAGATAGGCATTAAAAAGGCAGGTAAACTCTGTCCAGATATTGACAGGGGTTCTTGTCCATATAGGCATGTCATATAAGGACCAAATAATGGAGTCAAGAGGAATTGTTTTTTGTGCTCAAGAATCAGAGACCTTGAAAACATAATTGTGGTTCACTGAATAATTTCAGACCTCTCCATATTCAGAGAGTTATAATATCATTGTTTTTCATACAATGCTACAGGCCCTAAGGAATACTTAACTATTTTCAAAATATGTTTCTTACCAGACTGTTTTAAGTTTAAAGCAGTGCAATGATAGGTAAAGTGCAATGATAGAAAATGCTGCTTTTTCATTGTGAAAGTAACTGCTTGCACTGAACTGCCTTAGCAGGCCAAGTAAGAGGCCTAACTCCCTTCCTTGCTCGTCTCAGAAAATCCAGACCTGGAAAATTCCTGAAGAGAGGCAGCAAGCATGAGATTTCTTTCTGAGAGCAGAAACTTGAGTCAGAGCTATAACAACTGTTCAACGACAGCAGCTCAAGATCATCTGAGCAGCAGTTCTAGTTTCATTCTCCTTCCAAAGAACTGCCTTATTTGCTCCAGCACCACAGGAAAGGAGACCATTAACTCACCAGCAGCAGTTTGAAATTTACATAGGCCACTGCTGTCCTTTGGAAGTTACTTAATGGTCAAAACACCTATTATATGTTCTTCTCTATGCACCAGATGCTGATGTTATAAGTGTTTGGTTGCTGGAAGAGAGACAAGAGAAGACAAGCTCTCTGTCCCTCAGCAGGAACAGGTCCTACAGTCAGTAAAGGTATTTAGAGGCTTTAGATCAATCAAATCATCTTTAGAACAAGACCATTACCTTCAAGGCTGAGAGATCATTTATCAAAGGGAATAAAATGTATTCCTACCTTGCTCGTGCAATAAAGTTCTGAAAACTTTCAGGATTCACTCCCTCCTCCTCCTCTTCCTGTTTCTTTTTTGATTGTTTCTGGACCATCTGCTCTGTTTCCTGTTAATAAGCAGTATCAGTAAGTGTCTCTATGTTCCATGGCATAGCTACAGCTCCCAGAACACAAAAACCAATTCCATGGGATCGTAAGAAAAACATTGCTATGTGCAACAACATGAATAAATATGGAGAGCCCCAGAGACAGCATCCCAAGCATATGTTAAACTCTTCATTCCTCCACCTGACACAATTGATTTGCTGGGAAAAGGTCAAGTCATCAAAAATGTGTGCTGTTCCTTCAACTACACTCTTTGCTGGAATATAAGGAAATACAGAAGGGAAAAAAAATTAAAATCATTCTTAACAGATATTAGGTCCCCTCTCCACTTTTGTTGTTTCTGTCACAGAGTTCCTCAAACAGCTTTTATTTGTGCATTTGTTCCAGAAGGAGACAGACAGAAGAAAGGAGGGGAAAACCATGAAATTAATCTTAAAGAAACTGAAGGATGTCTGTAGAAAATCAACAGATTTTCTAGTATAAACTAGTAGCTCTCTTGAGTTTGTCAAGCAACTAATTGCTGAGGGCTTATATGCGTACCAAAACCACACTGCTTTAGCAAAAAAATAAGAAAGTAAAACAGTACAGCCTGTGGCAAATGTGTTTATACACTGAAATATACTGGAATAAATCGTAAGCCTTTGTGTGTGAAAATGGGAGCAAGTTTTCAGATATAAATGATCTATTTTACGCCAGAAGAAGTGGTTAGCACTTCAGGTTGGATTGATTCAAACATTTCTGTTCATTAAAAAAAACCTTCAGGCCTGTCTGCAGTACCAGTACTAGCTTAAAGGCTTTATCTGACCAGACCTGACCTCCACATCATTTCTTCCTGCTGGTAGCCTGAGCATTCCCAGGACAAACAGGTCAGATACATCTTCCGAAACATAATTCAAGACAGGGAAGAAAAAGCCAGTTTGGGACATCTCTCCCTTTTACTACTTAAGTAAATGTCTGGATAATATGTGATCTGTTTTATTTAATTTGCTGGAGCTGTATTCTCTTCTTCTGTGTCATTATAGATGATATATAATGGCTAGTAGGAGTCCCTATTAAATTTGAAGTTACAAGTCAGTGAAAGAAGTCTATACATTGGAATCAGAAACCAAAAAACCTCACAGCCTAACAGTCTCACAAGGGCTTAAACACTTACGCCCTGAAATCTCAAGTGATATGTTCTCACTTGTTTTAACTGAGAAAATATGTTTATGCACTGATTTATTACCAGTTACACAGCTTCATTTTGTGAATTTACTCAAGAGTTAGCAGAAAATCCTAATGTTTGAATACAATTTGAGTGGAAATTATATCCAAAGCAGCTGCATTCTTCACTCACCACAGAGCCACCCAAGTGTTTTGTGGTTACTCCTAACACAGTAATTCAGCGAGCATTAGGCATACAAGGCACTCCTCGGAACAGATTTGGTTCAATACCAACCTTGCTTAGACAGATCAGGTTACCAGATGTCAGTTCTGACAAGGTAATGTAAGTGAACATCCTCTGCTAATGAGTAGAAGCTTGGAGGCCTCTGCACAGCAGCCTCTGAAAGCTAAATTTCAATTACCCTTGTTCTAACACTAAAGAAATGCTAGGGGGCAAAGGAAAGGTGAAGCTGTCCTTGCCAAACGAGTAAATAGATTAGGTTGAAACCATTATGCTAAGAACACCACCTTCTACATCTAAAGATGTGAAAATTATTTAAATTAGGACCTACATCTCCTTAACACTGAGCATGCAGAGTACCTCACTACAGTTATGTAAAAGTCCCTCAGTATACCAAGCAAATAGTAGAATACATATTTCATGCTGTTCTGTTTAAAACAAAATAACTTTAAAGAAGCACAATAAATATAGGAAGTGGGAAGAGGCATTACAAAGCACTAAAATCAAAGACAAGGCAAAGAAAAAGGAAACTGCCAGTTAAATTCCACTTCATTTCAGCACTTCTTTTTATACACATAATTATTGGCCTGCACATATTATGTAATAATATTGTTGCCTATCTGACAATTTCAACAAAGTACCATTATTGGATGCACAGCTGCAAGCAGACCATATAAATAACAGAACAGTGCCTTTGAAACAGCCTGCTTGAGATACGTTATAAGAAGAAAAGAGAGACCAAAAGAAGAATCAAAAAAAGAATTAGTCACCTTGTTATAACAGATTATGAACTTGCCCAGCTGGCGAGCCAGGATACGACGACGATCGGTCAGTCCTAAATGACGGCTGGGGAGCAGCAGCCTCAAGGACTGACGAAGGTTGCTGGCAGCTCGCCTCAGAAAGCGGATGACAAGCTCCTGCAAGCAAGAGAGATGGAGTCAACAACACACTATCTGCAAGAAGTGGGGAGAAGAGAATAGAGATACTACAGCAGCTAAGGACTGGCAGGAATTAAACGTATTTTCCTGAGAAAACGAGCTGAAACTGGCAGGCAAAAGCATTCTGCAATATGCACTTTTAATACAGCCCTATAAATCCAATGTGGGGGAGAAAAACAATGGTGTATCTTGCCTGAGGTGCATCAGAATTTTGAACACTTGAGAAGTGTTTGTCTCAAAAGCATGGCAGATAAAGGAAAAAAATAACCAATCAGCAAGAAGCAGCAACACAGAATAACCTGTAAAATCCAGTACCTTAGGAGAATGTTTCCAAGAACCCATCTGCAATGTGGGTTAAAGAAGGCCTGTGATAAAGTGCACTGACATAAAACTCTCTCAGCACTACCACAGGAAAGGGGATCCTGGTCAGACATCTCCACTACAGTGGGTAGTCCCATTTTAGCATTTTTCAAATATATACTTGTCTTAGGTTACAATGTAAGATGCAACCAAAAGTATGTATTCTATCACCATCTGTTAAAACCACGCAGGGCAATGTTCTTTATCTCTTCCATGACAAATCCCTGACAACTCCCTCCAGAGAGAGATTTTTCTATCAAGCTTCTATCAAGCTATCAAGCCTCGCTGCATGACTCATTGACTCATAAAATTACATCATCCCATTGTGAGATGCTCCGCCTAGGGGGGAGGAGCCAAGCATTCCTACCTGGATATAATCTGAGGTTTGGAACACCACACTCAGCCCTTACCTACTGGGTTCCCAGAGAACAAGAGCTACATAACCACTACTGGACCTTCAGAGGAAGACCAGACCCTTTTACAGGATCACTGCTTCAAAAGAACCACATCCATCACTTCAGGAGGACTGCAGCCACCATTTAATCGGACTGCTACCACCACCCTGACTGACAGGGTGTCAGGTTGTATTCTGACCCTGTCAGTGTTTCTGTACTACTGCATTTATTTTTAATTTTCCTATTAAATTGTGGTTCTGATTTCAAGTCCCTCACTGGTTTGCTTTCAGACTAGTACAATACTATTGCCACATCCTCTCCACAGCAGTAGATGACTACATCTACAGCCATGTAATTCCAGTCGCTCACCATATCTGTTTGACCTCTGGTGGGGGAAACATATGGCAAGGCAGATCCTAAGGGAAGATACATCCTGTGGGTGTTTTGAACCCTTTCTGTCCCGCCTCTGGATTTGCTTTTGCTTAGGAGCTCTGCTAATGCATAAATGAGCAGCCTCACAGCCAAACTATTGGATTTCACAGCTCGCCTCTCACTGCCATTACTCCAGGCTGGTTTGATCTGTTATTTTAAACATTACTCTTCACAGTACAGCAGACAAAGTGACTCTCAAAAAGCCCGTTTTAATTTCCACTTGGAAAGAGCAGAGGTAACATTTTCCACTGAGTTGAATGATTATTCTTGACACACAATTTTATCTCTGAACTGCATTGGCTGTTGCCCTGCAACACACACTCAGTGAGAATATATGCAGAAAGCTCAAGAGCCTACTGTACAAAGCTCTTTTCAGAAAGTTTATGAAGGGATTTGGGCTTTCTGAGCTTTTTAAAATGCATACATATCAAACACAGGACTTTAAAATACTGCCTAGAAAAATCCATCGCTTTTACTTTCTCTTCTCAGTGGCTTTTACTTTAATTTCCTCTATCTAGAATGCAAGTAAGACTCATAAACGCAGATGTGTGGATATATTACAGTACGTAAGAGAAAAAGTTTAACTGGGTGCCTGTTCTATTTGAGTAGATGAATGCTTTGCTTAATGCAGCAGAAACCAGATCCTGACAAGTAATCTTAAAGAATCTTCTACAGAAGAAATCAAGAGCAGGTAAGCTCAGAAATCAGTGAAGGAGAACTAACAAGAGATCTGAGCAGCTTGAATGTCAACAACACTCTAGTCATTAAGAGCTGTCTATCTATGCTCTAAGGTCAGTCAGCAGTCCTACCTCACCTGTATATTAAAAATACAACACTGGCAGCTAGACAAAGAAGAACAGCCGTCATCTCAGTTGGACTTCTGTACTTGCAAGGATGGGAACTGACCTCAAAACTCTCAAGGTATATTTCAACTCAGCTTCTCAGTCTGGCCAACATGAAGCTTCTTACCATTTGCTCACCCTCTTTGGCAGCCCAGGCAGGATTCTGGATCTGTTCGCCAGCGTCCTTCATCAGTCGGAGCTGAACATGCTGTAGATAGGCAGAGAAAGCTGTACGAGCTTGTACTTTGCTGTGGACAAAAAGAATCAATCAGCTATCTTTAGAACAGGAATGGGAAGAGTTACAACAGTCAGCCACAGCTTATGGGCCAAAGCACAGTCAGGAAGAACTTCCTAAGCGCACTAATGTTGAAGCTCAAAGAAAGGAGGACCCTTTCACCCCATAAGCATTTTCAAGCAGACCTTCGGTGCTGATGATGGGGTAGGTATTGCAGGAGGTACAAAAGATACTAGACACTCTCTAACATAATTTCTAAAAATGGAATGTTCTTCCTGCCTTTTACAGCCTTAGTTACTCTCCTCTAAAAGCCAGTAACATGGATATCAGCAAAACTGTGTATTTTTAAAACAAATTCAAGGCTCTACTGGGTCTCTGTTTTCACAAACATTTTGAACACCACAACAACAGACCATAAAATAAACAAAGGGCTTGGTACTGGTGCCAGAGTTATAACAAAGGTCCTGTAATTCCCATTGGAAATGAAAGAATTAAATCTGTGAAAGTGAGCTCTTCCCCTGCTGGCTCAGGGATACAAGCCAAATTTCATTGAGCAAGGCACGACTGAGGAATGAAGGAACATCAGCAAAATCTGCTGTGCAGCTGGCTGAACATGTTGGGAAGCTGTAAGCATGAACTGAGGAGAGCACTGGGAGGGACACATAGCTTCTCTTTCCCTCACAATGGTAGTCACTTTAGTATATGCATCTCTTGTGAGAGAAATTGCTGAATGCTTTGCCTAATTCTGTTCATTGTCCCCTTGGTCTAAACCCTATCCTCAAACATTCTGCTCTCCCAGTCTCTGCTCTTCCTCACAGTTTTCCCATAGTCGCTAGAAGCTTTTCATAAGGATGTAGCAGCAGATTGGCTTTAGTGTCAGCAACAGATTTCCCTTTGTATTACAGGAAGTGTCCTAGTATGTCCTGTAAAATTTTAAGTTTCATCTTAAAACAAACTAGAGTTTTGAACCCATTACTTTCCTGAAATATTATTCCAGAACTTACTGTTCTAATAAATAGGAACCTCCTCTTACTATCCAGCCCAGAGCTTCACTCATGAGAAGTTTATAATTGCTTTTTCTTTCTCCAACATTGTCCTGTATCTTAAATTTAATCCCTGATGGGTCTCCCACCTTGAATGTCTTTATTAACAGAGTTTCATCCTTTCACAGTTTTCGTTTTATTGATGTGAACTATCCACATCTGCCAGTGTCTTCTACCAAAGCACACTGGTGACATGATGAGACCAGCAGCTCACCTCCACCTGTGTTCCACTCACAATTTGCCTCCCATGAACATGTGTGATAGTGTCTGTGTACAATATTCCACATGAAGTCTCAGAAGTATGTGAAGGGATAAATCCTGGAACACATTTGGTGTTTTCATGTATGCATGAGCTAGAGCTTCACAAACTTCCTGTGATCAACCAGCATGCAAGATATTTTTCCTTATAATTAATTTCTAGTTGACGAACACCCAGCTGACAGAACTTCTACTGTAAATTATTAGTTCTTATAAGCATCCCCTTGCACTTTGTGCTACTGAATTTCATCCTAGTTATATTATTTATACCCTCAAAGTCATCCAGTTTTTCTCATATTTAGTCCACTACTTTGTTCTCATGGTAATAACTCCCACATATTTTCCATCAGCAAATTTCATTAGCGCATTTGTACATTTTCTGTCATTCTTGAATTGATTACTAATATCAGCCTCAGACTGATTCCTGAGGAACTTCACCATATTTTTTCTACTTGTCCTCTGCTTCTTACAAATATTCTCAGGTACTTACATGGTCCCCTTATGACTCCATGTACACGAGTCCCTGAAATACTATTAAAAACTCTGTGCAGCAACTAAGTCTTTCTGGTTTATAGTTCCGTAAATTTCAGGAACACTCTGTTACAGTGTTACACAGAAATCATACCATAGCAGCACTTATAGAGATCAATGCATCAATTCAGGTAAGAACTTAAGTTAAAATAAAATACATTGGAAGTATCCATATATCAGCTTAATCATCAACTTTTGATGCTTCTGGTAGGTCACATAGGACCAAAGAGGGGCTAAGCCAATGACAAGTTCACAAGAGTCTCAAGCTAACATCCTCTGTGAATAGCTGTACTGCAGCAACTAAAACATGATGAAAATACCTGGTTACAATTTCTGTCTTCCAGGAACTTCAGTGAACTCCAGAATGCACAGCAAGCCTTGTAACATCCCTGAGCTCTGTATGCTACTAGTCACTATGCCTACCTTTTCTTTCCACATATGTGGAACACTGGGAGAACTCTCTGAATCCTAGCTGAGAACTAATACTCTCTACTTCAGGCCACCATGTATCAGAAAAGGCTCTCACCTCACCTCTCTAGAGCTGTCACATTTGGTTTAGGTGCAGTTCAAACACCTCACGACCAGTTCAAGATTTGTGCTGGTAGAAATTAAGGAGCCCCCATTATCAAAGTCAGCATAATAATACAGGTCTTGGCCTGCAACTGATACTTCTATGACTAAAAACTAAAGACGGCCTTTATTTAACACTGCCTCTCCTTTGGTCTGGGGGATATTGAAACCTGAGGCCCTAAATGCAGGAACAAGGAACTTCCTTTTCATTTTACTTCTCTGGGAATGGCACAGCTAGGGGAGCAAGTTTCCTTTGAGTATCACCTCTTCACCAGTAACACCCAATGTGTGGAAGGTAGATATTTCCCCTCATCAGGCTGACTAAAGGAGAGAGAAGTCCTACCACTTACAAAAACTGACCAGAATGGGCCTGGTTTCTCTTGGATAAAAATTTTAATTCTTAGCTCCTCTGCCTGTTGAGCCCAGCAAAGCTTACATCAATGACAGATCAGATGGGGCCAAGCCCAGCACAATCTTGGAACATGAGGTCACCACAAGCCTTATACCCTTCTGTGGGGAATCCCAACAGTGCTGGGTGCTGAGCAAGATTCTGCCAGGAACATCAGAGAGAGCTTATGTTCTTGGCAGGAGTCAGTTCTATATATACGTAGATACAGACACAGCATTGCTATATTTATCCTCAAAAGAGGTTTCAGAATCTTCCCTGTCGCAGCAGCAAACGTCCTTGCCACAATTAGACATCAGAACAACCCCCAAAGCCATTGAATAATCCATAATTTCTCTCAGAAACTAAACTAAGAAAACAACAAGAAACATTTTCTCTACCTTTGGACATTTTTCACAGAAACATAATGCTGCTTCTTGAGTAGAAGATGTAAAGTCTTCCTAAACAGATATACATGATCATGCTTTCTTTTTGCACTTTCTGTCCATCTGCAATTAGACAGTTTTGCTACCCACATTCAAAGGGAGGATCATGCTCCAAAACATCTGGTTAAGACCTTACTTGGTCTTTTTCTATAGAATCTCCTCCAGCACATCTCTTTTTTCCAAGTAACAGTCACACATCAGATCATACTCTATTCCACACTGTCATACTCAACAACATGCAACGAGATGTATCAGTAATTTGTAACTCTCAAATTACCTCCTAATCTTGCTCTCAGAAGGTGATGACCTTGAGCAAATATTACTACCAGAGGTAAAAATCCAAGAAAACGAGATAAAACAAGAAAACTAATTTTATGGAGAGACAGCACTGAGATATTCCTATCCAACCCTTCTTGGATAATTTAACATATGTTTATAACCACCTCTTGGCAAATGCAAAGAATGAGAAGAAAAAATTTAGAATTCAGTAGCAGGCATCCTGCATTAAGGCAAAGAGGCATTTCAGAAGCCTGAGCTTGTCGCGATGACCTCTTGGCCTGCCCGGATGGCCAGAGGGCGACAGTGAATACCAGCAGAAAAGCGCGGGTCGCTGGACACTGAGCCAGTCAGCGTACGATGTAGCGCGCGGCAAGGTGGAGGCAAAGGAGGAGAAGGACTCTTGGCGGCAAACGCAGTCCGAGTTTATTCACCCTCGAGAGGGAACAGACACGAAGGGAGAATGCCAGCCGAAGAGCCAACTGACAACCTGAAATGGGGTTTTATACCCCGGCTAGCAGGGGGAGGAAAAAGGGAGGGGGGAACGAAGATGGGGTAACAGGTAACCAATAGCAGTACTGTAGAAGAGGTTACAGTTTAAAATAGCCAATGAACAACCGAAGAACAGAGAACTTTCTAGCCACGAATTACATATGGAACAGGGGTAATACCTAAACATGAAGGGGATACCCAATAGGGAAACTGGGGCTCTGGGCTCCTTTAGAAAAGAGGGCAGGTGCGATAACTGATAGACACTTAGATGGGTTGTGCTTTTAGACTGGGGCTACACCCACAGTCTCCTCTCCACTCTCGCCCTCTGGGTCACTGTCTTGGGTAGGGAAATCAACCCAGTCTATTTTTGAGAATTCAGTGTCGCACACTGCCACATGAGCTGACAAAGAACAGCTTACATCATCAGATTAAAGAACAGCAATGGAAACTATAGGTATATTTTACACTGATCCAGAAGGTCAGGCGTTTAGGTAAACTGTCAGACTTTGCAATAGTCTCCCTTCTGTGCTAACAAGATGTTAAGGCACCCCACAGTTAGACAAAAACCCAGGACCCTTTTCTAGGGTTTTCTTATCTCCACACACTGGTAATATGCATCCTCCATGTTTTAATTCATATCAGCTTCAAGTCAAAACTAGAGGCAATATGCAGAAAGCTCTCACCTCAAGTTCCCATGCTTTTGAAGAATCTGAAGCAAGTTAAACTGAGATTCTGAGTCTGGTTTTTGCAGCAACAGCTCTGCTCCATCTCCAGTTTTCTTGTCAGGTTTTTTTGGTAACCTCCGCTTACAAGTAGTTTTCACTGAGTCAGAGATCTTTGGCTTGTTTTTCACCTGGGTGTCCGAAAGAGAGCAAACACTTCTATCTACCTCTTCATCTTCATATGCATCCATCTCCTCTTCCTCCTCACCTTCCATGTCTGATTTGAGGCACAGCCTTGTTGGTTCTGATGTGCCTGTAGTAGAGGAGAAATCACTTATGCTGATTAAGAAAAAAAAAATTGGAGAGGACTGTTCTACTACTTATACCCTTTGGTTTACCCCTAAACTCTTTTCTGCTAGAAGGACAGAACACCACCATTTTAGAACAGGATCTTAAGTACAACTGTTCTATATTATTCTTTCTGCTTGTGTATCAAACAGTTGAGAAGCCCATTTTCCCAATATTACAGAATACACACCAAGATTTTTGTTTTAACCTTACAAATAAAAAAAAGAATGCCCACACAAAGTCAAAGAGACAAAGACATTTTCCGATATTTCATCCTGATTCTTACATACATACTGACATATATACACCCATAGTTGATACATATGTACACACACATTTTTTGTATGTTGTGTATCAAATAAAACAAAGCTACAAAATCTAAACTTCCACATGTGCCAATAAAGATCATTTACCTCAACATAGCAGCAAAAATCATCTTATAACATACAATCTCTCCTATTGCAGTCAGTATAACACAGCTATTAGAAAGAGTTTAGATAAAGGCTTCACGAACAGTCACTTGTGGGGATCATTCACCTCTGTACCCTTTTAAGTTTTTCCAACATCAGCTTGGATAAAGATTTCTCTTCCCAACAGCTTAGAGTCACAGCTGTCTAGGAGAAACAACCTGAAAGGTCCCATCTTTCTCTGAAAAGCTGAAGAATTACAGAGGCACACATACTGTTGAATTCTCTACCCAAAATGCAATAATGAGTTCATCTCCAAGCAAACACTGATTACCTTTAATCATATACACGGGGGTGTGGAAAGGTGGGAATGAAATTCAAGGCACTAAACAAGAAGCTCAGAAATGGAATGACGTGAAAACTAGTAACATCTGAAACCAGAACAACTCCATTCACACACATTTCAAATGAAAAAGTCCTTTGCTTGCTTGTTTTTGACTAGCTGCTCATCTAAAACTCTAGCCATGCATACCTGATGCTCTTCTCTGTGCTGCTCTAGCCTTGCCGCGACATTGATGACGCTCCCGTAACTCCAGTGAAACAAGCTTTCTCTCATAAAAGAGAGCGTGAGAGTCCACAGCTTCCATCCTTACATCCGGCCTTCCAGTAACACCTGCTCTGGGAAGCACAGTACAGAGATATCCCTCAGTCTCCCTTTGTCCTTCTCTCCCTGATGATACAAGAGACCTAGCAGAACAAATTTCCTCAAGAAACATTCTTCCTGATACAGGGAAGAAATATTTACAATCAGTCTAACTCTGCTCTATTTAAGCCTGTAAATATTTGAAGAGAGCCTTGTATGTACTTCACAGAACATCATCTCTCAAAGCCCCCAGACACATTCACCTAGTGTCACGCTTTCATGACTGAGCAGCATCTGCCCATCGTGCAACAGCTCAGGACACAATTAATAGAGGAAATTGCAAAAGTACAAAACAAAAGTTCTTCACTGAGCAGATATAAGAATCTTAACATAAAAGTGGAAAATGTCAAACTTGCTCCAAGTTCTACTTAAGTCAAGGGACGAGGAGACCTGCCAGATTTCTTAAGGGAAACATACAAAAGTAACAACTTTCTGCCAGTGCACAAAGATCCAGAAAAGTGCTGTCTATGATATAAGTGGAAACAAGCACAGAAAATTCTTATTGTTTCATTTATCTTTTTAGATCTAACAAAGTGAATATGTGAGTATATGAAGTCCAAAACCCTCATGCATTACAAGATCTTTTGAGAGAGCTCAGTGATGAGGCTTATCAATATGGCAGGAATACCAAAGCGAGAAGCCTATTACTTCCAAAGTGAGAAGAAATTTTAAGGTCCAATGAAAACATGAGCTCTTTACATGTGGGTATATTCTTTTCTCACTGTATTTATGTTTCTAAAATTATTTTAATGGATTTCACATAGAAAAGGTGCTGACTCACAACTTGGAAGATGAAGCTGTGGAAATCTAAATTTAGAATAAATCCTACAAAGCACAAATTATTTAATTAAGAAGCTATTTACCGGGATCTCCCAGCAATGAACTCTCTTTTCATCTTGCCCCTACAAAGAGAAAAAGGTCAAAAATTACCCTCCATACTGGATTAGCCTTGATTAAAAAGCCTCCATAGTCTTTCACATGTACAATGGAAAGACAATATTTACAGAGTTACTTGTGAGTTCTATCTTAAAGCAGAAAAAAAAGGGCTCCAAAAGAGGAGACCTGAGCAGCTGTACTACAATTGATGCGTGCATTTGTCTGGTTTAAGCTGGAGAAGGCATCATTTAGAACTACTCTTTAGACACATCCTTGAACGTACACAGAGAAAAAAAATTGTACAGCACTGATGCAGGAAGAGCTTCTGTAAATATTGCCTCCTTTCTCAGCCACCTTGTCTTTACTTGGTAGTTACTTCATAGAGGATCTCAAATTTGCACAAGAAGGATTGTTGAGAACAAAGTGAAAGAACAGTGAAAGACACTGCATACAACTCTCAGCTAGTGGCATGAACTGTTATTTCCACCCAACCACAACCCCGAAAAAGAATCATCAAATCATGATTGCACACAGGGATACTAAAACATTGGAGAAGTCAATTTCAGGGCTTACTTTACATGAAGACAAGCTTCAATGTAGTTTGAAATTTGAAACAATAGGTCAGCCAGGATCAGCTACAATCCCTTCATAGAGAAACCTAAGTGTTCGAAGTTTTTTCATGGCTATAGTAATATTAGTACTCCAACGATTCCCATGTCTTTTGAGTATAGTCCTTTTTGCCCTTGGTTTAAGAAGAGAAACACAAATACATGAATAACAGTCACCAGCACACTAGGGAAGAGATGTATAATTATCACCACCCCTATAAATCCCAGGCTTGTGTTTATAACATTGGATAAGTTAGGAATCGATCCTTTTTGTACTGTTTGTGCCCTTTACCTCTCTCCCAAACAGAAAAGCTCTCTACCTGTCCTTAAACAGACGTGTAGCCAGCATGTAGTTCATTGATGTCTTGTGCTCCAGAAAAGATCTGGGGAAAAAAAAAAACAAAAACCAAACAGGATTATCAGGACAGAGCTCAATGCAATGGAAGGCAGCATAATACAGAAATAAATGATCTCTAAAAAAACATCCCAGAAGTGGATTCAGACAACATGCTGTACCACAACAGAAAAGATGAAAGGAGGAGAGCTATCATTTCTCAGCTGAAGCTCCTGGTGATGCAAGAGACGGAGAAAACATTACAGACTGGCAAAATAAACTTAGGAAAGTGTAATACAGTATCACATTCAGAACAAGTGAGTCCTATATGGTGTTTACAGTCTAATGACAAGGGTACACAGTATGCAGCTTGAGGATGTAAAAGTAGATAGCAAAAATCTGAAAGAAAGACACGTTTATTCTAACAGAAAGCAATACCAAAAATAACATCCAACAACTTTCCACGGGGTGCAGTTATGCAAAGCAGCAGCTAATAAAAACAAGGGAATCAGAAAAAAAATATTCAACACCAAAATAAACTCTGCCAAAACTTTCAATACATCTTTTTGAATGCCAAGATGGCTGATTTACAGATACCTAACACAGAATATCCCTCAACACAGAGCATCAGTGCCATCCTATCCAATTTTTATTCTTACCCATAAAGGTCCCATGTTAGTGGGGTGGGGAATATCCGGACAAAGCCTCCTCTCCGTTCATTTTCCTCTCTCACTCGCCGAAGAACCTTGATCTGATTAAAAAAAAAAAAACAAAACAGAAAATAGCCAGCAAAATAGACAACAATGAAAAATTAACCTTACAAATATCTCTGAATTTCAGAAAACAAGACTATTCAGTCCTGCAAATGGACTGGGTACATACTTAAGGAATTTTGTCTTGCATTTAAATTCTGAAGGAGTCTGTGACTGCTTGAAGCACATATTGAGGGCAAGGGCAATACCAGCAGTAAAACTCAAATCCTGCTTCAAAAATTTTACTTCTTCCGTCACATTTTTCATATACGTGCACTTGCTCTTTGTTGAGCAAATAACCCCATATACTGCATGAAAGCCAAGGTCAATAAAAGCTATTTAATAGCCTACTTACCTCCTCCATAGTGAGGCCTAGCACAGAGCTGCTATGCCTTCCTGTTGCTTTTTCCCTGCTTAAGGGCATCGAGCTTTTAACTTCAGCATCACTGGCAGACAGAGGACGGGGACGCTGTAGAGAAGGTATGAATCCAGAAATTTTTTGTTCCCTTCTCAATTTTCATATTAAAAAAAGTTACATCCAAATTCCAGGACCCCATCCCCAGCAGGATCTACACTCCAGAGCACTACAGCCAGAATTCACAATTCCACACTCCAGCTGTTGAAGAGTCCACGTCCCAGATGGCACTAAGTGTGAGTATTCAGATTCTTTTTTAGCACAGGAGGCACAATTCAGGGGTCAGTGCCAGTATTCACACCCCTGGCCCCTTCCAGAAAAACAGGAGACATACCAAAAGCAGCAAAGTCAGGATGTCATACAGGAACGTCTTCACCCAAGGGGCACTAGAGTCAGCATTCACAGGACCCAAATACACTTGGATTCACACATCAATGATACCAGAACCATGATTCTGTGTTCTAGTTGTGTTGTTACACTAGAACAACAGAACTCCCTGGTGAGATAAATGTTCCAGGGAAAAGTTCACCACCTGTTATTCTTCTGTTACTATACTGCTGGGTGTAAACTTGCTACTTCTCGCCCTTAACAGACACATTCTGCAGATGTACACAGATACATCATGCAAATTTGCATAAACATGCAAATTTTTTTAAGTAAGAAAAGCAGTAATTTGCAGACAGTGTCACTAAGCTTATTTTTAACCTGATGGACAGTCCTGGCCAATTCTAACAAAAGGACAGGAATTCAGAATGTCTTCAAATCATCAGGATTATAAAATTTTAAAATCCAAGCAAGACAGAAATCTTTGACCTTATTCTCGAGTACATTTAAGCTGGTCTTAGGCTCAGTTTAGATAAACTAGCTCTGTAAAAACAGCACTAAAAGAGTCTACTGAGAAGGTCTCAAGCATTTATGCTGAATTTAAAGTTTCTTTTAGCTCTATACTGAGCAAAGAATGCACAGAGAGCCTTAATCTAGAAAGAAGAGAAAAACATGACAGAAACCTTAAGGTGAGTAAGTCCAGGGGAATATCCCATACTGCTCAGATACAAAAAAAATCCATGGCAAGATCAGGATGCATTTTTATTTGTAAAGACTATTGGAATTGAATTCCGTTCTCTCCGTTTCATTAGAAATGGCAAGCAGCTATTCAGAATCTGTAGATGAAGCAACAGCAAAAGCAACAGGCATTGCACTAGAATAGGTTATACTGCAGTGATTGGCACAGAAAAACCCAAAGATAAATCAGACATAGTAGGTACCAGCTGAAACATTTTGTTAAGCCTAACTAAAACTGACTGAAAAGAGAAGAGAAAATGAGACAATCTGGATGAGAAGGCAGGAGACACAAACATTTGCAGAAGAAATAAAAATGCCAGCAATAGAACAGGTTTGCTTGATGCTGTAGATGGCATTAAGTTGAAAGGCTTTTAGTCTTTCTAAGCTTTCTTCCATTTCAAATCCACAGCTCAAAAACTTTGCTTAACAGCTTTCTCTAAAATCTCCTGATAGGTAACCCTCTCTTAAAAACCATTTCCTGGCACTACCATAACAATCCATCATCATGTGAGAACTGCTGCTCAAAGAGAATATTACAGGAAATTCTTCATCCTATTAAATGATCCGCTTTACTAAGGAAACACTTCAATGAAATCATCTCCATTGTCTCAATACAACAGAGATGATTTTACTGATTAGAAACAGAAAACATATGTCTACGTATTGGCAGCTTTGACTCCTCCCTGAGAACAAAACTACATTGCTGTCAAAATGCTAGAGAAAACTCTATCTTTGCTGGACTTCCTGCACAAACAGTTTTTTCCATGTTTCACTACAGAACACCCTCTGGCTGTAGCACAGAAATGTCTCAAACTTCACGAAGATCTTGTTTCCTCTTTGACCCAACTTATCTATAAAAGTATAGATAAGTCCAACCACTCTGGTATATCTCCAGATTCTGCAAGTATCCCTGGTTCCCAAATCATGATTCTAATTAATAAGCACTGACAGCAGTTGGCACAAAGATCCTTCCTATTCTCTACAAAACCTCATTATTCAGTAAGACTCTTTCCTCTGAGCCTCAGCTAAACTTACACAGAATGACATAAACAGCAGTGAACAGACCGAATTAGGTTCTCAAGATTATTCCATCTGTCCTACCTTCCCTTCCTGATGGGAAACCTCATTAAAAAAAAAACAAACAAAAAAACATTACATTCGTGCAGGAAGCCCAGCAGCAAAATAATGCCTAACATGTCCCCACACGGCCAGGTGCTTAGAATCATAAACTAACATTGATTCGTCTATACGGCCTACAAGAAGAGTGACAAATACAACATTTAGAAAGGTAGATCAGTCTCACTCAGGCTAACAATAGTCCCATATTTTTCCACTAACTTCACGAAATCCTTCTTTTCTCTGTATTTATTTTGACCCAGTTCACTCTCAAATTTTTGAACTGTCCTTCAGAGGACTGTCTCAGAAAATTATTTCTTCTTTTGGAGGGCCACCTGAATTTTGTCTGAATTCTCCTTTGCTTACCTTATCCAGACTTGTAGTCTTAAAAACTTTGAGGGATTTGATCCAGACCTTGACTCTCAGCACACTTCACCTACTTTTTTTTTTAAAGCTGCTAGAAGTGATGTAAATATTTTTTCAACATTTGCTTTCGCCACATGGAAACATACGCTGGTGCCATCTCCACTTTTCATGTTGACTTCCCCCTCACCTCCTGCCCTGGCCCTTGCCCCAGGCTACTCTAACTGTAAAACATATTTGGGGACTAATTATGCCAAAAAGCACTGTACACAGTAACATTTGAAACTGTGGCACTTATACAGGTGATGGGAGCTGAAGGGTACTTACCAATCTGCCGTTTGCTGTTTGTGACTGTGCAGACACAGGACGCTGCAAGAGACACACAAAGAGAATAAAAAACTTGTGTTCTCCAAGACACTATGGTCCCTGCCTGAGTTGTTGAGGACTGGCAAGTACCCTAAATGAAACAGTATAAGCAAAGGATGGTGAGGCACTGGAACAGGTTGGTCAGAGAAACTGTGGATGCCTCAACCCTGGAACAGTTCAAAGAGAGCTGGGTGGGGACTGGAACAAACTGGTCTAGTAGAATCTATCCCTGTCCATTGCAGTGGGGTTGGGACTTGGTAATCCTTAAAGTCCCTTCCAATCCAAACCATTCTATGATTCCGTGATAACTGAAGTCCAGAGAAAAAGCTAACCACTTATATCATCTCAGTTCAGATCTTCCTCATATCCTGCGTAAATGTATCCTGTCCCCATTCCAAACATAGCACTCATTCTAACCTCAGATGTGCTCAACTGTGCAGAATGCATCTGGACATACGGTTTTCAAAAGCACACTGAACTCAACTGTGATGACCAAAACTCATATTTTTGCAAGATAAGAGCCACCCATATAAAAATATTTAATAGTTACGCATCAAAGAAACGGGTGCTGTCAAGTAAAATTGTTCATAGAACAGAGTTGGGGAAAAGAAGTAAAAATCCCAAAATTTTGCAAGTAATTTCATTTAAATATCTCAACAATACTCCAGCTCTTGTGGAGAAACAAGATACTATCTAACATTTTAAAACAGGTGTAGAAACATCAGGATGTCAAGAAGTACCCTGTGTTACTTATCTGGTATCAGGCCTACAAGCAAAACCAGTTTAAAGACAGGCACAGGTTCAAAGGAAAACAATCATCATTGGAGCTTAGATTTTTCTTGCCTTCAGTGGTATTCAGGCTCTCTTCCTCTTTTCCAACACCCAAGAGGAGCAAATGGTGCAAGAAAGGATTCTCAGGAGACTTATCTATCATTTCTAGCTGTACTACTGAAAAGTTCTTCTCCACAGTTGGTCTACTCTAAACAGATCAAGGTCCCTTCATTGTTTACAATTAATTGAAAGAGCTTCAACCCAAATGAGCAAGAAGTTACAAAGAAAGCAGCTAATTTGTCCATTTCCCTAGAGGGAGAAATGCTCAAAGAGTCGAACCAAAGAAATTGCACCAGAAACTTGCAGTCCAGTCTGGTGAAACTCAGAAAAAAAGAGTAACCGTCTCAAGACAGTTATTCAAGAGAACTCTCAAGAGCACTGGTACCAACAATTCTTTTCCAAGCAACAACTTTTACAATAATTAACAGCCTATGTGAATGATGAAAACTTAAGACATTATGAAGGAGGTAGGAAAAAACAAAAGAGATTACATATACCCTTTGCAACAGAGAATTGGAACACGTATCAAAGATCCAAAAATCTGAGATAAAATGTATTCGGCAAAGAACAAAACATTCTGGGACCACGGAAACATGTAAACACCTGTTTAACCATGGGATTTCCACTCAGGTACTTAAGAAAAACATGCTGTAAAACTTCAGCACTGGGTTACAAACCTGTTCCTGTTAAACATAGGTTAGGGGGACCACCCTAATCCCATCTCATAACCAATGAATGCTCTGTCACATAAATCTTTGCACTTTTCAACTGGCCAGCCTTAAATCTCTTTGTGGGTATTTTTTAAGCAAAATAAAGTTTAAAGCCTCCTTAAAATTCAATACTTTACAACAGCGTAATTTTCTGAGACTGTCTTGTATAATTTTTCTCAGATAAAAGATGTCAAATCATCAGGATCTGATCACATTACCCTAAGAAAGAAGGGTACTTTTTTCTGAATGGTTCCTAATTTATCTCATGTACCTTTTGCCTACTACAAAGAGCACCTACACAGTCAGAGGGATCTGTATTTAAAGCACTATCTATTATATTTGTCTTAGAAGTTCCAGACTCAGACGTGCATCCTAAAGATACTCAAATCCCATCCCACCAGCTATTCTTCACCTCTCTCACAGTGACTAAAGACTCTGAGTTTTACAAGAGACAAAATATTGCAATTTCTGTGAGTTTTCCCTATACCAAAATGGGCAGTGTATTGGTACACTGTCACTGAACAAAAATGACTTGTCATTTCCTAACTGAACTTGAGCCACACAGCCATGCTGCATCTCCATCACCGCACCATCAGCTGCAGAGCTGCCAGAGTACACCCTCTGCCTATTCACCTAACGAGAAATGTGTTGAAAGTCCAAGTGACATAACAGATCTCCCTGCCTTTTGTGGATGCTCCATTTCCACAGATATTTATGGAATCCATTCCATAGACAAAAAGAGATAGAGAACAACTGCCCTTCAACATTACAGTGCTGAGAAAGCATTACCTCAACAGAAAAGGCAATGGGCAGTCGCAGCAAGCCACACGAGGCCTCAGTTCAACGATCCATGGGAAAGAAAGTGAGATTCCAAAAGAGAAAGGGAAAGAAGCCTTAAACTTCAAATGCAAGAAGCTTTTCACATATAAGTAGGTCTTGGAGACATTCATAAAGCTCTAGGGTTCTGGAAGCTTGTTGTCCACAACAAAATCAAACTGGCTAAACAGCACAGAACTCAGGTGTATCCCCTGAGTCTCTGAGAACCATAGAATGGTTTGGGTTGGAAAATCCTTAAAGGTCATCTAGATCCAACTCCCCTGCCATGGGCAGGGAACCTTCCGCTAGACCAGGGTGCTCAAAACCCCATCCAGCCTAGTCTTGAACACCTCCAGGGATACAGAGTCCACAAACTCTTTCGGCAACATGTTTCAGCGCCTCACCAGCCCCACAGTTAAAGATTTCATCTTTCATAGTTATGCTAGAAATCCAGATAATCTCACCTACTGCCTCTCTCACCTGTGAGTCAAATTCAGTGAGAATGACTTCCTCATTTAAATATCTTCAGCCAGGACTTATAAAAGTCACTTACCTGCAGCTTCTGGTATGGATTTCTTCGTACAGATTCAGATGAATGATAAATGGCCCGGTTTGACCGCTGGCCGGGATCCTGGCATACGAAGCCTATGGGCACCAAGAGCCACATGAGAACTTTAAGACAAACATTGAAATATAAATCTAGCATTCCTGTTCACAATCTTAGTCTATACATAACCTTCTTGTCCCTGCCCAAGGCCCAATAAGGATGCTTTTCTTTTTCATACCTTGCTTTGTTTAATCCTAAACTAAATGTAATCCTAAAATGTAATTGCGTTACATCTTTTCAATAAAAACTGTAACTTGCTTCAAGACCAAGTACTTAAATTAGTAAATGGGTTACTGAATAGCAGTACAGAGATAGACTTGGTTTCTTAAACAGCCGAGCAAGGCACCTGATGACAATTCCACTTCATTCAGTATTGGGCCAAATTGCATCAAGCACCTGAATCGAGATGCAAGGGACACTGTGCACTAGACAGTACTCCAATTCTAGTAACCCAACCAAAACCCACACATTCAATCTAAAAAATGTATGGATACTAACTCTGAAAGCTAAATAGAGAGTAGTGTCTTCAAAGACCAAATTAGGGACTCTTAAAACCACCTAAGCATCACAAACAGACAGATAATTCTGAAGTCTCCATATAGCACTTCTAAGTGCTAAACACATCTGCTTACTCCTTAACTGGAGTGCACCTCTACTATACTCATCTAATAACATGCAGCTCATAAACCTACTTTTTACTGGTTGCAATGAGGGAAAGATTGAAGGATTTTTTCTGTTGCACTCACCTACAAGAGTGAACATATCTGAGAGCATGCTAGCTTTGATCTTCAGGTCCAAAGGAGCATCACTGTACCCACATGCAACAGAGGATAATAGGAATTATTCATCTGGCATTAAATGAGAGGAATGTATCAGTATTCAGTATATCTCCCAATATAGTTTCTTTGCCTTCTTAACACAGGCAAAAACAACATGGGAAGAAAACTAGGTGATTTTCACATACATAGGTAAAGATCAGAGAGCAACAGATTAACCTGTTTATCCTTTTTCCACAGCTTTTAGTGTCCTAATGCAGACACACAGAGCTTTGTTTAGACTCTCTTTGGGGCTAGAAACATTTTCTTTGAATGTACGTATGTTACATTTCGTGAAGTAGATAAAAGTTGCTGTTGTAGCATTCTTAAAAACCACACTTAACTATGCCTCTTCCACATAAAATCATAGCTGAGAGATCTACAAAAATAAATCCTCAATTTCCATTAGAGCATGAGGGTCAGCATAAGGGCCAAGTCAACACTCACTCTTTAGAATTTATCTAATGAGAGTACTAGACCAAACATTTGAGTCCAAGCACTCATCTACATACTCAAGTAAAGCATAATCAATTGAACTCTGCTTGGACTCCAAAATCTTAAAGCTTCTATCAGCCAAGAAGATTGAAACCCAACACAACAGTCTGACAGAGCTTCAAAATTTATCTATGATGGGAGATTATGAAGCGTTAACAATGACAACAGAAGAGAAATAATTAAAAAGTAAATGGAATCCCAACTGGGCTCTTTCAAAACCTACTGCTGCAATAAGTTTGTTTATGCAAAGGAAAAAAGCAAAGGAGTATCCTCTCTGCTAATCAGCAGTGGAACAAAATCTGCAGGCATCATGAAATCATGCCCTCCTAGGACCACAAGTTTCAAAGACAACCATCTCCAGCCACAGTCCCTGCCTCATATTAAATTGGGAATCACTTACCAGGCCAATGATGGGGACAGGTTCACTTCCAACAGCCAGGGTTTCAGAGTGTCATCGATAAGGACATCAAAACCATACAGCTCTGAAAACACAGCAGACACTGTAAGTTCACCTTACTGCATCTTTAAGCATTCAGGTAAGGTCCAACATTAGTCTCTATCAGGTCATTTCTAAATCATATATGTTAAATCAAATAAGCTCTCTAGGGATGAACAAATGATAACATTCCTCAAGTGGCAATTTTCACTTCTGAGAATCAAAATTAAATATATTCTGTGTGGGGGGCAAAAGAGGAGAACAAAAAAATTAGTCTTAAGAAAGTATTATACAGAAAAATAAAACACTCTTTACTGCCCACAAACTGTAGTTCACACAGAACTCTACTACTTCCTTTCACATAAAATTGACACAAGCACAGCAGGTTCAATCTACTTCTTCCACTGGATCCTGGAAACAACAGAACTTCATTCTCCTTTTCACTTCTTAATCCCTTTACTTATTGCTCCTGTCAGCTAGAGAAAATCCTGCTTCTTTCAAGCATCAGCTTCTTTCCAATTATTCCTGTATGTTTTCTGCAATATCCCCATGGGGTTACAACAGACTTCTCCTCAGCAGCTCCATCTACATGGACAACCTCCCGTAACTCTTCAGCTTATTGACAGCTAGCCACTTTGCAGCAAACCACAACAGAAATATTTTTTCCTTAGTTTCTAAAACATTCATAACATACTACATCTGCTAGATGTGTTCTGCTCTGCACAGGTCAGATTGAAGCCAGCTTCCCATTCCAAGACTGATTTTACTATTTCACTCTATACTCACGTTCTCTCTAGCTTGGAAGGAGTTGCAAGAAGGATGCTACACAAAGATGAGTGTAAATCAGAAGCTGGCATTAATGCAATTCCCTCTTCCAGCACTAAGAAATGCACTTAATAATCATCAGGGCAACCTAAGCAATTTTTTTTCAGAACACCATGAAACAGGGTACTGGCAGAGAGGGATTTTCATGGAATTAACCAGTTCCCCAGTTCCTGAAGTAAAAGCAGGAGAACTTCTTTGCCATGTTTCTTTCCTTGAATTCTGGCCTTGGCCTTTTGTCGCCTGCCTGACGTTGATGCTGGCTCTGGGGAGCTGGACTGCTTCACAAGATCTTCCTATGCAGACAGCTGTGCAAAGCTCATGTAGTTTATAATGGGAAGTTAATGAGCTGGGGGGGGAAGCTTGGAAGCGGGGAAATGGCAGCAGAGTGAGCATTGCCTGCTCACTTTTCTAGAGTCTGTAGCCAGACATTAAGCAGGAAGCAAAACAGCAGAGAGTTAAAAGAGCTGGTTCACTCCAAAGAAATGAGCCTGAATCTACATTTGGCTCTCTCTTGCTCCCCAGACAGGAACAGCTGCAGTAGAGAGAAAAGAACAAGTGGGGATTTTAAGTGTTAATATCAGCAAAGCATTTTGACCAGGAGAAACTTCTGATGACTTTAATACATTATTTCAAAACACAATCTCAGATTTGGTGAAGACCCGTGACTATTAACAGCACAGAAAATTCCAGTGGGTCAGTAGCTCATGCCCAAGGCAGAGAAGCAATGAGTGGGCCTGCAGCAGCTGCTCGTCTGCAACCTCCCAGCCCCAGTCAGGAAGCAGTGCATTTTGTTTTGACTAGCTCCTGCTTCTTCTGCTGCTGGCCATTCCCTCCCTTGGCCCCTCAGAGGACCTTTCGTAGTATTTTGGCTCCTCTGACTTTGTCCTCCTCTCCCACACAGTTCTCTTGCAAATCACTTGCTCTTTAAAGCTCCATCTTTCCCACCCAGTTACTCATTCTATCCACTTTTGCCAATACACATGGCAAACCTCTCGACCTCAGCTAGCTCTAACCATGCTGCTGGAGCTTCACATCCCTTTCCCCTGTGTCTGCCTTATTTATTAGGACAGTAAGTTCTTCAGGGCATCCCTGCTGACTCAATTCCACTGTTAAACACAGAATGTAATGCCACTTGCAAAGACTTAGGGACTCCTAGTAAGTCTCCACTGCTGCTCCATAATGCCCCAAGTTTCACGTATTCTGACTCATCTCTACAAGCCCTAGACAGATGTCTCTGCTACCACAGGGCATCAGGAGCTACGTAATATCCACGTTCTGGCAACTGAATCAAACCTCACAGATTCCATGTAAGGCTCAGCACAAAGATCTGCTCAATAGTCAGAAGTTTACCTAGAAATATCTTGCTGGCCCTCTTCAACATTTGGAAAATGTACTTCCTAGATTAAACACAGTAGTCGTAGTACCCTTTCCACTGTGAAACTCTACTAGAGCTTGTTAAAATAAATACATAGGCAGGACAAAGATGTGGAGTCACACGAGCATAAGATGATCAAAAGTATATCCTCTGCAATTACCAACTTCAGCAAGGCTGCCATTTCCCTCCGCAGAGAGAGTAAAGAAAGTAACGACTGAAAAACATGCCTCACACTGTGGCAACAGTAGGTTCATGACAAGCCAGCCAGTGTCACTACTGCATCCTCCTCCACTGCCCTCCTTGAGGCAGCTGTAGACTGCAACAAGGTCACCCCCCAGCCATCTCCAGGATCAACAAGCCAAGCGTCCTCAGCTGCTCCTCATCACTCTTACCCTCAACACCTTTCACCATCTTGGTTGTCCTCCTTCTACATAAACCACTGCTTTCTTTGGAGAAGAAAAGATTATAGCTGAGCTTAGCTCATCATCTATACCAAAATCAGACTCAGAATAATCCTTCCACTCTGAAGTCAGAAAAGCTAATAAGGCCATCTTCAAGGCTAACATCAAAGAATGGGAGTCTTGGTGCAAATCGGGCTGCCTTTATAATCCTGATCTTACTGAGTAAATAGGTTATCACTCAGAAGGTATAAACATGTTCAACCCAGAGTGTGATACCAGAGTGAGCGAAGAGGTTAATATCCCAGAAACCACTCTGGGACATCACTTATCTTCCCTTACAAGACTATGCAGGGATAGATGCCCCCATTCCTATAGAAGCTATGACTAGAAGACATATCCCTTGAACTCATTTTACCCTTCAGACTCAGCTGACAGTTTTGTTAAATTTGAAGATATAGTTACATTACAAAATCTACCTTGCTCATCTGCTCATGAAGATTTGATGATCATCAGATCATCAAAATACCTGTCTTGAAGGCTACAGGCCTCCTGAATCTGATTGTAGCCAGAGGATTCTATGGACAACCTTTTTCAGATTCCAGTGGCATCTTTAAATACTAATTTCAAAGCAAAGACTGATGGTAAGGCTATAAAGATAGAATGGATTAAGCTTTGCAAAAAAAAAAAAGTAATGGTAAGGAATCCCTGTTCAGCATTTCTGTGACATGTCGTGAGAAACCAGAAAAACATAGGAAATATGTATGGTATATGTATGGCTGACTTAAGTCACTAAGCATGGACTCACCTCACATCAAGTAAGTGTGTACAGAAATTCCTTAAGAATCTCAAATTTTAAGTGCCCTGCAAAAGTCATAGTGGGGCAGGTCAGCACTGTTCAAAACTACAAAAGGCTTTCCCCAAATAGCTCAACTGCCACTACTAAGGAAGTTAAATGTTCATGAACAACAGCAACACAGGCGGTTGAGAAACTGGTGATTAGATACAAATGAAGACTTTTAAAAGCATTTAGCTCCAGGTCAGCACCATTCAAGTCATACAATAGTTTATTGTTTGCTTTTAATCTCAATATAGATGTGATTAGAAACAAAAGGCTGACCAATTCAGCCTTAGGACACAGAAGCAGCTAAATAAGGAACTCATTGCTTTGGTGGGATCAATATGCCCATTACCCTATCCTGGCCTGCCTTCTTGATTGCAGACAAACTCCATAGTGTCAGGGCTGGGTTTACTAGAACTGTAAATGAAACAAGAGGACTTCAATCTGTTGCTTCTTTAGGCTCACATTTCAGTGAGTGCAGAAAATGGTGCTGCACTGGCTGCTGGCAAAAATATGTGCTGCACCCAACTGCCTTCATTTCATGCCCTACTAAACCATCCCACAGGGAGATTTTTCATTCAGCCTGAAAGCAGGTCTTACTGCCTTTTCCAGCCTACTCAGAAGTGCTTACTTCAGGAGGGAGAAAAATGCAGTCTGCAATCACCTTGGGCATACGCAGCCCTACTGTACCTCCTGTTCCCACACTGAGATGTCACGTCCATCAAATAAGTGCAAAATATAGAAAGGCTCCAGAGGTAACCATCAACCCAGCTGGTGACCAGCTTCAGGACAGAGCAGTGATTTGGAAAGTTGCAGCATGCCCTCCTCTGGAGTTACCTACTGGTTCAAACAATTTTTACAAGGAGCTTAATTTTACATAAGGCATTATGAGCTACTTACAAAGAACAAAACAGAGGTTTGGGATCACTTTGTTAATAACAGTGTATGAACAAGGCAACAAAATAATGTAGTACTTGCAGTGCTTTCTGTGATGCAATTCAGAGGAACAAAACTGAGCATCCCAAGTCCTTTGAAAACTGATTATTACTAGAATGCAGTAAATAGCTCACATTACATGGCCAAAATGGGACTCACCATATTCTTTACACAAACTGTCACCAGCACTCCATTTTGACATTAGAAAATGAACCATCCTGACCTACCACTCTCATTTTCTAGGCAAGCATTGGTAGCAGGAATCAGCCTGTCTCACCAGTCTTATTTTAGAAAATGAAGAACCCATGAATAAATTCTCTTCCTTTAAATCTAGGAAACAAGTATATTACATATAAAAACATTTACTTGTGAAAGAACTGAAGGATGACAGCAGTACTAAACTGTTAGAGAAATAAAGTGGGCAATGTCATCTAGACAAATAAGTACTCGCCATTTAATTTTTAGGAAGAAAGTGGCAATTATACAGGAGTTCTATTCCCCAGAACAGCATTACAAACACTAGGGTAGAATACAACTTAGCAGAGTAGAATACAACTTAGTTCTATTTTTTTAGAAGTTTTCCAAAACAAGACCCATCTCTGCATCTGAATTTCAGATAAAGGTTTCTGAAGACTGAGATACTTCTCACATGATCAGGACACACACTCAGTTTCATTGTTCACAGCTCAGAATGAAAAAAAAAAACGAAAAAAAACAGGGTCTTGTGAGACTCTACATGCTGTCTTGAAATCTTCGTTCCCAGTTTTCTCCTTCATGCTAACAGCTTTGAATTGAACCATTATGAACATTTCCAGCAAGAAAAACTGAATATTTACAACAAGGTTAAAAGTGGTACAACCAAAAAGTGTCAGAACAAGACACACAGATGACAAATGAACCATACTGCATGATGAAAGTTCAAATCCTTGAGACAAGAACCATCACTTAATTGTGGGGGAAGGTGGCAGAAACTACTGAGCTCTGGAAATGCCTAAGTCTCCCTAGGGAAGCAGTATGGCTCCTACTTAAGCTCTCTTTCCTGGGAAGCTCTTAATTTATGTTTACACTGAAATAAACGGAACAAAACAGTTTATTTGTGGGGGAGCATCTGAGAGGGTGGTTAGTGCAGCCCTGGGGAGGCAGCAGGAAGTGGGATAACCTCAGAGCCAGGCCCAGCAGAAACTACATGAGGAACATTAGTTTCCATATACACAGCTCTGAGGAATCCAGAGACACAACTGAGGAAGGAAAAGGGAGAAGCCAAAAAAGAAGCAGCTAAAGTGGTTTTGGTGTGTCTTTTTTTCACCTAGACAATAAAGTGCCATTTCATTGAGACTATTACCTAACTCATAAATCTCCATGTATGACCAGGTCCTTCAACTTTGAACAAAGGCATCAGTCAGGAGAAACTACAGTGGGAGAGGTAGCTAGTTTTGGGAGGTAACTAAACAACCTACCAGTCACGATTCCTGACTTGATTCCTGACTGTCTTAAACCCCCCAAATGTCTAAAGACGCATTTATGCTGGAGTGCTCAAAGCTGCAGAATTGTCAATATCTAAGTGCAATGCAAGGACCACATAAATGGATTTACTTTACCTGTCACAGCTACTTTAAATATAAGTCCCAATACCTGAACACAGGATACCTTAAGCCAAGCTTGGCCTTTGGTTTAAGCACAGACTGAGAGTTTATCTTTGTGCACGCATCCAACATGAGTGAAGGATGGCTAGGAGCAGGAGGAGGCCTCTTTAGGGAAGGCTGGGAAGCAGCCACTGGAAAGTGGGAGAAGGCACACTGTGGTACCAGCCGCTGCTTTCTGGAGCCCGTCCCAGCATGCGCTGGCAGCGAGCTCTCTCTCCGTGTGCCTGTGCCAGCGCATAGCTGTGCGCGCAGCCCCTGCCAGCAGCGGCCTCGCACTCCCCCACGCGGCGCTCTCGCACCAGCACGGACCCTCCGCCGCCACCGCCGTGCCGGGCACCGCCACACGCGCTTTCTGCCCATCCTCACACGCACCGTAACAAAACGCAAAACTAAATCGCGCTAGATGGTTCAAGAGAAAATAGCAAATGCTCTAAAAACGTGTTTAATCACCCAGAGCCGCTCTTTGCAAAGGCACTAGTGAATCACCAACTTTCCAGCACTTCCCCAAGTTCTCTTTCAAGTCCCTTTCCATCTGTACATTTTCATTTTCTAGGAAGAGATTCTTATCAGTGGCACTGAAACAGGGTGAACTAAGATTCAGTGGCCCCTGCCCTCACAGAGGTTTATGCCAAGATAAAAAAAACAAAACAAAACAACCAAAAAAGTATCCAGCTTCCTTGCAAATAGGGAATGCATATTTCTTCCCTGCAATGAGGAATGCATATTTCTCTCTAGCATGACAAAGCTGGAGGTTCCAAACAGTACTCAAGAGGCAATCAACAAAGATGTCTGCAGTGCCTTACCAAAACAGCTGCCACGATGTGAAAGAAAACTTTTACAAGCTGAAGCAATGGACAGCTCAGCAGAAACTAGTGTCTTGATAATCAGGTCCTCCACGCTGGCCATCAGTGCTGCAAGGAGGAGGGGGAGGGGGAGGAAAAAGGAAAAAAGTAGATTGTGAAGTAACACACAATATCCAGAAAGGCGTGAGAATATGCATTTGGAGACACATCTTTGTGAATCAAAGCACATGTGACCCTATGGATGACAAAGCAATGATGCTTGGAAATCCATGCAAGCTTAAGTATATAGAGACATGCGTAGTATCCTAGTGCAAAAATACTCACAAATGAGAATGTGAGAATGATAAATGTGAGTGTATGTACAGTGCAGGTAAGCAGAAACATATGGCAAACACATCAGCACAAGTCAGCTGGAGTCCAACCGCTACCCACTCAAGAGTATTAGGAAGGATTAAACAAGAGTTAAACAAGAGTGGGTTAGTGAGATAAGCCCTTAAACTTACAGAGAATAAGCCACAGCCACTGAGATATAAAAAATTTTCTTGTGGACTTTTATGAGGTAACTGTTTTGTTTTTGACACTGCACCTTCCTCTAAAGCAGCTGTTCCCATACCAAATTTCATAAATCTTTTCAAAATTATATGACTGGTGACAGCTCCCAGTCCTGCTGACCTATAGATAACCCACAGTAAGAAAGCACTCTCCAGCTCCTGCATGAGCCTGTGAACAGAGCTCAGAAACAGGAGTCTAAGCAGACAGAGGAAGCAAAAGGCAAGAAAAGATGCACATTAGATGTAGACCTGGATTCTACACTGGACTTGGGATGAGTCATGCGATAGAAAGAACACCACACTGGTTTTGTTTTCAAGGACAGGCAACAGAGAAATGAGAAGAGGGAGAAATGAACAAATACTGGAGTCATAGTCTCAAAAGTTAGTAAGGATGAAAGGACAGCCTTCCCCACCCCTCAAAGGGAGCATAAGCAAATCCACACAGACATTTGGCAATCCCTGCTTCAAAGAATATCTTCTACAAACCACTTGACTAGAGAGTTTACTTTAGGTCTACAATTACTATTTCTCATGCTCAGATGATGACATGCAGGGACCTGAACAATTACAGAAAGAGCATGCAAGCAAATTCAGATGTGAACTTCTGTACCAGAAAACAACTAAGTGAAACCAACACAGCATGGAAACATCCCAGCACATATAAACAACCTAGAGCACAAAAACTCTGCCAGCCCAGACAAGGCCAGCCCTTTCCAGTCAGCATTCTGCCTTCCTATGACCAGAACCAGATGCATCAGAGAAAGGTGCAGAGAAAGTCTTATAATGATAGTTAATCTGCTTGCTTTGCTCAGTAGTTTAGTTAATTATTAACAGTGTATATTTTATACTTGAGGTTGGGGTGAGGCATAGAGATGTATCAATATTAATAACTACACATTCACAGCTTGCTGTACACATATGGTGCAAGGGATTGGACAGCCATGCACGTATATGATGGAAAAAAGTCTACTTCCATCTGAAAGCCAGATTCAAACTCCTTTCTCCACCATTCAAGTGTTCCTTGGGAACATTTGCAATATGGGCCACAGACGCTATCAGTAGCTTTACTGATGCCTCAGTATCACAGGTAATTTATCCCTTAAAGGATATACCTGGATTCTGCTTTGCAGATGCAGTTACTCCCAGCAGACCTGGCAAAGGTGTGGAAGAGGGAGCTATTTCATGTGAAACACAGACTAAATGAAAACACTCAGCAAAAACCTGAGCCATGGAAAGATGACACCACATCCAAGAGTCATTCAAACTGGCACAGTTGTCCAGAGGTTGGTCACTCATCAGACTGAACAGGCCATGGGAGCAGTAGAGGGAGGGAAGCTTTTAGAAGGAATGGAATGACCTTAAGAAACGGGAAATGTAGGTAAAATATTAAGAAATACACCCTGAGAAAGTCTCAGAATACTAGTTGTCAAAAGGAAGGAGTTAGGCCTTATCTCTGGGGATAGGGAATAAATGAACAGCTCTAGTGAGTAAGGAACAATGCTTCCCTCCACCCTGCTCTGGTGTTAAATGGGATTTGCTGGGGCTCTTCCTTGACTTCTTAGAATTCACACTAGTGAGATGATCAAGATCCAACGAAGAAATAAAATAACAAGATTTCTACTGACCTGCAGTGTCTCTCCCCTCTTGTTTTAAGTACCTCAGCATTGCACTCATACTCCACTTGTTTCCATAATCCTCTACTTCAGGATCATCGCAGCTAAAAATAAATGAAAGACGGAGATTGACACCCCTGGCCTACCTCTACGGATCAGCATCAGACCAACTTAGGTAAACTGACCCAACCTCTAGAGAATAAGTTCCATTTTCCAGCCAGGTACCTGACATAATCTCCACTCTTCTTGTTGACACTGTAGTTGGTCAGATGCATGAACTGGTTTTTAATGTTCTTGGATGCCTGGTCATACCTCACCGTTGCAAATCTGTAAAGAGGAATAAAAATTCACAGTATTTCTTGAACAAGTGGCATTCTTGCTAGATACAGCAAGCATGTCACTACAAACCACAGACTACCACACAGACCACTCAACAGCAACAGCTAGGGAGAGAATGCATGTAATTAAACTTCATCAAATGCAACCTTTCCTCACGAAAAATATAGTTTATCCTCAAAGGACATATCAAGCAAAAAATAATGTAATAGAATGTGAATATAATGTAATAGAATAGTTGCAGTTGGAAGGGATCTACAATAGTAAGCTAGCCCAACTGCAATCATTTTCTTATACTACATGTAATCCTGATTCAATACATATTTTAGGCCTCATATTTACGCCTTTGGAGAAAAATTAATTTTTAAAAATTGAGGGCAGAATCCAGAGCATCTGGTTGGTAGAATGACCAGTATGAGCCACTGATAGTCACCATAGCTTGTAACAGCAAGCATGTTCCAGTTCAAAAAAACCCCAAACAAGAACAAAAANNNAAAAAAAAAAAAAAAAAAATCAACAAGAGGAAAAACACCTTCACTCTGACAATCCTCCTGTACCACAAGAGCTTAAGATGCCAAGGTCTCAAGGAGATAAAGAGGAGTAAGAAAGGATAAGGGGAGAGTCAAACCCAGGCTATCCAAAGAAGCCCCAGCAAGAGAAGTATGCACCAAGGAGAGCAGGGTTAGCTGCATAAAAAGTAGAGTAGATATGGGGGCAGCCTCAATGCAGGAAAAAGCAGACAGGATTCAGGAAAAATGGAAAAAGGAGAGAAAGTTGGATCATCTGGTTATGCAATGAAATAATGTCCAGAAAAGAATGCATCTCCAATTTTTTTCATTAATAGTCATCTCTCCTCATCCTTTCCCAATTATTTTCCAAAGTTCAGAAGAAGCTGAACTATACAAAGACAAGTTATGCCAAAAAAAAAAAAAAAATCCTTCCTTTAGAAAGAACTGCCAAAAACACAAAGATCTTATTTCTCAGTTAAAACGATGCCACTACTGCCCTCACTTGGTAGCCATTTTGAGAAATACCTGTTGCCATAAGAACTATACCAGCAAATCCATGAAAATGCTTAAGCTTATCCTTAAATACACATGCAGAGGCAGGGGGGGAAACAGAGCCCCCATGATATAACTAATTTTAAGTGCAAGGTTAAAAGAGCGAAAAATATTTTGCACTGTATTTTTCTCAGTTTTAACTACATATGAAGTAAGAGCAGCTGGCAACAAAAGCTTTTGGAAGTTTGGATCCCCTTTCCACATATTTCCACAGCTTAAAGTATTTGAATTGCTTCTCAGTTTAACTGTAAGTTTCCTGGATTTAGTGCTTCTGTTTTGAAAATAGTGATAAAAACCCTATCATATATTTTGTTCTTAATTATGATTTCATCATCTCCATCTTAACAATCATTTACTGGCAGCATACTGAAAGTATTTGTTGAAACATACTTTCAGCCAGATCCTGGAAGATATTGAGCACAATCAGGGAGCCATTTCAAGTCATGGTTCCCTTGGTACTTCCAAGCAGAGGGCAATTAGGTTCACCATGCTTTTCAGCTTATGCTTTTAATTTTTCATCCTCAAATATGAGAACAAGAACCCCTGGCAGACACAGACAACACTCTAAACAACAGTATTTGTGTACTTTCAAATGCTTGCATTAGCTTCCTCCTATAGAGATCATCTTTAATTATTAGGTGGTCTGAGCTCCATGCTCAGAATTTTACATTTCCATGGAGATTGTCTGTTCAGAAGATATTTCACTGTGCTCTAGAGCTCTCAGTACATAAGCTTTCTCTTTTACTAGGATGCTGTCATCTTGAGGGACATCATGGGCAACTTGAGCTATATACCAAAAACCTCCAAAACATTAAATTACTCATATCTACTATCAAAAAAGTCCATGCTTTAAATAATATAATCCAGTGCTTAATACATTCACCCAGACCTGGTTTGACCAGCCTCATGCAAGGTGCAAGCCTGCAAATGGAGAATCCAAGCTATTTCTAGGGCTTCTATCAATAGCCTCTGGATGTCAGAATAGGAACAGATCAGAAGTATAATGCTAGAAAATAGCCCACACTCCTTACACTTCCGTGTTTTGCACTTGCTTGAGATGGAAGAGTGTTACTACCTCTGAAATACCAGTCACAATTACCTTCGGTACTCTACAATTCTACAGCTTTTCAGAATATACTTCACTGTATCTTTCTTCCACTGTAGTAACTATGCTATTCATCCACCACACTTGTTCTCTCCAGGAAGGACAAGAGACTCGCATGCTACAGAATGTGTCTTGCTTCAGCAGAAATTTACCTGTTATTTTAGAGAAACCAAGGTCATAGGAAAAGGCCTTACAGTAATAGTGAAAAGTAGAAAAACAATGCTTGTAAAATTTTCTAGGTGTTAACCTGAAATTAGAATAAACTCTTGAGGAATCTTATAATCTTTTAGAAGATTATTTCATTTCAGGCCAACACTCTTTTCCAATTTCATTCTGGGCCACTACTAAGAATAGAATATATGTTACTTAAAAGATAAGAGCCAAGATCCTAAAAGCAATTCAAAAACTATATGCTAAGCAGTGACAAAAAACAAAGGGCAAGCCTCGTGTTTTCCCAGTAACAGAATTTACCACTGGCATATGCTGCAATATTCTGCATGAACTATTTTTCTAAACGCTCAAGGCTTCATGCCCAGGTGTCTCATATTGCTATAATCCAGCCAAAGTGTGATGAAGGCACAAGTATGTGAGTCCAGATCACCATCTGCCAGGATAGGACTGTTTCTGAGCCAAAGCATTACTTGTGGATGCTGCTATGTGGGAGCCTGCAATCAGACAGGAATCCAAGAGTACTCCTAAACCAGAGGTTGGGCTGTCCACACGTGGAGGCCCATCTTCAGCCAAAAGAGACTATTTTATCACAGGAAACTCATCTAAACACTATCTTCTGCTTACTAATACCATCTCTTCTTACTCTGCTTCATGCAGCTGCCATTTTCCCCCACTGAGATCCGTTCCTGTCCAAGTTCTGGACTACTCCATAGGCCCTGCACAGCAGAGACCCAACACGCTTAACAGGCATTGCTGATAAAGTGTGTGTGGGCTGAGTGGTTCAACAACTAGATTCACACTGCTTTTAATTCTTACATAGAATTTTCCTGTAGGACTTGTCAAGTGGGAAAAAAAAAACGTAGGAAAAGGTAAAATTTTCCACTGTTAGTCAGACAGGAAGGTTTTCTGCCACTTCAGTGCATTCTTCTGTCCCCACTTCATCTAAACCAGCAGTTCTTCTTATTGTTAACAATGTGAAATATTATGCAGGTAGCCAAGAAAGGAATGGATGTCTGTTCTGTATCCACCATCAGAAGGATATCAACCCTGCTTGGGCCTGAATTCAGATTTGCTTTCTCTGTAACATAAGTTGTAACCACCAGTTTTCAAAGTTGAATGACTGAACTTTCTTTCACCTGCCAATGTACTTGCAGAGGGTGCAGAGGAGACAGGTAGAAGATGCAAGAGGAATGGTTCTCTGACAGCATTACTCCAGAATTACTCTCAACCTCCAGACTAATAGTGTAATATCTAGAGACATCCCAGCTCTCTTCCTCCCTGTCATGCTTCAGTTTCACCTTTGGTATTAAGATATTGACAGATCCCAGTCTTCCTTCCCTTTCTTGTAAGAGTTCATTAAAAGCCTAATACCCACACTTAAGCTTCACCTTCAATAGGTCACCTTCTCCACAAGTGCCATGCAAGTTTTTTCCCTGCTCACCTAGCAATCTACAAAACATGTCAGAGCTCACACTGAAAAATCCCCAAATCCACCACATCAAACTCTGGCCCCTAACCCACACCCCTACATAGCCTTAACCCAAACAACTATCCTTTTAGTGTCAGTTTCAGGCAGGACAATACCCAAGGGATTGTACAACGCTCTTTGCCTTATCTCCAGCAGTACTTCAGGAAATGAATTAACCACAAGGTAAAGTTTGCAAGTCATTTCAGAAACATGTAAACGGGATCATTAAATATTTACAGAAGATGTTACATGGTTTTGCATGAAACTTGACAGCTCTGGAATGCTTATTTGAGGCACCTAGTCAAAGCCTGGGAAAGGAAGAGGAGAAGAGAAAATACTCTGGAGTGGGAAGAAGGAAAGAATAGTTAATCCCTCTTCTCTCAAATGAGTGCTACAAAAAAGCACACATTATGATAGACTTTTCCATGACTGCACACAGAGTTCCTGCATAAATGTCCTGGAAATAATCACTGTAGTGCTTTTACAAGCATGCTCCTCACGTTTTATGGTTGGAGTAACTTTCCCAGTCCCTCATTCCTTCCCATGCATTAGACTTTAGCCTCCCTGTTAGTCTATTAGCTGCCACTTTGTTTAGGGAACATAGTTCCCTTACAGTACAGGACAGAAAACAGAAGTCTAAAGACCATCACAATCCCCCTACCTCCAACATTAATACGTTTCACAGCATCCACCTGATACGTCAGTTAGCAATCAAGTATGAACAGGAGCTAAATCTTGTCAGGGAATTACTAAACAAAAAAAGGAGTTTTAGTGACACCTCTATGATGGCAGTTTCTCTAATCAAAGCTGAATAAAATTACTCAAACAGTTCTATGTTAAAGAACAAGATCCAGGAACAGTTTTACCAGATGTCTGCAAGAACAGTGGGGAAAATAAACACTTTTTTTAATCTTTTCACAACAAATTTGCAATCTTTTCACAACAAATTTGCATGTTTTCATTTTATGCATTGCCATTAACAAGATTTTGAACCTTCAGAGCACAAGAAACACCATGAGGATGATGAAGCACTGGCACAGGTTGCCCAGAGAGTCTGTGGAGTCTCCCTCCTCGGAGATATTCAAAAGCCATCCAGACATGGTCCTGCGCAACCAGACCTAGATGGCCCCACTTGAGCAGGGGGTTGATCCCTTCCAACCTCAGCCACCCTGTGGTTTGGTGAACCTCTCACGTTCTGTTTCTCACATTCTCTAGTTTCTCATCGTACAGACCGTCACCAAGAGCTGACCAGCTTGAACAACTGCTTAGCAGCCTGCCTGTTAAGCACAACAGTAGGGTCATGTAGTTACACACCTCAGTGATTCAGTAGTTATTCACCTCAGTGATCTGAATCTGATTATCTTAATTAAAAAGTTAGGAAGCAACATAAAGTCTTCTGGCTTGATGCACTATCCAGTGGCCTGAAGCCCAGCAGGTACATCTAGTGAATAACACTGCTGCACAGCTTCTGCACGGGGCAAGGTCTACTGAAGTGGCTGTAGCCCGATCCCAGGTGTCCACGCAGAAATAAATGAGTTACGCTCCCTAAGGAGCGAAGGCTGCTGGGCAGGGGTTACTGCAAGAGGGATGGGGCTGCTGTGGCTGGCTCAGCCAGCTCTGGCCTAAGCGCAGCCTGTGAGCTAATGTGAATTCCTTGGCTCAAAGCAAGCACCTGAATTCTTTGGAAACCACAGGAATCCAGCACAGAAATGGTGAATATCCCAGAGGAGCCAGTGTCAACTAGGAAGCCAGGCTACTGAAGGAAGGGTGTCACAAGGCTGAGTGGTATGAGCTCAGGTGGCAGCAGGGCAGCTAGTGGCAGGTGCTGAGAAGCCCAGCTGTCTAACCCCAGAGCAAACCCTTTTGTCCCACTGGAAAGTCTCCCCAAGCTGCTGCTCCTTGGGCCTTTTGCAAGAATGTCTGGGTTTCACCTCAGTTTTGCCTTTTCTTTTTCTCTAATCTATTTCTCAAACTCAGTGTATATCTGAATGACAGGTTCCTGATGGTCTAGGACCTTTCCAGCTGTTAAAGCTCAGAAATAGGGCTGTCTAAGCATGGTTTAGGAGAAAAAGTAGTCTATCGAGAAGTCTCCCCAAAACAAGGAGCCATTTCACCATTAATTCCCCACACTATGCGTTGAGCCCCTATTATGCCTGCAGACACCAAGCAAGAGAGGTCCACCAGGCTCCTTTCTGTCCCACATAGGAGGGGAAGTTAGACAGGAGAAAGAACTAGCAAAAGAGAGAAGGCTCACAAACAGCACAAGCTGTTCCTGGCCCTATGTTCTCTTCAGCTGTACTTCAGGCACAAGTCAGGCTTGTTATTCTCTACTTATATGAATGCCCCTCCAAAAACCAGCACAATCCACCAATTCAACTGTTGGCTCTAAGAGAAGCCTTGGGACTCCCACATAATTTGGCTTGGTGAGTCACCTTCAGAAGCATGTCAAAGTTTATAATTAAGACTGTAGTTTATTCACAATATACCTCTTATTCAAACTAAGATATAAAAGGTATGTCAATAAATATACTACATCGCCTGTTTTGGAAATCATAGATAAATAAAACTACCAAGATTTTTAATGTACAATCAGATGACAGAATTATACCCTCAGGAAAACCTGGACCAAGCCTGCCGTGACCATGTCATTTTCCAAACCTATACCTTCAATGCAAAGGTCCCAGCTACAATTCTCCAGGCTGTGATCACAGACAACCAATCTAGATTGTAACTGTCCTTTCCAGTACAAAGTTACTAAATATCTGCCAATTTAACAGATGTATGGCAGCACACTGTGTCTACTTTTTTTTAATATGTACTAGAAAAGTGTTCAACACACTTTTCAATACAACAGGAGGATCTTAGGTCACCCAGTGCTGCTTTATGTAGGATAAACAGCTTCAGTCTTGTTTCAAGCCTCAAGAGAAGAAAATCCCCACCCCACTCCACTCACTCCAAACAGATCACTGAATATCTCCACATGAATCTATTAGCAGTGTTCCTTCTAGAGGTGCACCAGGCACAAACTGTGCAAGGAGTTTTGATAGAGTTCAAGGGAAGCATGACCAGAAAAGTTGTATTGCAACAAAAGACTAAAAAAGCATGTTCACTGATACCACTCTTAGTAACTCTCCAGAAGTCTGATAGTTGACTCTGTTCACCTAAGGCTCTGTCCCCTTATACAGCTTATTCCACATGGAGTAGGGTGGAAGTAGCTAGAAAAGGAACCTACTCAACATCAGTGCTTCCTAAGTTCTACTCAGTATTCTTTTAGAGGATAAACAAAAAATAAAACACTAACAACAAGAAAACCCCACAAAAAACACAAACAAACAAACCAACTCAAACAGAAAACCCTGACACAAACATTTTGAAGTCATTATCTTTCTGAAAAATTGCATTTAAAAAAAAAATTAATAAAAAAGAGAGAGAACTTTGGCCAGGGCAAACCAAATAGTTATTTAGTACTTCCAGCACAACAGCTGAAGGCTCTGTTACACACATCTGGGTACATACCCTTCCTATCTCCTTCAGAGGAAACTTGGAAAGTGAAATAGAAGGTACAAAAATGTTGGATCCACTTACTTCTCCTCAGCTCTGAAGCCTCAAATTCCACTCTAGATCATGTCATGACAAGTCTAGCTGTGCCAGAAGAAACAAGGCCTAAGGAAATATCTAGTCAAACATCACTAATTTTTGTTATACCAAGTCTGTTCCTTGTAAAGATCATTACATCTTATGTTTTCCTGATAGCACTCCTTTTCTGGCAGAGGCCACCAAGTTTACTGAAACAGTCAGGTTCCTTTTGAAATATGCAAAGCAAAACACTAGAGAGGAACGTGACCTTTCAGACAGACTAAGAAAATGGAAAAAAAAAAAAAGACAAATCCTTACTACAATTCAGAGACTATCTGCCTTCAGAAAGCAAATACAAAATATGGAAGCCACCATAGTGCACCACAAGCACGAGCTGAGGTTCCAAAACCAAACGGCTTTGTTCTGCTGGTAGTTTTCACCTTAGATTGCTTCCATACCACCTTTAATTCCAGACCCTGACATTACCTCCCAGTTCTCCGCTAGAAATTGCTTCTACCCTTAAGCAGCATGGGTTTTCTTTTTCTTAAGCAAAGAATTAAAAACAGCTTCTACTCCCCAAGGCTGAAACACTTCCCTCTCCCTGCACAGCTAAACTTTTGTCCCAGCTTTAAACCAAACCATTACACTATGTGAGGCAATACAATGCTCTCTCCCAGCACATAACTCACACTGTAAAATGAATGGCAAAATAGCTAAATAGGAAGCCATAATCCAGTAGCTCCAGGTTCCTCACCTCTCACCAACTGAATCTGCAAATGCAGGGTATGGGGAAAATACAAATTGGTACAACTAAAGACCACTAGTGCCATCTGGAGGCCACACAGAAGAGCCCACCTAAAGTTTCATCAGCCTCTGCTCACCTTGAGTGTTGACCTCCAAAGACAGCTTGACAGCACTTGCTGCATGAACATACCAGCTGTACAGCCACAGAAGATGGGAAAAGATTAAGAATAATTAAAGATACTGTCTGCAATAAACTTATAGCTATCATGTGAAAGGATTCAACTGCAAGTCTTTTGCCATAGCTGACACGTGAGCTGAAACTGCTCAGTGGGCAGTTAAGTTTAGTAACAGAACCAGAGCTACTCTCCAGAGTCAGGACCTTGGAAGAGAGATAACAGCTCATTATTTTAATTTCCTCTCCACCTCTTCCATAGCTGTACTGGTAGAGCTGACCATACCACAAAGGAGCATTAAGATACCTAGTGCCACATTTCCTCTCCATATACTATCTACCTCTCACACAAAGCTGAAGGATGGCATGCAACTTGAAAGAAAGGAAAACTTGAATTAGTAATATTGTGGTGTCCTGTAGATATATGTTCCACTTGTCACGTGTGTCGACACCACGTGCACCAGATTTTATTATCGTTTAAACAAATGGAATCTAAACACACATAAAACTGCTAAGGATTTCAGAACACTGAAAAGTGATTTGCAAGTATTGCTGCGAGATGGGATCTTAGCAAGACTGAGAGTCCAGAATTGTTGAGACTGATGCTGCTGAATGGATATCCAGATATGCACATCCACACTCTTACCCTCAAGCAAAATATGTTAATCTACTGGCAAAAACGCACACTTATCCTCAGAGTAGAATATTTGTGTTTATACAGATGATTTTTCCAGAAGTAAACTCCTTTGTTACAAGATCAGTACAACCACCTTTAAGATATTAATGATGGTGCAAATGCTATGTACTGCCCATTCTGAGAACATGCTGGAAATCTACACCATCTTGTTTCCCTCTTCACTTTCCAAAAACATGCGATATTAGCAGCTAACAATTTAGTTGCCAGTTCCCAAGAGAAAAGTCTTGCATGCCTCCCATGTTTAAGGCTCCCTTTCTAAAGTGAATATAGTTGTCAAGCTTTTCACTTATGAACACGAGCTTCCCCTTTCTGCCTCCTTTTAGGGAAAAAATGTGTTCACATTATCTCTGCAGGCAGAGGCGCATCACAACACACCTGAAGGGTGTTCATTGATTTAATGGATACTTCTTGTGGGATCATTATTTATGTATCCTTTGGGATTCATTATCTTCTTGGGACAAGATAATTTGGATTAAGTATCTACCCAAGTCAGAGCCATGTCAGGCATGAACCCTAGAGATATTCTGAGTACATTAGATGTGCTTGCAAGAAAGATATAGCATTACTTAAAACTGTTGCTGAAGACAGTAGTGTGGTGCTCTTTTCTCAAACATCACTACAGTTAAAATTCTGATCTGTTGGTAATTCAGAGGGGTGATTGCTTCAAATCTATTAGTTACTACAGACAAATACTTCACTAAACTTTTGTGATGAAGAAAACCAGGTATTTTTGGTAGACAAGTGTTGATTCTAGGGAATCTTAGGTATCTTTCACAGCTTACACGCAAAGGACAATTGTTATCTTGCAAGGTAAAAACAGTGAACTAGCCTAAAACCACTTAGTGGATACTGCAGAAAATACAAATACTGACCAAAATTTAGAAGAGTCATTGAAAGTATTAAAACAAACACCAATACAGTCATTAACAGGTCTCCAACTATTTTTTTAGGATAAATTTGAGAAAGCTTGGATTCCCTTCCCCTTGGAGAATGGAGAAGAGGCACACAGGGATCAATAATCCCAAGTTTCAAGAAGAACTCAGCCTTGAGAATGAACATGCCAATGATGATCTGTTTGGACATTCAACCCTTGAGAGTTGAAAACTTGCTTTATTAATTATATATAAAAACAATAAGATCCTATAATCTACATGAAGAAACCTGATGGGACACAGCATGATGAAGTATCATCTATTTAAACCCTGCAGAATTCCCTAACTGGCACTTTTCTCATTTTAATAGTTTCAGGAGTAGAGAGGCAAGCAAAGAAATGTCTGGATCACCAAGCACAGGTGCACCAAAAAAGACTTCTCCCATACCTGGCCAATCCTTCCTCGTAGAGATAGACGACAAGTGGATCATAGGATGTAACCAGAACATACAGACGCACATCGAACTTGAAATCTGAAATACAGTTTTCAAGAGTCAGTGACTGCAAATATCTTTCAGACATCATATCCAGTCGAGGAAATTCAACAGAAACCATTATCTGCTGCTGACATAGGTGCCTGAAGCTATCCCAGTTGAAAAGCTTCCAGGTTTTAATGAATTCTCCAGTTACATTTGTCTGGTGCTAGACCAAGCTAGACCACTCAATTATTCAACTAAACTCCTGCAAAGGTTGTGGAGATCCTCAGATGCAGGGTTGGGGGAAGGGAGAAAAGCAATTCCTAAGGACACTCACCATCTATGAGCAAGGGATTGTTGATGTAACGAGACACCAGGATGTTGTCTTCCACAACAATTTGGTTTGGCTGTAGAAGAACAGAGAATTTAGGAGTGAAAAAACAGGAGACGTAATGAATAAGAAGAAATTAGACCAAATGCACCGTTTTTCCTGCCTTTCCCTCCTAAAGCCATCCCATACCAATAACTATGTCTGCGGAAGGAAGAAATAAAACCAAAATGAAAAAACGCAACCGTCAGTCACAACACATTTACGATAATTAGATCCTAAAGAGAAGTCTGGGAATGATTAAACTGCCAAAACAACCTGCTCATTGAATTTTCCAGTAAAATACTCAGAGTAGCATACAGATTTAACAGCCACATGGCAATGATGTAAAACATTCAGGGGAAAAAAAAAAAAAACCACATCTAAGAAGCAACTGTTACTCTGTTTGCTTCTCAAGGGTTTAACCAAACACATGGAGAAGGGGTTTAGAAGTCACAGGAAGGAGTATGTAACTATAGCTGGTGAGGAAATCACAAGTGAAGAAAATGACTCAACTTGTGATCTTTATAACTACATCCTGGGCTGGCATCCAACCTTTTTGCCTACCTTCCACTGAGTCTCAGTTCACAGCAGGAGCTCCTGTACCCGAAAGAAGCTACGCTTGTAGCTCAGAACAGAAAGCTCTAACTATGACAAATACACACCACAAAGTCATGGGATCTGTTGCAAAAGCTTTTACTTTTTGCTGTATGCAAGCCTCTCTTGTAACCAGTTTTAACTACTCAACAATTTCTTGCACAACATTTTCTTGCCTTCAGTTTGCAAAAGAGGCAAGAGGGCCACAGGATTCTGCCTTTATGCAATTTTGCATGTATTCAGTCACAGCACCAGCATCATGAGCAGAAAACCTAAGCATATAAAGTGCTTATATAGAACATGACAGAACAAGCTCAACTTCCCTCAGAACATCACTCAAAAGTGTCAGACTGCTCTATACGGATCAGGGAAATGCAAAGGTTTGTTATTTGTTTGGGGGGGTTATTGTTGCTTTCAAAAACTTTTGTGATGAGATTCTGAAAGACACTCTTTTAATGGCATCACACTGAAGGAAACTGGCCTGTGGGCCAAACTAGCTGCAGTGTTTCTCGAACAGAAATACACAAAGGGATATTGGTCCCAGAAGGGTATTTTCCCCAGGTCATGGCCAACTGCCATGTGAGCCTGAGCTCATTCCTCCCTTTCAAGCAAAGAAAAAACTGAGTGTAGCTCTGGAAATACTTACCTCATACACTTGGCGAATTGCTCTCTTATTTTATGGGAAACGGTCCAAGAAGAGAACAGATGAGGCAGCATGACCCCTTTAGTGCAGGGAAGGCTAAAGGGGTTCAAATGAGTGAAAACAAAATGACTCAACAGTCATTTTGCTGTTGAGAATATTTATTGGAATCCCCTCATGTGTTTGGCTCCTGTTCAGATGTATTTGTTACCTATGACAACCTAACTCCCCGCAAAGCCCACAAAGAGCAAAAGACACTAAAACCAGTACATTGAGTTCAAAGAACTTTCCCCATTACACCGCAGGAAGGACACACTGGCCTTTAGATAACACAGCTTTAAGACTGATACACTTCCTACTCTATCAAGTTTCATTTAAACTGGTCTTTTCCATGGGGAAGTGGGAGACAAGAGGTCTGTTTGAGGACGGTTTAGGTCATGCAGGGAAACAACTAAGGAGAGTTCTGGAAATCTTCCCAAGGTCAGCCTACTGTCAGCCACAATAAGAGCATGAAGCAGCACAGCTTCCCAAACTGTTTCAGGCAGTACAAACTTGTTCCTAAAAAGCTAACACTTGAAGGTAGATTGCAAGATGAGCACAGCATACAAAGAGATAGACTGCTTTTGGTTACACAGCCCAGGTTTTTGCAAGCTGCTCAGGGCTGCTGAACTGCTCACCAATACATGGCTGAAATTGAGAGTAAGGCCAGTGTCCAGTTAGGTGCCTCCATGCCTCTTGCCTGGAAGCTAACACAGTTTTGAAGACAGTGTTACTGGAGAGCAGTCCTTTTAGTGAACACTTACATTATTTATCAGGTAGACACCTCGACCTCTGGAGGAGGCCGCAGGCTTCACTATCCATGGGCCTCTGTCCTTAGAATAGGTACCTGGTTAAAAGAAAACAGCACAAGTCTGCAACATCTTCCATTTTGCTTATTAACAGAGCAGCAAGAATCAAGAATGTTACCTACAGTAAAAGCTTTAGAGAACTCCACAAGGAGATCAAAGTCTGCTTTTTCAGTATGTTATTTTACCCCTTTGGAATCACTGCAATTACTACAGCCCCTCTGTGAAGCCCCTCCTGCTACTCTGATAGATTCATTCTTCTGCCCTATGCCTCCTTTTGGCACTTTTCTCTTCAGTACTCCCAGGCATTAGGCAGGGATATTGTGAAGCTGATCAACAACGACACTGCGCATATAAAAACCTCCCAATTTTGGAGTCTTAAGCCCACATCAGCTTTTTGAAAACTTAGACAGGCATAGAGTAAACAGCAGAGTATAAATTACATAAAGAAATCATATGGATTTTCTTTTCTGCTGTCTTTCCAGTTTCCTCTAATTTTGTTGCCTTAACCACTGGCACGATCAAAAGTCTAGGATATTAAAAATCATTCCCTTCCCCCACCACCCCATTATTTTGTTTCATGTCTGGGCATCACCAGCCATTCACTTACTGCAGAAGTCCTGGTACTCTGTTGGGAGTATAAAGGTCTGAGGTAAGATATGGAATGTCTTGAACCCATGGGTCAGCTGCATTCGAGAAACATTCTTGTACAGTCTGTCCTTTCGTGTCAGTTCATATGACCTGGAGTCCCAAAACAACAGACTGTATCTATTTTTTCAAGGACATTACAGCAACCCTTTGTCCTAGTTACTAAAGTATCTCTAGCCTTGTCAGATGTCTGAATCCCAATGTGCAACTACTCTCGAGCTTTACTGCCTCTACCTTATCGTTGTATTAACATCATTTGTAGCACTTCTTGTAATTCCCAAGACAGACTGAAGCACAGCAATCTGTTATAATGGTGGTTACAAACTTTAGCTGGGGACATAAGACTATCTCTCTAAATAAAAACCTGAAGTCACATATAATTTGATCATCAAATAAAGAAAATAAAATTAAAAATTTAACGTTTGGGCTACAGACAAACATTTTAACTCATATGCTATTCCCCCAAAACCCCAAAGACCATTTAGAATGAAGACAGCATGTGGCACTGGCCCAGTCTGTTGGGATTTTACAGTACCATGTCTACTCTATTTTTTGGGGGTATCTATGTTCAGATTTTTGCAAATCATCACAGAGACGTTCAACAAAACATGGCATCAAGGCCTTACCTAGGGAAATGATTGACTTTCTGAATATCTGTAAGGGAGCGCAACAGGTAGGGCTTCAAGTGTGATCCTGTCCACATGAGATTATAATCAGTGCTATTAGGGTGAACCTAAAAAGCAGCATAAAAAACACCACACACAAAAACATCAAACTAATGAAAAGCAACACCACTTGTCCCTAAATCTACATGGCCAAAGTGACTCTAGTTTAAGACAGTCTCCTCTACTATCTCTAATATAAGGGCAACTCAGCCCAACTGCTGCCCTAGGGTATTCCCATGCTGGGAAATAACCATGTCAAAATTTTCTAAACAAACTTGTGAGTTTGTTCTTTTCATTGACACTTTAAACACAATTTGTAAAGCATTTTAAATCTCTTCAGGAAACTTGTCAGACCGATTCCTTAAGTTGCTGCTACTCAGAAAAAAAAAAAAAAAATCAACCATACACATCTATCAAATTGTCATTAGTTGCACACAGGACATTCTTTAGAGCAAGATGCATGCTAGAAGAGAAGTGTGAAACACTACATCAATACTTCTGAGAGCTTTTAAAGGCTGAGAGATTAAATCCTTCAGATCTTCCCAAGGGTGAGACACTTTAAAAGCAAAAAGAGAAAAAACACATGACCAAACTTCAGCATTCCTTTTTCCCTATTTTTGCAGGCTTAAGACTAATGGATTCTCCTCTGAGAGGGCAAAATCATGACATATCTTCAGTCTGACTAGCAGAGTACGTTAAACCAAAATCCTCAAGGGGGACCACAGCAACTTCCAGGTTCTAATCCTGCAGAGCTAAAAAAAAAAACTAAAACGCACAAAAAATCCAAAAACATCATCATCACCTCCCAGCCCAGCACAAAATCAGATCAGAAGTTCGTTGCACTCACCTCATGGAATCCATGGGCAGTGAGAATGCTCCGAACCAGCCGGCTGTCTGTTCGCACAATCTTGTAAGACATGTGGAAGCGCTCTGTGAAGAGGCAAAGAGACACGGGATTAGAGCCTGCACCTGGAAGAATAAACCAAAGTCCCTTATGCTACCAAAGAAAAGGACTCAGACAGTACAGCTGCACTTAATTCACAGAGAGTAGCAAAGGGAGATAGGAAATGCCAACATCTGCATCACTGAACTGACTTACATCAATCCTTAGTTATAATATGGTTGCATCACAGAACCCCATCATATAAAAACAAAACACAGGACAGCTTAACAAATATCCAGATTTTTTTTTAAAACATTCTGTTATATAGACTGCTTTATAGCACTGCAATCATGATTTCAGCTTTCTTCTCTATTCAACATTGGTATTCCTAGCTAAAAGTAATCATGTCTTACACCCGTCATTGACATGGCTAGTTTATATGATTACTTTTTAGATCCTGAAAACCCAAAATAAAGCACTGAATTTTTGTTTACATCTCATTCACCTGTACTGATCTTCCAACAAATAACTGCAAATACAGTAGGAGATAGAGTAAATAGTAAATACAAGGAAATAAAAAGATAAACTCACTATGCAAGTAGAAAGTCCTAAAAACAAAGGCAGTAAGCAGCCCTGGAGGTATAAGATAAACCAAAAGCAAGTAGCAAGACTAGAGGTCAGTTGTCATATAAAAGGATGTGGCAATCCTTAAAAGGAGTTCAAAGACAGTAGAGAAAGAAATTTCAATGCTAGAATACAGAACTGCCTAGAAAAGGCACTTTACAAATTGATTCAAACTGAGAATAAAAGGGTGAAGATCAGATTAAACTTCAGGAAATATGTTTTATCAACAAAAGTAAGTCGAAAAAGTGAGACTTATCATAACCAGGAACCAGACAAAGCTGAAGGAAATTTAACAAGTTGCACTATTCAGCAGTAAACTTGCTAAACCATGTGAGAAAAAGCAGAAGAGACCCCACGCTCCAGTAAAAATGTGAGTTACAATTACCATCAGCTTCTGGCACCACCCAAGTATATTTTTAACTCACATGAAAAGGATCAGGAGTTTCCACATATAAATCACCTTCTCCACCCCTTACCCCAATGAGCCAGAAGCATTTCTGCTTGGATAGGATATTAGAAACAAAAGCACCAATTACCTAAGAAAGGAAAAAGCAAGAGAAGAAAGAAGTGTCAGCACCTTCACAAAAAGTAGCTGAGTAGATTTTAGCTTTTCTCCAACTCAGCACATCCAAAATGAGCTCCCAGCTGTACACACCCACAAGTACTAACTTTTCAAATCCAAAGTGACTGTTTAGCCTCTTTAGAGTCTCTCCTTTATTTGACACTAGACAGGTTTGGTCTCCCAACTCAAGTGCTGCCAGCAGTCATTCTGTTTACGGCCTTCTCACAGTTGTGAGGCTGTAGGCTCAGACATTTGTTACTGTAGCTTATTATTGTTCAACTGTAAGGCTGGCTGCTTTATTTCCCAGTGAAATGCTCTCAAAACTCACTGCAATGATTGATTTTAAGGTCTTAGCTATAGTGAATTTATATTCTGGTTCTAAGTTCTAGCATGGCCCCCAAGTTCAATTTGCAAGCAGACCATTTCAACTCAAAACACATCAGGGCCCAGTGGAGGGACAGACACTTACCATAATCCAAAGATGATTCACCAAAATTATTCACCAACGGATTAAGCAATTCTGAATGTATCAGTGGACAGAGACCAGAGAGGACTGTAATTTCCTTCCTACCATGTCCTCTTCCCATCACAAAGTGAAGAGAACATCCAGGTAAGAGACTTTTACCTCATGCCTTCAAGCCAAAAGCTGGCACATAGCAGCACCCACCTCCAATTAGACGGTGGTAGCTGTCCTTAGTCAGAATGGCTTCAGCATGAAACACCAAGACAGGGACCCGCCTGCAGCCACCACCGGTCCACTTGATACACGGATGATCCCTGAAATGACAAGACAGTCAGTGTAAGCAACAGCTGAGCCTCACACGTGCAGCAGCTACTTACAATAATGACACAGCAAATCTCCATAGTTACCCACCTAGCCTGTAGACAGGACAAAAGCAAACACACTGGGGAAAATAGCAGAAGATTGGTGAGGAGGATTGTAAACATGCCTAAGTGACTTACAGCTTGGGTGTAGAAAAATACATGTAACATTGTAACTGCTGTCTATCTTTGTGTGTTTCACAAGCAGAACATCTGAGGTCAGACAGCACAGGACTGCAGTAGACTTCAAGGCACCCCATCGAACATGCTTGAGATTCCTGCCTTACTGTGGGAAAGGTCAAAGGACAGTGGTAAAATACACCTACAAGAATCCCAGAAAAACAGGTGCAAGCAGCAGCTTCGGTGATCCTCTAGCAAGGACCAAGCTCCACAGTGCCTGCCTCCCTGCTTGTGTGCCTCGGAGGCTGCTTTGGGGATCCCCCAGGTAGCAAGGTAATGAAAAGAAATTTACTCTTTGCATTTCAGCCGCAGTTTTGTGGTTGTACCTAAGCCCTCCCTTTGCTGACTTATACACACACATGCTAGGCATCTGTGGTGATTCCAGGTTCCACCCTGGCTAGATGCCAGGCACCCACCAAAGCTGTTCCATCATTCCCTTCCACAACTGGACAGGTGAGAAAAAATTTAATGAAAGACTCATGAGTTACAGACAGAATGGGATCACTCACCAATTACTGTCACAGGCAAAAGAGACTCGACTTGTGGAAACTAACTGAACTTACTACCAGTCAAAATCAGAGCAGGATAATGAGAAGTAAACCAAATCTTAAAAACACGTTCCCCCCACCCCTCCCTCATTCCTGGGCTTAACTTTATTTCTGAATCTCTACCTCCTTCCCCTCAGCAGTGCAGGGAGATGGGGAATGCAGGTCACAGTCAGTTCATCACATGTTGTTTCTGCCACTGCTTCCTCCTCAGGGAGAGTCCATACACTGCTCCAGCATGGGGTCCCTACCACAGCAGACAGTCCTCCACCAACTTCTCCAATATGAATCCTGTCCATGGGCTACAGTTCTTCATGAACTGCTCCAGCATGTGTCCCACTTTCCACAAAGTACTTATAGAACAGGCTGCTCCAGCGTGGGTCCCCCACAGGGTTACAAGCCCTGTCAGCAAACCTGCTCCAGTGCAGGCTCCTCTCTCCATGGGTCTGGAGGTCCCTCCCAGGAGCCTGTTCCAGCGCAGGCTTCCCATGGGATCCCAACCTTCTTTCGGGCATCCACCCACTTCAGTGTGGGGCTCCTCCATGAGCTGTAGGTGGATCCCTGCACCCCCACAGACTGTCATGGACTGTAGGGGCACAGCTACCTCACTGTGGTCTTCACCACAGGCTGCAGGGAGTCCCAGCTCTGGCACCTGGAGCACCTCCTTGCCCTCTGACCGTGGTGTCTGCAGAGTTCTTCCTGTCACATATTCTCACTTCTCTCTTCTCTGAGCACTATTACTCCCATACAATAACTTTTTTTTCCCTTCATGAATATGTTATCGCAGAGGTGTTTCTACCATCATTCCTGGGCTCCACCTTGACCAGTGGCAGGTCCATATTGGAGCATTGGCTCTGTCAGACATGGAGGAAGCTTCTAGCAACTGCTCACAGAACCCACCCCTGTAGCCCTCCCAGTACCAAAACCTGGCCACTCAAATGCAATACAGCACCCTTGGTACTCAGCTATAAAGGGAATCTTCCAGATCACCCTCTTTTTGAGTTGGTCTTGTCAGTCCAAGTTCTGTTTAATTCTGTTTAGTTCTGTATTTATTTTACTGGGTATAATTTAGGAGAAGTCTCATGAGCTTTCACAGCTACAGTTCTCTGAATTCATAGCCTGAAAACAAGATCTGTAATTCACAATAAACCACAATTGCTGGCATCCATACAACCAGACCTTGCAATGCAGGTTCCAGCCTCCAATTTTAGAACCGCAACCAGTCTGCCTGGTTGTAATACTGGAGTCTGAAGTGCACAAAAAAAGCACTAATGAAGAGTTTGAGAGACTAGAACAGACTTGGCTCAACACAACGGAAAAAGCTCTGTATTCTTCCCTTTTAATTCCTGTCAGATACAGTGGAATGCAAGCCCAGAATTCAAGAACGATGCCCTCCAGTGTACCACTTAAGCTACAGACTCTGAAATGCAGTGATCAGTTCTGTACAAAACAACAAGACTACACTGGGAAATATCATCTCAGAGGAATTAAAGACACACCAAAAAAAATTAAGACCTTTTATATCAAATTCTAGGATCACACAAAGGAAAACTGTCAACCTTCCTAGGCAAATAAAACTCGGGCTGTTTATTACCACTGCACAAGGAAATCAAAAACATGAAAAAGTTAATAGAAAACAGAGACTAAGGGGTCGGAGAGGCATCTCTATCTACACTAACAAGAAGAAATACAAAGACTGACAGAGATATACAAAAGCATTTGTCTATAGAATATGACAGATCATTGTCTGCCAAAGGTTTGGAGAAGCTACACAAGACAAAACACCTTCGACACTTAGAACAAAGGAACAGAGATATAAGGGCAACTTTCTGATTCTAGGACAAGGGCTCTTAAGGGTAGCCTTGGTCCTCTTAACAAAGTTACCACCATTATCACCCAGACAAATTAACTTCACAGCACTCCCAGCTGCTTCCAATACCTCTAAAAATAATTATTTAAAAAAATCTACAGCTGGGGTATAATTAGCTATTCAGACTGGAAGGGACCCAAGAAGCTTCCAGAATTTACACTACAGGCCAGAGCCTTATGTAAGTGGAAAATGAGCTGAGGCAACAGGACAGGAGTTTATACTAAGCCTGTCCTGAAGATTTGCAGCAAGGCTCAATCCTCCAGGTGACAGTCATTCATTCCTAGCATGACCCCCGGTCACTTGATGCAGACATACTGTTACAGTTACATTCCAGGTGAAGTTAGTTCTGGACCTTTCCATCCATGAGGATGTAGCAAATCCAAGCCAACGACTTGCAATGAAGTAACATTCCTCTGAATGTCTTAAGTCACTATAGTCTGCAGCTGGGCACTCAGTCACAACAAGAACCCAAAAAAACCCTGACAGGACATAGTGAAGTAGGTCCAGGCAAAACAGAAAAGGGATTCTGCTATGGGAAAGAATAAGGGAGCAATTCCTTCATAAGCAAAGCTAAAAGAAGTTACTGAACAAAGATGGAACAAGCATTATGATTTGTTACTAGTAAGAAATACGAAGTCTAGTAGTCGAGTTATCACAAGACAGTTTTTTTAAAAAGGACATAAAACATTGTACATCAACCTGCTGTACAGCAGATTTCTAATCTCTGCAGGAGTAAAAGCTTAAAAAAAACAAACAAAAACCACACACATGTCGAAAAAGAAAAAGAAAACAAAGGGAGATATCATAAAAAAAAGTTCCCAGCTTAGGAACATGACAGAAAGAAATCCATGAAACTATGGACTTCAGAGCAGCCAAACAAAAGCTGCACATTCAACCCTGATGAACGTGGTGGTCTTTTAGGCTGCAGATGTAGGTAGACTGTCCATAGGCTTGAGGCCCAAACCAACCATCTTCCACTTCATAGGCAGGAGAGTAAGAGGGTAAGAAATACATATGTCTTTTCAAATTACTACAGATTCACCAGAAAGTACAGGGACATAGAAACAGTTCTTTTTCTACTTACTCCAGTTCATCTACAGCGTCGTCTTCCTCCTCTGAGGATGAGCCAGTTTCCTCCAGATCTTTAGCCATCCCAACTGGCATTTCCTCTAGGAGTTTTCATACAGCCCAGTCCCAGTTGCAAGAGCAGTTACCTGCAATAAGGATTAAAAGCAGGAATGCATAGCTGAGCAGGACAGCGAGAGGTATCAGGTAATTCCCACCTCCTGCCAATACATATTTCTCACAGTACTATCAACAAGTCTGTTAAACATCTGTGACCTGTCAAACACCACCTCCGAGCACCCACAGTGCAGGAAGAAGCATCACCTTCCAGCAGATTATTCCGCACCTGCCCGTGAGAGCCACTCGGGCGCTTACCGGTAACGCGCGTCCCCGCCCTGCCCTGCCTCGCCTCGGGCCGCAGACCCACGCCAGGCCGACCCAGCCCCAACGGGAAACGCCCGCCAAGACCGCCCCGCCATCCGAGGACAGCCGGACACCGTAACGCCTCCACCGGCGCAGGAGCGGCCCTCCGGCCCGGAGGAGCGGCTACGGCCCGGCCTACTCCACGCCAGGCCAAGCACGGCGACCTCCTGCGGCCCCAGAAGAAGCAAGAACGGCGGGGAGCGCCCAAGGCAGCAGGTCCCCGCGCTCGCCGTACCTGCCCC
>VXBT01006093.1:63300-102654 GCA_013400235.1 Oriolus oriolus
CATGGAGCGGCGCGCAGCGGCCAATCGGAGCACTGGGTGGTGGCGCGGGTCGGGCTCCGGTGCCGCCGCGGGAGCGCCGTCGGTAACGGGCGGGGACTCGTCCTGGGCCTGGCGGGTGCGGTTCGAGCCGGCCGGGAGGATGAGCCGGTTCCTGAACGTGCTGCGCAGCTGGCTGGTGATGGTGTCGGTCATCGCCGCCGGGAATACCGTACAGAGCTTCCGCGATCACGGCTTCCTCTCGGAGAAGCTGTACACCGCCAGCCCCGGCCTCGGTAAGGGCCGCGCTGGCCGCCCTGGTGCCTGGAGGTCGCCTTCCAGCCGTGGGCCTTGGGCTCTCCTCGGGGTCCCATCTCTGGGCCCCGGGAGCCGCCTACTGCCCCGGCGTGCGCCTCCACGGCCGGACTGGGGGTGGCAGGCAGGACCGTGCGTGGTCTCCATGTGCTCCCTCCTTCTTTACGCAGTGAACGGGCTCCAGGCTCGGACCTTCGGCGTCTGGACCCTTTTGTCGTCAGTGATCCGCTGCCTCTGCGCAATCGACATTCGTAACAGGACGTATGTAAAGCAGCACCCGAGAAATCCATTGGTTTGCTTGCTAGTCACAGCCTGAGCTTAGAGGGCGGCACAGAGGAGGTGGGGAATCAAAAGCTGTTCCTGAACTTTCTATAGTGTTGACAGCATTCCCCTGAAGAAGCTCAAATAGGAGTGTGGGATTTGTGTGATAGCTGCTGCCCCCTTCTGCCTCTGTGGGGAGAGCCTGCGCGTTTGATTTCTGTTCTTAGCTCAGTCAGAAACTGGTAGATCTGAGAACTTCTTACTGTCACAAATTTCTGAGCTCCAGCTTGGAAAGCGTTTTCTGAATAGCGTTGCTGCTCTGTTAATGAAGCAATTGTTAATGCTGTAGTGTGACTGATGCTCAATACTTCTTTTACTATGACAGCTCAGCTAAAGACAGACTGGGACAGTTTTAGGTGCCCCATTGTAGTAGTCTTAACCGGTTGCTTTCTTTCCTACACTCTTATCTGAGGCTGAGGACAAGGCCTGAGGTGCAGGCCTGATGCTGAGTGGGAGACACGCCATTTCTCCCTGTGCTAACAGGAATGTTTCTGAGATGGGTTTCCAAGCAAGCTGACTTGAGGTCTGTTGTAGACAAAGCCTTTATTGGAGGTTGCTAAAACGCTTTTGTCCCTGCCTCCCTCAGCCCCACAGCAGAAGTCACTGTTGACCTGGCAGTATGTGCTTGGATTGCCTAGGCTCATCTGAGGTACAGAGGTGCAGGGACTGAACGATGTTTTTAGGGGGTGGTGGCAATGCCAATTACCAAGAATCAGTTGTTTCTTTGAGGAATTTTATCTTGCATCTCTTAGACCTGCTCCCTTTTCAACAGATGTGGCTCATAGAGGGTAGCAGAGCACAGGTGGGAAGACACTGGGTGATGCAGCCTGAAGTCAGCCACGTCCTGTCAGCGTAGTTCTCTGCTCATCCACTTCTCACCTTCTTTTTGTGTGTGCACATACTTCACATTTCACTGGTGCCCTGCTCACCCATCTTCACCTGCCTTCAGGCCAGATAATGCCTGTGACTTCCAATGCACCATTGAACATGCTGCCCCATTATCCTCTCAGCTGTTGCCCAGGGAGGTTTTGCACCTCACTAGGCAAGAGACAAAGTCCACTCTGTGCTGCCAGTGAGAGTGGATGGGGCACCATGCAGGTTTGCCTTTTTTTCCACTCAGTCATATTCATGCCCATAGTATGATATGATAACCTGCTTTTTTCTGCTCTTCAACAGCCTCTATCACATCACGCTCTCTACCTTCTTTTTGGCCCTTGCTCACTTCCTCTCCGAGGTCTTCATATACCACACTGCAGCCTTGACAATTGGAGTTATGGCACCCCTCATGGTAGCAAGTAAGTAGAGCTCTGCATCCTCCCCCTGCAAACTCTCCTTGGAGCTATGACACCCCAGAAAAACTCCCCATGTAGCTATGGGCTGATGGGATGGTGGGAGGGGATGCCTCACCTCTTGCCCAGCATTTTCTGCACAGCTCATCCTGTGTCTTTATCACAGGTTTCTCTATTATGGGGATGTTGATTGGGCTGCAGTACCTGGAGGTAGAAGCTGTATCACAAAACAAGAAGAAAAACTGAAGTTGAGGGCTTTGTGTAGTTCGGTGTCATCTTCTACCTTCACTGCCAGACTTCCATGAAAGCTCAGCTGAACTTCTCCAGGACACCAGTCCCACTGGTGGGTCAATGTTGGACTCTGGCAATCACTGTCATTACCATGTGGTTTTTGTCTTGTCCAGGCAACATTTTAACTGACTGATGTCAAAGACCAAGTCCCAGAGGAGTTTGTGTCAAAGCTTATGGGAGGCAATTGATGACTGACTCCCGGGGTAGCAGACAAAGTCTCTGGCATGCCCAGAGCACTATGGACTTCTCTCCCAGTCTCCTTGTGGGGACAAGGTGCAGAACTATCCAGGATTTGCTGAACACTTTGGATCAGAAAGAGTGAATGGGTGCTACCCCTGGCACTGCTGTGTAACTTGCATGTTTGTGTTTACCCAAGGGCCATTTCTAATAAATGACAAAAAACTGCAGTGTGCTATGTTTGTCTTTCTACACAGCAGTGGGTAGAGGATCAGAGCCAACAGCAGCTTGCACTGTATGCTGCAGAATACTTCATCTCTCTTTACAGCAAATCTACCTTTCCCTGACTCCTTGCCACAAAGTTCCAGGTCTGACTGCTCACATAACACACATGAAGAGGGTTGTTGCAGCTCTCTCTTCTCTAGCATGCTGGTGACAGCAAACTCAAACTTATGCACCTGTGAGCAAGGACTGAGCTACCTGTGTAGTGAGTTATAACTACAGAAGATGGAGAAAACAGGAACAGGTTCCTTAAACCTAGAGAAAATAATGCCCGAAACAGTGGGCAGCACACAGAATGCAGAAAAGAACAAGCAGGAACTCCTAGCTGGGAAGACAATTCACAGGCAGAAGAAAGGAAAAACAAAGGGAGGAAGAGAACACAGCAGTACCACTGGTCAGAAAGATGATTTTTCCATTCTGCAGAACATTTCAGGCTATTATATGAGCCACACATAGACTGTTTTCAACTATTTAATATGAATGTGTCAGCTTTCATTGTACACTTCAAACATTTATATTTTACATTGAAATTTCTATTGAAAATAATTCTAAACCCCCATCCTCAATCCCAAACTATCAAAGATAGGACTTCAATCATAGAATGTGCTGAATTGGAAGGGATTCATCGGGATCACAGTCCAGCTCCTGGCTCTGCACAGGACCCCTAAGAATCGCTCCATGTACCTGAGAGTGTTGTCTAAGCACTTATTGATAGGCTGTATCAATATGTAATGTATCAAAAAAAACCTTAAAATTTCACAAAAAAAAAGTTTTGTCAAAAATAGCATGTCAGAGAGGAGTATTTTTAACCATTCCACTTCAGTACAGCTTTTGTCCCCTGCCTCAAATAATATACAAGTAACTGCATGATTTAAGGAGTGTAAGGACAGTTGATGTCTCCACCAGGGGTGGGATGCTGGAAAGGAAGGAGAAGCGATAAAAGGGATCTACAATTGTGTTTAGAAGATAAACAGCATACAGAGGGGCAGTGTCTATAAGACACAAATGCTGTAAGTGGGCACCTTCTCCTGTTCTCTATTATGAAGTGGGAAGCTTCCACACTGGAAGAAATCTGGATTCCCATCATACTCCTCTCTGTGGCTGTGAAGAGCAACACAGCCTTGGCTGGTTTTCTCAATATAACACCTGACAAGTTTGTATGTACTGTTGAAACATGCAAAAGGCACTTTATTGTTAAGGAGGAAGACACAGTCCTCAGCCCAGGGAAATGGTGGTTTAACTCCCTTTTGTTGCTAATGTAGTGATGAGCTAGATGTAGGCTGCAGAACTAGTCCTTGCCTCGAGCTAGGAGGAGGCATATTGCTATCTCTTAATTACTCCTAATACATAGGAACATCAGGGCAACCCCAGTGAATTCTGAGCAGAAGTTTATCCAGATTAAGACTGCTTCATCTGGGAAAGCCAAATAATAAAAAAAAGAGCTGGCAGCAGCCACTGCACTGCTTTGCACTTGCTGGTAATGTACTAAGGCCTGTACTACCACCTGTGCAACACAGAGCATCACGGGAACCAAGGCAGAGCAATCCCTCTTCCCAAGAGCCTGCTGAAAGCTCTTCCAGGGCTGCTCACAGAGTAAGTGTGGTCCAGCTTCTGCCCTTCATGTCACAGCCCCATGCAAGGTGCCACCCTCATGCTCAGGGTTAGCCTGGTACTGTGGCTTTTCCCTCAGCACATGTGCTTTTTCCAAGCATACATGGTGGGACTGGGGGGACAGAGCAGATTTTCCCAACTTTTCCTGCCAAACACCAAAGTCTCCAAAACAGCAAGATGCAAAGATAAAACTGAAGAAAGCAACCCCCCTCTTGTTTTGCTCTTTCACACTCTCCACAAGCAGTTCAGTGGGCTCCTGTCCTGAGACTGCCCTCATGGGGTGCATGTCACAGGAGGATCGTGCAGGTAGAAAAGATGGGAATGAGGGGGGCTGTATCTCCCAGCTCTGCCACCCCTCCATTTCACAGCCGCGATTCCTCAAGGACTATGGGATTAGTGTAGGCTTCTGGCAACACTTTCTGCAAGTCAGAGAAAAACAATACGGTTAGGATCCAGGCTTCAGAGACATCAGCTGGCCATAGCCTGGGTAGTTCAGAGCTCCCTACCAGTGCAGAAATCCCCAGAGAAGAATCACCATCCTCAGAGAGTGCAGCTGGTTCCCTCTTCCTTCTCTAGACACTTCAACTGCCCAAGCAAGGGGCACTGGGGCAGCAGGGCAGTGCAACATTTGACTTTGTTTAAGCTACTTGCTGTAGTCCTCAGACCATTATTACGTCACTGTGGGGCTGATACCACCAGAGGTATCAGACCCACAGCCAGCTCACCAACAACATTTCACTGTGACACAAGCTCAGCCTCAAAGCACGATGTTGCAGGGCCAGTTCCCTGGGCAAGGGAAGGTGCTGGGAACACCACACCATGAGGCAGCTCCCAGACACATTGCTTGTCTTGCTCATCTTCAAATATTTTCATCCCCTCCCCCAGTGCCCATTGAAGGGCTGGCACCCTCTGTCCTGCTTCTTCCCTTTCCCCAGCTTGGATTTACATCTGAGATAATTCCACAGAGCTTCTTCAAAGTTCACTACTCATATCTTAAAGAGCTGTAAGAAATAAGAGGCAAACATACAAAAGGTTTTTTCTCCGTAAATCCTGTAGAAGAACTAGCCTAATTTCTTGAAACCTTGAGATGGAGGGAGCTTTTCCCAGAGGAAAAGCAAGGAAAATGGAGACTGCTGCCCAATTACCACCCTATCCTCAGCTTCATGGAACAGCCAAACTGCCGCAATTCCAGTTCAGCCTTCCTGGGTGGAGTTTGACAAGCTCAGCTTCTGAGCATTTCTGGGGTGTGTTAGAATTAAACTTGAGACTTCTTTTTCCCCTAGTGCATTTCTGATACCTCCCAAGTTCTGGTTCTGCTTACAGTGAGACAGCCCAGCTTTCACCAGTTCAGAAGACACCACGTAGAATTGTAAGGGTGAATATGGAGTTTCCTGCAGCCTGGGCTCTGAGTTTACTCACTGTGAGCAAGACTGACATCTGAGGCAGAAATCAGAGGTGCACAGGAAAGATTCACATCTCTAGTGCAGTTCAAGAGAAGTGCAGGCAGCATGGAAGCAAGAGATATGAAACAGTCTCATTTTGAGTAGGCTCTTACACAATCTGTAGTTGAAAAGGTTTTACAGAAGTCAGCGGCAATATCCCAAAGCAGAGCAGTAAGATAAGGAAAGCTTCAAAGCAAAGCTGGAAGCAAAAGCCAGAAAGTGCAAAGAAGGAATTTCAACAAGCAGGAAGAGTAGGGGGGTGCATGAAGGTGCCAGAGGTAGGAATAAGGGGAAATCTGCATTTAGACTTAGGAAACTCCACCAGGATGCATCATGGAAGGACTCAAGCAACTCTGAACAGGCTCCCCAAGCACCTCTGGAGTCTCACCACCAGTCATCTGCTGTGGAGCTGGAGATTTAGATCAGAAAGTCTGCAGGGCTCCTCCACCTTGGAAAGGAAGGCTGTTCTCACACCAGCGAGTCACGGTACTGGAAAAGGGCATACAGATGGCCTGCCTATGGCTTTGGGACAGGAGAAGACTGCTTGCCACACAGTAAGCACAGAAATGGAGCAGGGAAGTTTGGGAAGCAGAGAATGGGTACACATTGTTTGCACCTACTACACAAAATTCCAGCTTTTTTTTTATTGGCAGGATTTCACTGGAGACTAAGCATGGTGCAGCTTCCAACAAAATCCAGCAAGCTACTGAGGGTGGATGCTTGTCCTAAACAAACCGTGGAAGATCAGCAAAGATGCTTTTTCTTAATGCAAAGGAACTATACAAAAAGGTTTGCATGGATGCTGGAAGTCACGAGCAAATGAGCACAAGCAGTACACAGCATATTCGTGAGTACAATGCGTGTGCAGAATCAACTGACACTACTACGAAATCTTAAGGCACAATATTGGAATGGCTTCAGATGCATTTACAACAAAGGCAGCACACAAAGAGCCTCATTATCACGTAAAACAGGCATTTGATCTAAGTGTCCTGAGATACAGAAAGCTAACCCAGCCAGAGCTCTGGGAACTGAGGCAGACAAAAGTGGGGAGGATTGTTGGGACCACACTACAGCTTAATTAATAGAGGACAAGGTGTACACAATGCCATTAGGCTAATTTAATCTAACTGCAACATTTGTTTAATTATAACCATTAGCAAGCAGATGAGGGCACCAATACAAGACAAACTGCTACACAGCCAGTGGTATAGTGCTTCAGTGGAAAGTGTGAGATCTGCACAGCTCTACAGCTCTGCATGCTCTGGAAGCTCACAACTGACTCTGAGTCTTGTCCTTGCAACAGCCACAGAATTGTTTAGGCTGGAAAAGACCCTTAAGATCACCAAGTCCAACCATCTACCCAGCACTGCCAAGTCCACCACTAAACCATGTCTCTAAAAACCACATCTACACATCTTATAAATACCGCCAGGGATGGCCACTCTAACATTTCCCTAAGCAGCCTGTTCCAATGCTTGACAACCTTTTCAGTGAAGAAATTTTCCTAATACCCAATCTAAATCTCCCATGGTGCAACTTGAGATTGTTTCTTCTTGTCCTGTCGCTTTTTACTTGGGAGAAGAGACTGACCCCCAGCTCACTATGACCTCCTTTCAGGTAGTAGTAGACAGCAAAAAGGTCTCCCTTGAGCCTCCTTTTCTCCAGGCTAAATGCCCCCAGCTCCCTCAGGTGCTCCTCGTAGGATTTGTGCTCCAGACCCTTCACCAGCTCCATTGCCCTTCTCTGGATATGCTTCAGCACCTCAATTGCCTTCTTGTATTGAGAGGCCCAAAACTGGACACAGGACTCAAGACAAAGTCTCACCAAGTACAGGGAGACAATCCCTGCCCTGGTCCTGCTGGCCACGCTATTTCTGACACAAGCCAGGATGCCACTGGCCCTCTTAACCATCTGGGCACACTCTGGCTCATGTTCAGTGGCTGCTGACCAGGACCTCCAGGTCTTTTTTCCAACGCGCAGCTTTCCAGCTGCTCTTCCCCAAGCCTGTAGCACTGCATGGGGTTGTTGTGACCCAAGTGCAGGACCCAGAACTCAACCTTGCTGAACCTCATAAAATGACCTCAGCCCATGGATCCAGCCTATCCAGGTCCCTCTGCAGAGTCTTCCTACCCTCCAACAACACTTCAGCCCAACTTGGTGTTTGGTCTGCAAACTGACTGAGGGTGCACTCAATCCCCTCATGCAGGTCATCAACAAAGACATTAAACAGGACTGGCCCCAATACTGAGCCTTGGGGAACACCACTGGTGTACTGATGCCAGCTGGACATAACTCCATTTGCCATCACTTTTCGGGCTCAGCCATCCAGCCAGTTTTCTACCCAGCAAGCATTACACTTGCCCAAGCGATGAGCAGCCAGTTTCTCCAGGAAAATGCTGTGGGAAATAGTGTCAAAGACTTTACTAATTCCAGGTAGACTACATCCACTAATACTGTATCACTCATCCACTAAGTGGGTCACACTGCCACAGAAGGGTATCAGGTTAATCAAGTTGGACCTACCTTTCTTTGGGACTTCATTGCTGCCCAGCTGAAAAATCAATAATGGATAATAATCTGAGGGCTCTACCAGGGTAGAAAGCTTTCTCTTTACATCTTTAAACGGGGTCCCATTAAATAGATCCATTCTCCATATTGGGCCTTCTGTTGTCTTTAGAAAGGACTCTCCTACAAAAATGACACATCTTTCTTTATGGAAGCAGTTTTGACACAGGGCATACACAGCCTCATGCCTGAATTTCCCTTGCAGTGTCTGTTTTGCAATCAGGATAACAGTAGTAACACTGGCAATTGTAGAAAGTTGCATCTGCTAACAAAGGCTATGACATAAATTTCAGCCATCAAAAAAGTTCCAGTACACCCCAAGTGGATTTGCCCAGCTCATGCAGCTACAGCTTCTCAACAGCTTGGTTCCAAATCAACACCATACATGTACCCTGCTAAAACTGCCAGTCTGCAGCATGGAGACAGCTTCAGAAGCATTTAGCCTGGAGACAAATCCTTCCCTGCCCATGGGACTCTTCCTCATACTTCCATCAAAGCATAGCAGCTTCATGGCGCTTGTAGCACATGCTCTAGTCATAGCAGGGCTAAGGCTGGTTTTCCCAAACCTCTGCTTTTTTTTCACTCTGCTTTTGCCTGTTAGTCCTGCTGGCTGTGGCACTAGGTGCCACACACAGTCTATCACACCTTGAAAAGCAAAGGGTAGCATGGATAACTTAGAAGGCCAGCCTGTCAGTGTGAAGCAGAGGACAGTGAGTACTAAAGCACACCACCCCAAGCAACAGCTGAGAAAATGCAAAGTGAGGTTCACAGATCAGCAAGCACAGAGCTTTACAATTTTCAGGCATTCTTATACCAGAAGGCACCAACCCAATGACTCTGTTCTTGCTACATGTTTTCAAACTTCCTTCTTGAAGTTGGCCATGCACCCTGGGTGTTATCAAAGCCAATTCTTTAAAGGGTTTCTGGTATCACCTCCAGCCAAGAATCCGGACTGTAAAAATAATGTCAGAGAAGAGGCTCCAAATGTCTGCACCTCCTCTCCCTAACAAATGACTGACAGTGCAGTTCTCCATCTGCTCTAGCACCAGGCTTTGCTTTGCTGCACCTAGCTGAATCCCTACATCTCTGTCTGACATGGGTCTGGGGGAGTCTCCACTCTGTTATTGGAGGGTGTCTTGTCTTTCCTCTCAGGTGAGTACCTGAGAAGGCCAGAAAGATTGTTGATATTCTATAGTCATTGCAGTCACCCCAGAAATGCCATTGGCTTGGTGCCTGTGCCACCCCGTGAGTGTTCAGAGAAGTAGATTAGTGCAATTCTCCTACCTTGGTGTGTATAAGCTAGTGAGCAGGAGTGGGAATTGATGGGGTTAGAGCTACAAGCTACAGTCCCATAATCCATGATCTGATTGCTGCCTTGGAGTCTCTGTAATGATAGTCACAAGTCACCATCCCACAAAATACAGAGGCAAGTAGGAAAAGAAATTAAAGTGAAGCAAAATAGTAAAGGGAAACAGACAAAGGAAAAAACCAGTAGAATCACCCAAGCATGTGTAAGGCAGCTGTGCCACATAGAAAAGCTCCAGTACCTGACTTTGTCAGAGCTCTCCACAGAGGCAGCACACAATGCCCAAGCCCAGCTGGCTGATCCCCTGGCCAAGGCATCCATCTTAGTGCAGAACACCAGATTCAGCCTACCTTCAGTCAGTCGAGCACCTGCGGTTAGTTATTAAGTTTGAGAAGTACTCAGGTGAGCTCAGCTATGTGGAGGTCACATTTGGGGGTGTGGTGGGGTGTGCAACATGACTTCCTCAGAGCATGTCTCCTCAGGGGGAAGTAGCTGCCAGTGAAATTTTTGACTGACTGAGACCTGTTATCTCACACACATCCCTCTGGTTCTTACTACTGTCAGTTCTGGAGGATTTTAGGATTATAAAAATGACACCTACACCTTTGCTCTGGTCGCAATGCTCTTCCCCATCCAGCAGCAAACTCTTACAATAGTATTTAGACTGAAAAAGATTTATACTAAAAATGGCTTAGGCAAAAATGTACAATTCATCTGATGAGAGAAATGTCTGACAAAGGGAAAAGACCTTACTACTAGAAGGCATCACCTTCACTGCCAAAGAACCTCAGATCCTTTCCTGGGCCTTGCACATACATGTTATGAACTTAACTCACAGTGCCACCAGCACTGGAGGAGGGCAGCACTGTCTTCTGAATAGAGCTGATTCAAACCAGCAGAGAACTGAGATTTTCACATTTTGCTAGTCATGGCTGCTGATGGTTTCCTGAACGTTGAGTGGCTATCTCTGCTAACATCCTAGAAGAGGAGCCCAGAGCAGTACAGAAAATAGCCTCAAGCAACCAGTCCCCTCCCTTTCCCTGCAGAGAGAGCTTCTGAGAGTATCTACTGCAATTAGTTCTCCAGAGGCCATCTCCCATGTGCAAACAGCTGCATTTATTGCACAGCATGCCACAGGGACATCACACCCCAAGCTCTGGTGTGCAAGTATGAACTAGCAGCCTTGTCGGCAGTACTATGCAAAGTGTGAGCAGCCAGGTTGCTCAAGCCCTCACTTCGGCTTTGTCACCTTAGCTGCCTCCAGTCACATACACTGAACCCCACTTGGCAGCTGATGGCAAGGAGTAAGAGGAATAACCTGCCAGCCTAGGGGCCTAGAATAATAGTACTCAGCTCTAAAAAAGAGCAAAGCACTGAAGGCCTCAACACATTGTCAAGGGAGAGAAGCGAGCACAGCACTGCCCTACATCTGGCCCAAGCCAGTATGAAGTTGTGTGAAGCCCTGCAGAACCCCAGAGGACCAGAGCCTACAGATCCTACATGACATTAAAACTGAGCAAACAGAGGCCCCAGCAGCTGGCAGAGCTGGGATTACATCCACCTCTTTGAAAATGCCAACAAGGACCTTCCCCACAAGCCATCCCCTTTCCTAGAAAGGACAGAGGTTGGGTGTTGTCCTGAGCTAATAGCAGGGGCACAGCAGGGATTGAAGGGGCGTTTACTCACTGTCTGTTCATTTTCCAAATTGGCCTGTTGTCTTCGGAGATCAGCCTTAATGAATACTGGAAAAGACGGAGGAAGAAAGATGTGAAGACAGTCAAGCCACCATGCAGTGCCCAAATCAATTTCCCCAGGACTCAAAGGAGCAGCAGAAGCCCCAGAAGAGACAGGAACACATTACAATAAGCAAGGGAAAGTGCTCTCCTGTATAAGGCTGAAAGCACTTCTAAAACAGGCAGGATAGAGATTCTTTATTGCAGCATGTAGAAGGTGCAACTTTGAGACCTCAGCCAGAGCCAGGGCAAAAAGCCTTGGCTCTTCTTTGTAACACAGACCAGATGCTTAAAGAAGAACAGCATTGCTATGGGACTGCTCTGTGGGTTCTGCCCTTTCCTGCAGGCACTGCACACAAAAGCCCTTCAATTAATACGCCAAGCCCAAGGCAAAGTCAGAGCAGAACACTGAAAATTTTAATTACCTGTCATAACGGTCCCCAGGAAAAGGAAGGAACAAAGCAAGAGGTTTCCTGCCTTTGTCCCAAAGTGATCCATGATTTGCCCTTCGCCAATGGTGAAGGCAATACCAAAAATCTACAAACAAACAAAGGTAATGTCAAGCTGTATTGTTATTATAAAGCAGCCCAAACTCTTTCCAATCTTTACCAAAGTATCAGAGCATACAGGCCAGTCAAACAGTTGGCCTAGCGAGGCTGAAGTTTAGTTATAAACACATCCAGAGGCACCTCCTTGCAGCCGACAGATGAGCCCGATGGCTGGAATCTCATCTCTCACTGGAGATGAGCCAGGACTGTTAGGAGCTATGTTGGAAAAGGCAAGGATGACTGGCATCCTGAAGTATTTTTTTAAACAGAAACAGAATGAATGCCACTAGAGAAATGCCATGAGGAGCATCATTCAAAACGCCAGGTCCCGGGGTGCTTAGATCTGCAGTACATTACACCAATAATGGACAAGAAATAGGACTCAAGGCTTGGAACTATAATTTAATCTCTTTCCTAAAAAGAGGCAAGCAAAGGGAAAACAGCACACCTACCTGTGCTGAGACATTAAGGAGCCCTGATGATGTTCCTTCTGATTCTGGGTATGTCAACTCTGCAGCAAACTCAAAGCCCAGGGGAAGGTATCCTGTCATGAAAAACCTGTAAAGAAGTACACAGAAAGGAAGACTCAGCAACTGTCAGAAGGAAGACTGAAGAGGCACAGTATAGACCATAACTCTAAGGGGCATCACCCCCAGCACAAACAGCCATGCCAGCCCACATGCTTTTCACTCTTGTCCACTGATCATCTCTGGGGCTGTGGGTACCACTTGCTTTCCAAATGCTTCCACTTGATTACCGGGAACAATTAAGGCAGCTGCAGCTGAGCAGGGTCATGATAATGTCCCTGACTCTAATGAAACATAGAAGTGAGTGATGAGAAGGGCAGATCATTTTGTCCTTAAACCACACAGGAGCCATTCAGATGCTCCCCAGTCCCTCCCACAGCAGGAGTTCTGCCTCCCTGCTCATTCCCTAGCAGTTCAAATGACGAGGAAAGCAGCCTGCACATGAACTTACCCCAGCAACCCAGCAGTCACAAAGACCACCCAAAGGTGACCTAGGCTCAGAGTGAAGGTATAGACTATCATTCCCACCAGAGACATGATATAGACAACTAGTGTTGTTTGCCTGCAAGAAAAAAGCAATCAGGGTTTTATTTAATCCAGTCAGGGTTTTATTTAATCCAGTCCTCCTCTTTGCCCACAGATCTTGGTATAGCTTGTACCATATGAGAAAAAAAAAAAAAAAAATTAAAGTTTCACAGTCTCTTGACACTCACACCCAGACAGAGGAACTGGATGGACAGACAGCACGGACGGGCCTGCACACAGAGTACGGCAGCAGAAGAAGAAACATCCTACCATAGGCTGACAGGTGCCTGGTCATATAGTGCATGCCACTTGAGGAGGAGAACAAGAGCCAATTAAAGAGATCATTAATCTTTCTTGGGCATCCTCTGTACTATAATGAGTTGAATATGCTTACTTACAAGCAGGAGCTGAGGAGATCAAGCACTCTCAAGCAGGAACGTAAAGGAAAGAGGTGTCAACACCGCTAGAGTCTTATGGGCTTATATTTTTCAGTGCTGTCCGAAACAGCTTTCATTGCTGCTCCTTTCTGTTGTTTAAACTACCTGCTGTATTTGGAGAGGTGACACGCAAGCCAGATTGCCCTCACCCTCAAGCCATGTGAGCATTTAGCAGGGACAGTGCTACTTCCACAGAAAACAGCAGCTGAGCCACAAGCTCTTGTCTCTGTGCAGAGGAGACAAATGTACCCTGTGCTCAGGAGGCATAGCATGCCAGGCAGATCCTGGGAACAGCCAAACCTGCAGCCAGGCCACACAAGGATCATCAGTGGATTCAGTGCTGCGAGACACATGCAGCAGCCCAGGCCAGCTTTTACCGCAACATTTAGCAATTGTCATCCTTGACTAGACACTAAGAAAACCCTTCCCACATAAAAGAACCAAGGCTCTTTCTAGTACAAGCAGCAGCAGTAGGTCTTCACAGTACGTCATTTTAAGGAGGAAAAGGAGGAAAAGGAGGAAAAGGAGGAAAAGGAGGAAAAGGAGGAAAAGGAGGAAAAGGAGGAAAAGGTAAATACTTTACCTGACTGAAATTCCACCAGGATTTTGAAAGCAGAACAGTTACCAGAGTTCTGGTACCTTTTGATCATCATCTTTTAGGAAGAAGCTAAATGTATTACCACAAGCTACTTGTGTACTTTCTCCCAAATTTAAGTCTTAACCCATTAAATAATGTGTTTGATATAATTTCTTAGAATTCTACTGAAGAAACTAAATCTCAAACTATTTTTACTTTTCCTTTTTAATGCAAATAACTACTGTCAAAAATCCAGCCCCAAGTAGGCAGTAAGTATTACAATGTGTAAGAAAATGTTTCCAGTACACTGAATTACTACAGATAAATCCAGACTGTTCCAGCTAAGGTTCTGTCTTCCCTCACTGCTGCAATGACTGCAGTCAGCGGGGCTCATGTCCATATGTCAGTTCTTATCCAAATACAGGCCTGAGTAGCCTCAGCTATTGATCCATACTTATAAGGTTCACCAGGCTCATTTAATATATTGAGAGGCTAAACAACGTGCTGTGGTGACTAATTTTGTTGTGTATCAAAGGAGTAGTCAAATCCCTTAACCTCCAATACTGTATCATTTCTAGAATAGGTTCTTTCTAAAGTTTTCACTGAGGGAAATATTAATCTGTGAAGGCAGTATAAAGGGGTTATTCTGTTATAATCCGTTGCAGAGAGCTGCTACATGGCTGGCACAGAGCCTGGAGGCTGCAGAAGGAGAAGAGCTGAAAGACTGACTGAACAGACAGAGAGTGAAAGAGATGCAAGTAAAAGCCTTTTTCTGCTCAATACAGGTTCCTCGGGTATGTCCCATGAGTTCTTATGCCTCCTAGGCCTTGATAAGCAGCCATGGAGGAAAGAGATGATTAGGAAAGGAGCTCAAAGGTAGAATTACAGTTCTGTACTTGGGCATCACTTTCAGGGGTGGCCCAAGGGCGGCCGGGGTTGCGACCTTCCTAGAGAAAGCATCCCGCAAAGGGAACAGCCTGTCCAGGGGGTCTTTGCAACTTCTCCGAGCGATGGGTGGCCTCATAAGTGTAGCAACTTCGGCTACAAGTGATCCCAGCTCAAAGTGATTTAGCTCTTAGTGATTTCAGCTCATATTAGGCCACCCGGGCGGGCCCGGGGACGGAGAGAGACAAGGGAGCCTGGTGTGGTGAATGCCACAGGTAAGCTTTATTCAGCCACCCCTGTGAAGGGAGCCAGCGGCCAGGCTCTCCTGAGACCAGGGGTACAGCCAGGGTGCTTATGTACGGAAAGGCAGGGGTGGGGTGGACACCGGTTAGCCAACAGGGTACAGACAATCTCCATACGGAGAAGCAAGGCATGCTGGGCCTGCTTTTTGGTCGCCATAACCTGAAGGAAAAGTCCTTATCTCTCGGGAGGCTCAGCTCTCAGACACCTTTTCTCCACAGGAGGGCAGAGGGCTCCGGTGCCAGAGCCTGGCAGACTTCCACACTTGGGCTACATAAACCAAGTTTGAACTGGGTGCTCCTTCCATAAACAGGAGTCTCCACACTACATAGCAGTCAGTGCTATAATACTGTGCAGGCCTCCAAGAGGTGGCTGCAGCCCTTGGAAGTTTAGTCACTGCCAGCAGGGGCACTCGGCCCATGGGGAGTTTTATAATTTTTTTTCTCACCACAGCCAGTTTTGGGCTCAGTGCAGAGCTCTCAGGGTAGTCACACAAAATCTCACTCAGTTTTCTAAGCTTATGGTTCAAGTATTCCAAGTGATTTGTACCTTCTTCAGTGTCATGACACTGAAGTTGCCAAGTGTTGCACTTCACCCCTCATCTCCAGGCAAAGGTGAAGAATGAGATAGTGACCAGATGTGGTCGGGACTTTGTTTCACATTGATGCTCTGTCATTAGTCAAGCTGCAAGAGAGAAGTTCCCAGAACACGCTGTGCCCCACTGAGCACCAGAGCAGGCAGACTCATAGCTGCAGGCAGCCTCTTGAAGGTGTTCTTCACTGAAACTGCAGAACTACATAGAGGACAAAATGGAGAAAACTGATCTTGCTATGGGTACCTCATCTAGCGAGTCTTCCTCACTGACCTCTCTGAACCATTAGGCTGCAGAAGGATAAAATTAATCAACAGATGTCTGCAAAAGAACAAGACCACAGGCTTGAGTGTTGTGGAATCACAGACCAGGAAGCGCCCTGAAGCCATGAACTGCTGCCTGCTCACCACAACCCCTCACAGGATCTGAACAGACAACAGTGAATGCAAATCTTGCTGCAGAAAATAGCCTTAAGCACGCAAGCAGGCTTCTCCTAAACCGAACTTCAGCAAAACCTTGCTCCCCTGAGCATACTACTGAGGAAGAAGAAAAGAAAAGGAGATTTAGTGCTCAGCAGTCCAAGAAAGACCCAAAATTCTGAAGAGGGTTTAACTGAGATACTGGTAGACACTGTTCCATAGGGAAACAAAAACCCCTGGGGAAAGACACAGAGGCAGGGTTTTCTCAGGAGTGGCCTCTGACTCCCTGTTCACCAGAGGACAAGAATGCTCTGTGGCCCTAAGGGCACGAGGGCATGGAAAAATGCCCAGTTTTAGCTTAATAAGTCTCTTATCATAGCCATAAATCTCATGGGAGTGAGAAAAGCACAAAGGACGAGAAGCAGATTCACAGAGGACATCAGCACTGCATTCTGATGTTTTTAGCAACCTACTCCCATGACGGCTCTACAGGCACTGACAATTTTCATTTTCTGGAACAGAGACTGTCTACTTAGGCTGATTAGTGCAGTGAGTACAGGCTGGAAGTTAGGCATCCTGCCACATTACCTTAGGAAAACTGGGATTAACCCAACCCTGTGCTCTGAGGTGCGGAAAGGAAGCCCAGTGTACCCATGCAGAAGCATTGCTACGAACACACCAGTGCCAAGACTCTGTGGCAGAGCCAGAGGGAGATCTGTGAAGGACCCGATATGCTTGTCACTTAGATGAACCTAACCCGCCCTGACATTCATCTGCCTTCCAGTCACTTTCCCAAACCTTCTCAAGAGGCAGATTAAAGAGCTCACACAAGGGACTGTGAGAAAAAAGAAACCTTGGAGAAAAAAGCCAGACAGGGCCAGAAACAGCAGGGAACAGGGCTGAAATGAAGAACACAACTCCTGCTGTTCAGTCAGCTCCAGAAGAAGCCTCAGAGTAAGGAATGGGTATGGCCCAGCCCAGCCTTGTCTCACAAGGTCACTTGGATGATGAAAGCAAAAGTGACAGGACAAGACTCAGAGGGGACTGCAGCTGCAAAAACACTGGAATCAAGCAACATCTGAGGCAACAAATGAATAAGCCAGGAGCAGGACGTAGGATGAGGGGCACAGCCACGTACAACAGTTTTAGCTGCTCACAGGGATGTTGTGTGCAGCTCCAGGATGCTCTGCTGTACGGATGGGGTAACAGATGGCCTCCACAGGCTTTGCCATGAGGACAGCACATTCCAGGCTGCACATGAGCCTGAACAAAGGCCTTGTTCCTATGCTCCCAGAAGGATCTCATTGCTGAAGACACGGAGGTGTCAGATGCTGGAGAAAGAGATGAATTGGAGAAGACTGCTTTGGTTTTCACCACGCCCTCATCCTTTGGCATTCAGTTTTATGCCACTTTCTTCCTGTATGAAGGTCAGAAGAAAGGACAGCCTTGGTAAATTATTTATATAAGACATATGGCAGGACATATCCACTACAGAAGGACTAACCTGGAAAAGGGCTACAATAAGAAGGCCCAAATTGCAGGTCAGGCTAAGAGAGCACTCACCTTTCAGCGGAAGAGACCTAAGCACCCCATTCTCCATTATCTTTTCTCCCTCCCCCAAAATTTTTGCACTTTGGATCTGTGCAGACCTAAAACACCACTTGGGGTCCTCTGCCTAGTTAATGGACAGAGAGCTGGATATTTCTGACATCTTGCCTTATAGAGATGCAGTAATAAAAGCAGAGAGTGCTGACTACAACCAGCTTGACCTGAGGCCATGTGAACACTGCACTTAAAAGAAAAGCATAGCCAAAGAGAAGTGATGATTAATTCAAACACCTCATTCTGAGCCAGACTACCCTACAGTCTCCTCCTGTCACAACCCCATCTGTCCTCTGAACCAGGAACTTGATGTCAAAACTTTAAGGGTCTTCTCTCGATTCTACGATTCAAAGAGATGGGCTGTTCTCAACAAGCCATACCACCAAAGACAACCCCAGTTCTGGCACTGTGTAAGAGACGGTCCGAAACTCCCTCACTTGCCTCACGATCATCGACTAGGACAGAGACTGAAAACCCTAAAAACCCCAAAGGAAAAGAGAGTCCTGGCCTGGCTGAGGTGGGATGTTTGCCAAGTGCTGCCTGCAGGTGTGCCTGCTGAGGACTGGTATGCATTCCTGAGGAACAGGTCGCTGTGTGCCGTTCTTGCTGCTTAGGTGGGAAGGACTGCACTGAAGCAAGAAGGAATGGCCTGTCCTGTACACCTGCTACCATATCCCGGAACAATGGGCCTAGCAGCAATAGCTGCAGGTTTCCTCACCACGTGGCCAGCTGCCTCTCGCTTTGCAAAGGACTATAAAGTGACTTTCTGAATCAACTTTGACGAGATCTCCCCACGCACGATGACAGGTCTATTGGCAGGGCCATGAGGACTCTGCTCTCTTCTGTTGGTAGCTATATCCCAATCCCCTTTCTCTCTCTCTTTTTCTTCCTATACTTTGTTTCCTTATATCTCCCCTTTTCTCTCTCCCCTCTATCACATAACTGTGTTGTTGGCACTCAATAAAGGTGCACTGTTTTGATTGAAGCTGAAATCCCCGTTTGTGTCTTTTGCACTCTGAGATCGGCTAACGAACCATCACGATCTCCGCTTGTTGTAGCGGATCGTGACACATTGCTCGCTCGTCACTATATAATTCATTTGAATGGACCAAATTTGCACCCACTATTCCAAAAACAAGAACAGTGCAGGGGCTGCTGCAGGGACTTGCCTTCCAAATAAAAGCAAGAGTGCAAGGCCATTTGGTGCCCGAGCATGACAGATGGGGAAAGCCTGACTTAGCACAGCCTCACCCTTTCAAGGAACTGCTGATGGTACAATAAAGATCAAACATGCATGTAGTGCTCTGCAATTCCTTCTGTTATTAACCTTGCCCTGCTCCCCTCAATCACAGCTGGATCCCATTCATTTGCTTTCCTCTCTCTCCAAGCTGACTAAAAAAAGGACTTGGTATCTTTCCTTCCTCATTTCCATGTGCTTACCATTTTATTCTTGACACTATCTCAGCAACAGAGGGAAGGGGGAGGGTACCCACCTAGAACATCTGGCATCTTGACAGTTTTTTTAAATAGACTTTTAAATGGGGCTAAATAAAGACTATGTAGCACTCAGAAAAAAAATGTGCTAGTTTCACTGAAATCCATTTTGTAGGCTGCAATGGAGAACGAATTCTTAGCAGGGTTTTTCCTCACCTAAGGCTAAAACTATCCCCCAGTAGTCCCTGGGGTCTGTAGGATAAACTTCATGGATGACATAGTCCTATTTTTCTGCACTGTTAGCCAGCTCTGCCTACCTACATGATCTCTCCAAGGAAGGAGGGGATATGGAACAGAATACAGGATTTGTGGCTTTTTCTCTCTCTCCCATTCTACCAAATTTCAAGTCCCAGCTCTGCATGGTGAGTCACAAAGCTCTTCAAGCCTTCATGCTGCAACCTAACCTCACTTATGGAGAACCAGGAAGATCATCCAGTCTAGCAGTGCCAGCTGAGGCTACTTTACCACTAGCCCTGGGCTGGGAAGAGACACAAATCACATTGCATGGTTAGCTAGGGCAGTTCTAACAGTTGTGTTTCTATTTCCCAGGACTCCCATATGAGAACTACTCAGTGCCACACAACCATCTAGACACAGCAACAAATGACCTGCCAGTCTCTGTATTAGTCACCTGGCTCCTCTTCCCCAGCACCCAGGAGTCCTCACCTACCGTTCTTTCTTATTAGAGAAGACAATTTTCTATTTCTGATCCAGGGAGCTAGGGCCAGAGGCCACTTCAGAAGTTGCAAGCTCAGAGCTAGCCAGATTAATCTAAGCTGTCTGTAGTGAGAATGTGCTTTTCTGGCCCAAGATATGAGGTAGGATAATGGCAGTATGACTCCCCCAGATGAAAAGCTGCTGCAAGGAATAAAACTTGGAAATTGCTTTCAAGTCATCACCAGCACATTGCCTCTCACCCAACCTGCTTAGACAACAGGTTATAGCACAATTCTCAAAGCCAGCAGAGAAACCAAAAAGCTGGTTGGACCCCAGTATAAGACACAAGAGACTCGCTCCATCCCTTGGGATATCCTGCAGAGGTGTTTCACTGAGATCTGAGTTCGTGAGGACTGGGAGCTGCAGGACAAGCAAAGACTCTTAACTGTCCCTTTGCAGATGGCAAGGTATGCTGGCCAGATCTGCCTTCCCAACTCACCGGGCAACAAAGACAGAATCATCCACCCGTAACCCCAATAACCCTTATGCCTGCCCTAAATACAGCAACACGCCATCAACACAATGCCTCTGGGTATTGGATTCAATGTGTCTTTCATTAAGCTGGAGAAAAATTCACAGAGGCTGGTTTGTAAAGGCTGAGAAATGGTCTGGTACAGTCTTGATTCTGCTTGTGCCAAGAACTCTCTCACCCCTGACAAAGCAGTTACTGGGCCATCTCATTTTCTCTCTAAGCCTCCCTAGGGACCACCGACACCACACCTTGTATGGGCCCAGTGCCGGCTAACACACAGCTTCAAACTTTACTTTAAACTAATTGGATTTTGAAGAACCCTGTTTTCTTCCCTACAAATCCTCCCAATGTTTCAGCCTCCAGACTGCCAACTTGCAACTGCACACTATGGGGGCACAGAGGCAAACAAGGGACTTACTTGTAGGTTTTGGTTTTGTCCAACCAGATGCCGGAGATCAGAGCCCCAACCATCCCCGACAGTATAATGGTGAGTCCAATCCTGCCAGCATTCACCTCCTCCCCCTGTGATGAGACACATACAGACTAACACAAATGCAGGAGCTAAGTCATATCCAACAAAAAGCAAAGTGCAGAAAACCCAGAGAGGAAGAGACACCAAAGTTAGTCTTCATGCGTGTTTTCTGCTGGTAACACACTAACCAGAACCAGCCTTTGCAGGAACACTTTTGGGCCCACTATGAGCCAGTGGTCCATGAAAAAGAAGTGGTCTGGCAATTGTCTCTGAGCCAGCCCTGAAAAAAAGGTGTGCACTGGCCAGTGTGAGCAGATCCTCTCAGAGGAGTTAGCATAAACTCTAAGAAGCTTGTTGTCTGCTGTTAGGATTTGGGCCAGATTGACTAGGAAATATTGGGACTCACTATAAGGCAGCACAGAAAGGAGCTCTGTGGCATGAAGCACCAGCAGTAAGCTGCACAATAGCTCAGGTACTGAGGCACCCCACCCTTCTGCCACCAGAGCATCAGCATGGGCAGCTTCCCAAAACAGATGTTCCAGTAGAAATCAAAGTCATAAACAAGGAGAGGAAATTGCTGGAAGATTTTCTCAGAAATAAATGCTTTCATTTCAGGTGCAAAGGAGCAGTCCTTTCTAGAGCTCACCAGCTTTTACACAGGGTGGTATAAAGGCAAAAAGGAACAGCCAATTGGTGCTAGAGCCATCGAGGAGTGCTGTGACATTGCCTTTCTCACAGACTCTCCTTCGGCAGCCAGTGCTGGACAACAGCAAGCATCAGAAAGGGCCACGAGGGTTGGATGCACTTACTGGGTAGTGATGGATCACCATGCGGTTCAGCAGAGTGGACAAGGCGTAGAAACAACCTACATTCAGACCTGAGAAGGGGATAAAAATGCAGCACATTCAGAGCCTGCTACTTTCCTGCTGGGTTGTGAGAGGGTAGAAATGCAGAGAGAGAAATCTTTGGGACCATCAGTCCAGAACAAGGCTGCAGAGTCTCAGGAGAGTGAGCCAGACTTGATAGATATAGGTTACTGAAAGAAATGCAGACCAGCATCCAGGCCTCAGCACGCAGGAAGAAGCACCCTGCAGTTCCAGGATGGTTCTTACCTAAGCAGCTAGAGGAAGGGCTGTGCACATTTCTGGTACTTGCAACTCCTTCACAGGATCTCAACCCTCTCTCACAGCCAGATCCATTTTTAGCACTGCAATTTTCTCCTCTGCCCCCAGCCAAGTCAGAATACTAGAAAAGCACCTGCCTCAGCACCACACCTTGAACAAGGACCTGAGATTCAATTAACCATAGTGTCATTGACCTGTGTGTTTTCCTCCCAGAGGATGCCTGATAGCATTCTCCCTGCTGACAGCCAGTAAATAACATTCTCTCCAAGCCAAGAAACACCAGAAGACAAGTAGGAGCAGAGCTGATTGGTGAAGCACAGACAGCACTACCCTCAGGCACCTGGGGTGTGTGTCTGCACGGGAAAGTCTTGCATTTTAAAAGATATCACTGAGGCCTGAAAAAAACCCCATGAAAGTAATAATATTTCTGAAAGAGAACTTACATTAACTGTTACAAGCATCAATCACCTGATGAAGGTTTCTCAGTATCACCCAAGGTGAGAATGAAACTGTTGGGGTGATACTGGTCAAGCCCTATTCAGACACTCTGCTCCATGTTACACGCAATTCTCGTTGGTTAAACTCCTTCTCAGAAGGGCAGAAAACCCAACAGTTTTGCTTACAGCAGGCAAGAACATACACATGTGCACTGAACCAGCAGCACTGCAACGGCTACACTCTCACCTCGGGTGATACTGAGAAACCTTCCCCAGGTGGATGAGGTCTGTAACAGTCAGCACAACTTTCTTCTCAGAAAGTGATTTACATTTGCTGTTGGTTTCTCTTCAAGGCTTCAGTGATCCTGATGGGTGGAGGGAAGGGAACATTTTACCACTGCAGCTCACACGCCTATAGGCTCCAAAAGGAGTTTTGGGTTTAAAAAGTCTGGCACAGATGTCTGAAATCCTGACGAAACAGATACTTGTCAAGTTTTCCCTTCCTACTCTTCCTCTCTAAGCCTCAGCTAAAAGCAGAAACTAACAATACAGGATACAGAAGTGCAGCCTAGCAGACAGAACTTCTAGAGGGAACAAACCCCTGAGCTCTCCTAACCCTAAAGTCCACTAGCTCCCCTTAAATACTCAGCAATCCTGCACCTAGCCCAGTCTTCCACTGAACACTGGATACCTGTTGCAGTACACAGCACTATGAGGAGCCACAAGATTGGCAGCTGGAGGGTGCATCACACTTCCCTCACATACCATCTCTGACAACATTATAATTTACTGTGACAGTGGTGAGGCACTGGAACAGGTTGCCCAAATGTGTAGATAGAAGTGTTTAAGGCCAGGCTGGACTGGGCTCTGAGTGACCAGGTCTAGGGGAAGGTGTCCCCGCACATGGCATGGGGGTTAGAACTAGATGATCTTTAAGATCCCTTCTAACCCAAACCATTCTGTGATTAAGAAAAGCTCACTCCACAGCTGTATGGCACAGACAACAGATGAAGACTCTTATGCAAGTGATCCCAAATAGTGCCTGTGACAATGCTTCCCACTTCAAAATCATGTGTCAGAAGGTTACAGGAGAGGCTGTAGTGACATGCTCATTAGACAGGAGAATCTACCCAATCCTTATCAAGAGTTATTCAGGAAGGCTGGAAACTCCAGCAGGGCCAGCAGCCAGGGATGGGGGAAAACAGCTGGAGATCTCACAGCATCCAGGCACCCTCCAGCCTTGAAAGCTGTCTCATTGCAACACTTGGCTATGCAAAACAGCTAACAGACCCTAATTCAGCTTCATCCTATCTCCACACTCCGCTCACTAGGTGACACCACAAGCTGCAGTGCCAGGACACAGGAGTATGGCAGATCAGCACAGTCCTTCTGCTTCTTCACTTCAAACCTGGGCATAAACATTAACCACTCATTTGTGCACCTCTATTTCTCACCCAGCCAAGAGGACAGCAGCCTTGTGAAGACAGCCGGATACTGCTCTGGTACCTGATGCTGTCAGTAAACCAGCTTTACAGCAGCTCTGTGATGCATGTGATTTCCCAGAGAGGGCCTTGCCTCTGCTCCCAAGCTGGGCAGAAAGTAAGAGCTGGCAGCAACACTTAGCACCAGAGTCAGGCAAAAACAGTCTAAGTATCAAGACAATGTGTCAAATTTGCATATGTGAGGGATGAGAAAAGTTGTAGGCACTTTGTAAGTCACAGTTGCTCAGTGAAGCTTCTCTGAGAACTATAGCTGTTTGAATGTCCATAAAACAGGTAATGGTTGTTTCCAACGGGAAAGTGGCCATTTGCCCACCCAGATGAGGGAAATCAGAACTAGTAGCTGGGAGCAGGACATCTGAAGGTCCAGCACCACCTGATTCTTTACCTAGTTACCATGGTTTGCTTGTAATGTAGAATAACATTTTGGATACCTCAGTGTCTCCTCTATTTTATAGAGGCCAGAACAGGGAATTTTATTGCCTACAGCTCCAAAAGCAGCCCTTATTAAGCCTCAGACTAGAATCTAGGTCTCCCACAGGTAGGCAGCCTACGTGCCAGACTCCTGGTCTCTCTCTTGTTCACCCTTATAATCCTCCCCAACAATGGTTCCTTATGCAGTTCTCACTGCCCTGCCTCCTCCTCACTGCCCAATCACCATTCCAAATGCTGATTCTTTAAGACTTTCTCATTACTCCCATTCTACCAGCCTTTCCCAGAATTTCCCACCCTTTTCCTGCCTACTGCCTCCCACTAGCAATGTGCTCTCCAATGGAAATCCCAACCCCGTGGACTTGGAATTCATTAACGTCGATTCCATGTTATGCCTCAGTTTTAAGAAAGCACTGCCAGCAGCCTTGGGGAAAAGGTTCTCTGAGGGCTTTCCTGAAAAACGGTTCACTAGCACTGACATAGCAGCAGTGACACCACTGTTTCCAGCATTGCAAGTCTTGCCACAAGAGAGGAGTTGTTGGCTGCTGGTAATACCAAGACCTTAGAGGTCTGCAGACCTGTTCTGACCTGGCATTGTGGAAGGATTCTCATTCTTGCTACAGCCAGGAGAGATGAACAAGCAGCAGGTTTGCCCCTCTCTCCCCTGACACATGCTATGCTAACACAAAAGCCAACAGGCTGCAGATATCTTTGTGTTAGGCAGGATGACTCAGTTGCACTCATGTGGCTGCAGATGTCTTAAATCTTGGCCAACGTTAACTTTTGACTTGAGTAGGAAAAACTGTCACCATTTTAAACCCAGACAAGTTTAAAAAAAAGTAAGTTTCACAGCATAGTTCCCTCTCTGAGTAACAGTCACAATCTCAAGTCAAGCTGGAGATTGGCATGAGGCTGACACAGAGAGGAACAGAATAAATGCACAGACCAGCAGCAAGAGAAAATGAATTATGAGCCACTGAACTGATTTTCCACACTGTTTGTGACTGCCAGAAAATAATTATCCCAGAAAGGTCAGATTCTAAGCATGCTCTTTGTACTGAGAGCCCTCCTCTCTCCTCTAGGACTTGTTTACACATATTAGAGCAAATGCTTTCCCCTTTCTTTTTCCTGAAGGGTAAGTATGAACTGAGCAGATGATACCATCCAACTTTAGACACAGTTTGCCTGACAGGTTTTTCTGTCTTCACTTTCTGAGAGGGCATTATGTACTATTGGAAAAAAAAAAGCCAAACCCAGCAGCTGCAATGCAAACCAGCAGAGTTTAAGGGCAATCTGAGAAGGGCATTTCGAGAAGTCTACTGCATTGAGAAGGAAGGGGGCAGATTCCAACAACTCCAAAGATCATTAGCATCCTCAGCAAGTACAAAGCCACTATCTCACTCTCTCCAACCTGCCTACTCATCCACAAGGTCTTTCAGACAAATTTGCCAGCAGAATGCACAGAACTTTCAGCAATATTTAACTGTCCCCCTGAGAAGCCTCCACGCAAGCCAGTAGGAAGAGTGAGGACAAAAACTACCCACAGACTAGCTGGCTACAGTATACCCTATTATGCAGCCAGGCACAGACCACAGTGGCCTTTCTGCTAGTAAGAAAAATACTTTTCCATATGCCAATTCAGCATCAGGGAATAGATTCAACACATCACACAGCCCTCAAACAAACAGACCAAGACTACCGAAGAGAAGCAAGCAGCAAATTCAGCATGCACGGACAGATGGCATAAGATGTTCTCCAGTCCTTCCTTCCAACTGCTTCACAGGGACTGCCTAGGAAGCTGACAAAGTCTGCACATCTGCATACTCCACATGACATCTACTGAGATGCCTAGCAGTCACATTCATATCCTTGCCTTCAGAAACAACTTTCACTCAGTTCTGTGACTTGCACTCAGACACTTCCATATATTTCTTACGTAAGCACTTAGACTGGTTCGCTGCAATTAACTAAACGACTAGAAAAAAAGGACAGATAAGGAAATCCCCTGAACAGCAGTCAAAGACTGGGAGAACACTTGTAGGGGCATATTATCCTCTATGTGCTTGCCTTCCTTTCGTTCTTCCCTGCTGCATTTGCTGGTAACCACTGCTGAAGAGCACTGCGCTATAAGGATTCCTGGTCTGTAGCAGCAGGGGGAGCTATCCTTACCTTCCCCTAAAACAACTCAAGCCACTTTCTGCCCCAGCAGAACACAGAAAGGGAGGGAGGGAGAAGCAGTGATAACTGCACAAGAAGAAAGGCCAGACCTTACCATAAGTGACCATAAGCAGCAAAAAGTTGGCGTTGCGGAGCAGACGGAGGATTGATTGCATGTAGGAATATTCCACAGTTGGTCTTGACTGGATCGAGGCCTGAGCTCGGCTTGGAGGGTTCGGAGGCTTCTCCTTGAAGACTGAAACCAGACACAAAGTACATCTGTTTGTAATGGTGCAGTTGAGGGGCCTGAGCACACACTGCATCATTTGAGGGATGGCAGAGGGGCTAGTAGAACCAAGTGTACAAAACACACCATTGTCCTGCACCATAAGCTTTGATCTCCATGTGTGAACTTATCTAGTAACAGGAAAGAACAGCTCTCTTTCAGCAGTAACTCCTGCCACCTTGCAAAGGGAAACATCTTGCCTTCAATTACCTTTTTGTGTAGGTAGTGTCCGTGTTCTCAGGACTATTAATGCCTTTGTCTCCAGAAGGATGACCAGGCAGGTGCAAAAGTGTCATGTGGATTTACAAATGACAAAGCAGAACTGGACAAATCAGTTGACAAAGGTGGCCTAGTGCTCTGCAGTGGCCAGTGCCTGGGGAACAATAACCTTTGCCAGTTTTTATTTCAGGCCAAGCCATCTGCTGCCCCTTAATAGCATTAAAGTAGAATCCAGAAATCCCAGTCACAGGCAGTACTGCTGTGCCAGGCGCTAGACAGGCAATTTTGTACCTTGTCTATTCCCTGCCCCAAGTTATTTGAAGTCTACATCTGATTCAGCCACCAGCAACACAAACAAACTGGCAAGAGGTGCCTATCCAAAAAACTGCATGGAATTCAGCAACTAAACGCAGCTCTCCAGTGAACATGCCAGTCTTTCATGCTAAAGATCTAGCTTTGACTTTATGTGTTAAGCAGGGGAATTGCATCTCTAGTGTCTTGCTACTGTCCTTCATGCTTTATTTTCTCCACTCTTAACTGGAAACAGCTTGCTCCTGTGATGCCATATAATCTGCCTCTTTCTCTCTACTCTTAAGGGGTAGCCAGGTCCCAGACATAACCCAAGGCCCAGCACCCTGTTTGCAGGGAAGATGACTATGAAACTTTCAAGATTTCTGTTGGTTTTTAAAGGACTTACTCATGCCTGGATTTTATTATGCAGCCAATGGACAAAACTAACAATTTGGCAGGCTCACTCACAACCTCTTACATTCCCTTCTACGTGTGCTTTTCATCAAGGGTTTGAAGCAGCAAGATAGGGTGTTGCATGACCCTGTCAGCTGCATACTAGGACACATCCCCAGATGGACTGCCCAGCCCACTTCCTGGCACACAGGCCCCCCTCACGTATCAGCTGATCTTCTCAGTTCCATCTGGTTTCATATGCACACTCCCACCTCCTTACCTATGATCACCAGGATGAACAGGGCTGATGCCACACCTGCAGTCATGAAGAACATGATGCTGATGTGGTAGGCCAGCTTGTCCACATCCTCCACATTAGGAATCAGAACTGGAGGGACCAGAAAGCCTGCAGCGATGCCAAGCTGAGCAGGAGAGAGAGGGGATAAACAGAGGCATGACATGAAACCACAAAATTGCCACTACCCTACAGCTCAGTACAGGTTCAACTGCGCCTAATCCAATTTCACAACCAAGATGAAAATCTCCTTTACCACCCAAAAATTAAGAGATAAAAGCCAGATACCCATTGCAATTAGGCCATAAGAGAGGGTTCCCCACTGCATTTACAACTGTCAGGATATTCAAGGCAAGGTTTTAAACAACAGAATTGAGCAGAATGAATACCTGACTCCATCAAAGTAGAGGTCTTGCCTGCCCTGACCTCCCCCACAAATATACATTCCTGTCCACACACACATCCCACTCCTTACCTTGCCCCTGCTCTAGAGCTGGCCTGATCACCTGGTATTACAATTTTGCTCATTAAAAATGGCAGAAAACAAGACCATCAAGACCAACCAGAATATTTGCTGGGTTCAACGAGTTCAACCAATTTATTTTCCAACCAGGTAAGTGCAAGGGCCGAGACAGAAACCTGACCACTCCAAATAAGTGAGATGTTACTCTGGCTCAGCCAACTTTGACACAGTTTCAAATGAGCAGCCTCCCAAGACAAGGCTCACCCTACGAGCACCAGGAGAACCTACAAGAACATCAAGGTTGAAAGCAAAGGATGTGTTGACAGCACATATGCTAGATGTCAAGATAGTTTTAGTAATGGAGCTTGGCAACTGTCCCTGGATAAACTGCTCTGAAGTGCACAAAAAGCAAGGACTAAGGAAGACAAGTTCTGTGCAGCCCACAAATGTCATGGAAGCATGTCAGCACAGAGCAGAAGACTCAAGAGCCCTGTGACCCAGGCACAAGCTCAGGCAAGTTACCCAGGCTGTCTTCTCGCAAAACCTCCTTGTGCTTTCTGCATGCTTTCTCTGACATGTCTCCATGTTTCTGGGAAGCTGATAGACTCATTCTGGAAGACTCACTTACTGGCCAAGACAAAGATCTTAGAACAAATAGATTTCAGTTGCCGTATCTGGTAGTTAGGCTAAAAATCAGCTTGTGCCCTCACGCCCCAGAAAACTGCACAAAATCCCTACTCCTCCATCCAGCTGGTGTATTTTTGAGACAGGAAGAATATTTATGATTCAAACAGAGCTATCTCCTACCCTCAGGCAACCCATTTAGCTTACAAACAAGTGACTTTCAACCACACCTGGCCAAACTTCTCCTGTGTCAAACAGTGGCCTCCACCTGGAATAACCTGGGTCAGGATCAGCAACAGGTATCTATACTAAATTCAGTCTTAGTGCTAGGACATCGCAGGGAGCTAGTGGGAAGAGCCACCAAGAGATTACATATGTGCCCCACCAGTTCAAGGCACTGTCAGGAGTAAGAACATTTGAGGTTTGGTTATGCAGACTGAAAACAAACCCAAGCTGTGCCATCCCAGATAGCAAGTCAAGGACAGAAAGAGTTTAGGAGGAAACTTAAAAGACCATCAGGGAGGATAAACCTTCCTAATACCCACATGGCACAGACTCTGACACAGGACTAAACTTGCCAGAGCTCAATTTTGTTCAGACATGGCCTGTCCCCAGCCTCTCATCACAGCGAGTCAGGCTGGTTCTCCCCCTCTGCATTGCCCACTGACTACAGTGAGCACAGCTATCACATGGTTTAGAGGCTTCAAGCTCTAATCTCCATCAAATTGCATGCCTCCCCCTTCCCTGCACAAGCCTGCAGCTGCACAGAAAAGGTAACGGCATCAAACACAGAAGCTCACAGAGATCACTAGTAGAGGGCAGAAGCCTGCTTGTCTCTGCAGCACATTTATTTTGCCCTCCTTGTGGCCAAGTGCAGGCCTGTTGCTCTGGTGTGCCTGGTCAGCCCAGCACACAGCCAGCCTAGGCTTCACTCCTATCTCCAGAGCATCCCTAAAGATTTAACTTTTGAGGAAAAGACTCTCAACATTGCTCCCTTCTATTCCAGGGAAGAGCCCTACTGACTCTCATGTATCTCCCAAGTGCCCTCCACCCATTCCCAAGTAAGGTTTACAAACACCTTACTGGAAACTGACTCTTTGTCTTACCACTGTTTCATTCTTGGAAGAACTAAGCTGGATTTCTGTGCTAGGAACTTCTTGGCTTCCTTCTCTCTGCAGTCACATGCTAGCCACATGAGCTGTTGAGCAGCCGCAAAACAACAGGAGAGGAGAGATCCATGCTCTATTCTGACCTCTGACATAAGTTTCTCTGGGATCACAGTTGAGATTCAATCTTTTCCAGTCTCCCTCCAGCTGAAAAAGGATCTATCTGATATACCTAGCAGAGAAGGTATTGAGAGTCTGTGTTGCAAATCGTTTAGAAATCTTTTACTGGGAGGTCCTATAGTCATCACTTACCCAATGGGTCATAGACTCACCCAGCTTTCTCAAATTACTTGTTGCCTCTTCAGAATAGTTTTCCTGTACAACTTTTCTACCCATAAATGGATGTTTTGTCCTCTCTCTTCTCCTCCCCCAAAAAGAAACAACTTTTATCCATTAGGAGTTCACTATACCTTTGATAAGAATTAGGTAGTAGAATGGACAAAGAAATCATAGCAATAGGAGCCACATTTTATATTTCAGAGCAACTCATTCTATTAATTCTGTGAAGATGTGGCCCCTTGACTTGACTAAAACTGCAGATTTCCTGAATGACACTCACAGACCCTGGATTATTCATACCATTTTTAGCAAAGAGGACAAGCTCTCAACAACATGATGACTACTACACTGCATATACTTTACCTTTCACAAGGAGACTTTTAGCCTGGTTCTCAGCAGGTCAGTATGCACATTACCATCAGCCCACAGAAACACCATAACCAATTAATCAGAAAATTTAAAAGATGCGTTAGAAAAGGCAAAATAACTTCTCTCCCTTCTCCACAGCCTGCACATCAGGGAAAATAAAGCAATGTAAAAATAAGGTTAGTTCTGCAAAAGTCTGTGCTACCCTCCTTACAGAGACCATCAGTCATAATGGATCATAGTGGACCTTCTTATTTAATTTGCATCTCTAACCTTTATACAGACAGATCGGTCTCCAATACCTATATCGATAAGCTTGTTCTCAAAATTTGGTACCTCACTCAGAATTCTCTCACCCAAAACACCCAGCACTGTCCTGATCTCTGAGGATCTCTCCAGGAGATCAGGCTGCTGGCACTTTATTTTAAAAAGGATTTGAGATAATTTTTGAACACACTATTAGGAAAGTCAACAACTACAGCAGAGTGCACTGTTCAGATGACTCATTCTTTAGAGACTGGTAAAGGATAGAAGGAATGTATTTCCGACCTGAACTTTGCCAAGGACCAGTCACATCAACAACATCATATTCAATATTCAAGTGTGTACAAGAACAGGCAACAAAACCAAGAGCAAGTAGCTAAGAAAATGGTATTAAACGTACCCAAAGTCTTGAAATAGAAAATTACAGGTCTAAGGTTAGCTGCTAAGAGTCTGCTGAAGGAAGATAATCAGTGGTGTATCAGCATAAAAATTGTACATGAGTGATCAATGGAGGTGTGCAGGAGTGGACCTCCACCTCAACGGAAACTACGGGTCAGCAACAGGAATATAGAAGCCCTGTGAAATTCCATAAGTAGGTATAAATATTGACAGAGGGGACCACCAAATCAAGAAGGTCAATTTAAAATGTTAAAAGGCAGAGAGAGAGATATGCTGCAAAAGCAAAAGTATACAACAGTAAAGAAATTTTGACAATGCCCTTGCAAGCTAAATACGTGTCATGACAGGGATGATGCAGAGACTGCATTTTTGGATTCCATAAATACCCTTTTCTGAGGAAAACTTATAAGAGGCAGCACAATTTGTGATTTCGACCCAGAACAGCACAGTGTGACTATGATCCACATTACAGAATGGTTCTGCACTGCACACAAATTCAGCTTCCTTGCAGCAGTGCCAAAAAAAAAGGAAACACCCTCCAAAGCACTACAGCAATATATAACTCACAAGAGGAAGCTGCCTAAAAGGAAAGAAGTGTGTTAAACGGAAATGAAGAAGAAAAGCCTAAGAAATTAAAAGCTTGCAAGTGGCATTAAGACTGTGCAAAGACACTGAATCAGAGGCTCAGTGTAAGCCTAGAGAATATTAGCAAAATATTTTAGAACACAGTAAAGGAATCACAATTAAGTAAAAAACTAAAACCCAAAACCACAAACAAACCTAAAAAAACACAACAAGAACATAAACCACCCAGCTCAAAAACTGGACATTATTCCTTCAAACAAAGAAAGATGACAGCAAGCTGGATCAAGCTAAAGTAAAACCATAATTAGGCCAAAAGAGGCACCAGAACAGCTTTACAAACTAAGTCAAAACTCTTCAAACACAACAAAATCAGGAAACCTGACAGAAGGGTCAAAAGATGATCACTGTGGAAGGAGAACATTCGAGAAAGAGGGAGGTCTTGGACCATCATTTATTACATGATATTTATTGGAGGTTTCCACATCAACACAACTTCTTCGCATGGCAAAAAGCTGAAGCATTATGAGTGGAAGATATAATTCAATTTATTTCAACTAATTTCTTCTATGAGGCATCAGGGCCAGCTGGTATTCATCCAGGAGTTCAAAAGAACAAGTCAACAGAAAATCCACACTACTTGCACACAACCATACCAAATGGTCTGTTACCAAATACTCAAATCGGGAATAGAGGAAGAGAAAAGCAATGGTAATTTTTAAGAGGCTCAGCGTAAGCAGGAGTCCCAGGAAAGCCCGAGATCAGCAGCCTGCTGGTTTGGCCAAGTGGAGAGAAAACATAGCAATCAAAAGACCTATGCTTTGATAAACACCAATACAACAGGCTTTTCAAACACCATTACTTCAACATAGTCTTATAGCAAGTTCCCAAGCCAAGACTTTGGAGAGTGAGGAGGACACACTCCAGATTTCCTCTGGATTCACCCAGGGAACCCCTTTGAGGAGATGCCTGTTACAGGCTCTGGGCAACACAGCCTCCTCTTCTACTCTTGTCTGGGTATCAAAGCTCTGTCCTAGGACTCCCTCCTTTTCTAACTACAGGTGCCCCTCAAACTGTAACCACGACATTTCACAAGAGCAGCTGAACTTTGTGATCCAATAATTCATGTATCACAACCTGCAGAGAGCAGCCAGCTACCCCCTTCTCATGCCTTGTGCCTCCCAGTCACACACTGGCTTCCCAACACTTTGCTATCAGCACAGGTCCCAGCTGTCTTTCCATACAAAAGGCTACAGGAGAATTGAAAACACCCAACTGAGGTGCTGTTTAAGCAGAAGCTGCTAGGTCCTACACAGTAAACTTTTGTACAAATTGGTGTCCAGAATATGTTTCTTCCATATCACTGAGCAAAATTAGAAGAGCCTATTGAAATCCAGATAGGAAGCCAGTGTACATATTTGTACAGTTTATGAAACCTTCTTGCAGTGTTTTAAGAAAAAATAAGAAAGTACACAAGTTGTGAAAGAAAAAATTGTGATCAAGCCTTGTGATAAGACCGGGCTTAAGCCCTATTTTACTCTCCTACTAACGTGGGAGACGTTTTGTTTTTCCAAACTGCGCTTGCACAACCAAAGCTCATCTGAAAACAAAGCAAACTCCCTTCTGCATCACACTTCTGCTTATGTGGCATCATCTCATAATGCTTAATATGATGCAATGCTGTACAGTGAAGACTATTCCCCTGTGCAAGTCATTCAGGGCCTGTCAGCCTTGAATGCACCTTCCCCCAGTCTGCTGGGAAAGAAATGCAACACAGCAAAACAACAGCAGCAGACAAGAGAGAGAACAAAGCAGAAGGGTTTCAGCTCTGACAGCTACTTCAGCTGCTACTGGTATCCTCAGTGAGGATATGCTTTGGTCAAGGACCTACTCCAGTCACCTAACATAGACAGTCTCAGGGATCCTGCAGGGCAAGTGCTGAGGGTGCTGTAGGGTAGGCCCTCCCAACAGAAACACTGCAGACATTCATTTAAACTCCCATGCAGAACTTAACCCAAAAGCCAACCTCTGTGAGAGAGAAGGGGGAGCTGCCCTTGGTGTATGTCCGGGAAGGGAGCACCAGATGAAACGGGTAGAAAAAGTTCATTTCAGGCTCTCACGTCCATTTATAGAAACGCTGGCATTCCTGCAAAAGCCACACTGCTATTTGGTCAGCACACCCTCCCACACTGTGCCACATCCAGGATCTTGGAGAGTTGGCCACATAGCACTCCTTGAGATCCAAGTGCTCTGATCCACCCTGCCCTTTTTTTTTCAGGGAGAGAAAGGAGACAGGGCTGGAGAATGTCAACCATTAACTACTGTCCCTACAAGCTACTAGGTCAACCATTAGCTACTGCCACTAAAACCTCCTCTATTCTGATAGCTAAAACTCTGCAGTATACAGGGCCAAGCTAGTGGGCTATGAGACAGATCATCACTTGTCCATATTTCTAACAGGGAATCATTTGAAGGGATGGGAATCCTCCAGCAGAGACAGAACAGCCAAAGAGATCTAGAAGTCCACTCAAAGACTGAAAGACAGGGATTCCAAAGGACATGACACATTTCCACAATGCTTCTTAGATTTTCAGATGCTGCCTTTCCTGAAGGGCAAAAGGTACAGAACAGAGTTATCAGGGAGGCATCAAACAATGACAGATGCTCAGCACAAACAGCACTGTAGGATAACCAGCTCAAAAACAACGGCCATCCACATGTTGCAGACCCAATTACACGGCAAAACCCATCTCACCCACTACCCCAGGCAGACTCTTTCCCCCAGTTCAAAACAGGAGGAAAGAACCCACCAGGAGGGAGAGAGAGAACATTTCCCTGAATTTCATTCACAGCTTATCACCCGGTTCGACCATTTCAAAAGCCATCACCTAATCACTTGAGACTGGCACTCCCAGCAAGCTGCAGATAACCCTTAAAACGTCTGCCTCAGGCCGTTTCTGTTATGGAAGCCCTAAATCTCTGAAGTCACATCACAGCTACATCAGAACAAGGACAGATGCCACCTTAAGATCAGTAAGGTGCTGCATGATTTTTCCCCTGAGGAAGAGCTTAATATGAGGCTGAAGTTTTCTTTCCTCTCAAATCACATCACTTTTTATCAACCCCTGCTTAAAAGAAAAAAAAAAAAAAAAAAGAAAAAAAATTACTGCAGAAAAGATCATTTAACAGGCCCACATTCTTACTCCCAAGCCCATCAACTGCTTGTTTCTTTGTCAAAACAGCAAGAAACAGGAACAAGGTCTCTCTCAATCAACACAAAACCCAGTACTGGTGGCAAAGCAATACAAATCAAATCCACAAATGTTCTTTGTCTGTGTGCAACACAGTTATACCCTTCTCTGCATGCTGCCCATGCTCCTTGCCCATCAAGTGACAACAGGGAGACAAACTAAGAGGCTCAGCATAGCAACAGTGAGTAAACTAGTAACAGTGAGATATGCATAAACCCCAGGCACAGCAGTTCAGCATGCACCATGGCAGCTGAAGGAGAGAGCTGGTACCTGGCAATCAGAGTCCAGCTTATAAATTTCAAAATGCCGTGAAAACTTTAACTTGCTACCTAAGCATCCCCACCACCATGTTAGTTCTGTCATGCCAAAGGACCATGTGCTTCCTCATCCCCACATTACGGAAGAGCAAGTGTGTTAAATGAAGGGGCAAGACCTGCTGCTCCAGCAGGCACATACTCTGGCAAATGCCAGTATCTCAGGAGAGCATGTCTTCCCACTGCAGTCATGTCACGAGGGAGAATGATGGGCAGTCTGCCATCAGTGCAGAAGTTAGAAGCCTCTTTGCTGCTACCTGTCAAATACAGCCCCAAACAGGGACACAGCTGGTGAATCAATACAACAAAATGGAAGCAGCACGGCCTTAGGCAGACCGCTCTCTCCTATCCACCTCATGTGTGGGACTTCACAGAGATATCCAGCACCGAGGTGCTCCACAGGGAACACTGCTGATGCAGCAGGCACGCTGCTACTAACAGCTGTATTTCATAAGCATATCAGACAAATTCCTGCCAATATTAAAATACATCTGAAGAACATTAGTGAACTCTCCATAACACTTCTTCTTCTTTACCCTAAATCTTCAGCGTGAGGAAATGTCCCCATATAGATTTTTCCTAGTCTTGCAAGCAATGAGAAGCCAGTAGTATTTCAATAGCACTAATATATTAATGCCAAAGCATCCAACATGCAAACTTCATCCTATACCTCTCCACACATGAACCTGCATGACAAGGAAAAAGAATGGAAAAACACCTATGTATCTTCCTGTTAAAATGTGGAAAATTAAAATGTCATGAAAACCAGCAGGGGGTAAACAAGAGAATGTGATCACCTCCACAGGTGTTCATACTCTTCTAGAAGCTCTCCAGCATAGATTCTAGAGTGCTCAATCTAACCTATCTTTGCACTTCAGATACCACAGCCAACACATGGCCAGAAACAAGTGAGGTGATTCTGATACCTTACTATGGATTGTTCATTTTTTTTAAAGGATACTTAATACCTGGTCTGATTGATTCGATGACATACTCTTCAAGGCTAACTTTGAACCTGAAGGTTACCATCAGTCAGCAAGCAGCAGCGGTGTCCTGAGCAAACGTGGCCCCGGCAGACTGAGAGGAGCCAGCAGACAGGGCTCTCCTCAGGACAGCGCTGCTGAAGTGCAGCCTGGGGCCAAGACAGCGGGAGCAGAAAGAGGGCAGGTATAGCAAATAAGAAGCAGTGACACTTCCCTGCTTCTTTCTGCAGTTGCTTGCAATTCTAAATGGAGAGGGTCAACAGTGCTTGGTATTCAATAATAATTAAACTAAGTGACATGGCAAGGAAAGGAAAACCATATAGTTGTAGAGAAATGAGCATAGGGAATAATTTACCATACTGCAATTACAAAACCACTGTATTATACCCTTTGCTAACACTCCCTAATACAGAGTCTTTAACTGCAGCCAGGAAAAATGGATGCCTCTATTTCTTCCCCCGCCCAACGTCACCAGTAAACAAAATAGCTAGTTTTCATTCACTGTGATTATGCTTGACTATGGGAATAAATAGGTCTTCCCTATGGAGTATGCTCTGTCTTTAATCACTGCCTTTTCTGACTTCTCCGATTCCCTGAAAGGAAAGTCTGGGCTTACAAAGCAAGGACTATGTACTGAACTGAGGTCTCATTGTCATGTCAGTTCAACCGCCAGAGCAGTGTGGAGCACCAAAAGGGTAGCCAAAGTTTGCTTTTCACAACCGTTATACTAAGCTGCTCGTTTTGGGATGATGATGACTCCACACAGGCATATAGCACGGGCTCATAGCCTCATTGTTTGGATTTCTAACGCACACTGTTGAGTAACTCCACCTGAATAATTTTTTAAAAGTCTGACAGCAAAATGCTTAGTTACTTATTTGCTCATGCTAAGTTAGATGCCTTCCACTCTAAAGATTCATTTAATAACACATTAAAACCAGCCCACTAGAAGGGATGATAAGAGCAAAAAGGAAAGCTTAGATGCACTCAAAGAAAGGTAAGTACATTTTCTCTTTCCAAAAGATGTAAAGCAGTCCCTCTGATTCCCCAGTGCTGTTCTGCAAACTTCAGTTCCTCAAATACCATCTCCAAGCATTCACCTCTTTTTGCCTCAGCAGTATCTAAATAAATACAGAAACACAGGAAGAAGCAGCCTGCATTAGATGCTACCTGAATTGAAAACCATTCAAATCGGAATGGCAGCCACCCACAGGCTGAACGGTCCAGGGTGGTGCACAGAGTCACATGCAGAGGAGTACGCTGCATCTCAAAGCACAAGGTACAGGTCCAGCTTAGCAGCTAATGCCAGGTTCTGCTTTCCTCTACTTTGTGTCACGGCTACAAAGCCAGGCTCACTTCACTTATGCCCCATTGCACCAGTATTGGCTTATTCATTTCATTCAGCTGCTGTGAGCAGGTGTTCCGGTGCAAGGGTCAAGAAGCTGTTTCCCTGATCATTTCAAAGCTGTGTAAAAATTTATCTCTTCTGAGCATTAGCTAGCTACGGGAAAAGATAGTCACAGCTTGAGCAAGTGTGGGTCATGGGCCTCTGGCACCCACATTGATACAAGAGCACTTGGGGAGCTGACCTCACACTGGCCTGATGTAACTTTTCTTTTTTTCAAAGCAACTGCTTGTGGAAACTCTGTACCTACTTTTAAGAGGTATGAAAGTGCTAAAGACCTTTTCCTCCAGGGCCCAATGACAGCTACTGTTCTCAGCAGACAGCTAATCTCCTTTGTCCCATCTAGTTGTCAGCAGGAAGAGGCTACTGCAGTGTCAAGTCCATATGCAGCTGCAGATACAAGATTTGAAGGACACTCTGCCTGAAGCAGCTTCCCAGCACGGTGCTTTCCCCCACAGGCCATTCATGGTTCTACTGAATCACAGCCCTGGACTGGAGATTGACATACACAGGACGTGGAGAGCCCATTTGCCTCTGCCACCACCATCAGCCCTCAGGCTAATGCCAGTGGCATCCTTCCAGATACCAGCTGCATTTTCCAGAGGGAATTTCATGTAAGTTTGTGTTACCCCTGCGGCTGCCCTTCCGGCCCTCTGCATCTCTTACCCCTCCTCCCTGGTTTGCTCCCATAGCACTCCCAGTCTCCGGCCAGGCAGGTGACAGCCCGCCCCACATGCGTGGCCAGCCGGGGTGCAGCTACCCATTACCTGGTTCCCAAAGACCGCAATGGAGCAGGCGGTGGAGACCTCGTGGGAGCCAAACCAGACCGAGGCGATGCGTGAGGGCATGCCCAGGATGAAGACCTGGGCCAAGGCACAGATAACCTGACCCAGGACAGTGACGGGGAAGAGGTGCGGCTTCAGGCTGCCCAGCTTCACCCAGGCACCCACGGCATTGAGGGCCGAGCCAGCCAGGGCGATGAGGCGCAGGCCCCTCTTGTCCAGCAGCCAGGCGACAGGGAAGAGCAGGGGGATGTAGATGAGCATGTAGCTCATGGAAAGCCAGTCGATGGCGAAGGCGCTCACGTCGTAGAAGCGCACGAAGATGTTGCTGACGCTGCCGTATTGGATCCACTGAAAGGCGTTGCACAGGGAGTAGCTGCTGAAGAGCAGCAGCACGGCCCAGCGAAGCCGGGACAGCTGTACTTCGGCGGTGGCATCAGCGACCCCTCCCGCCGCAGTCGACAG
>VXBT01006093.1:102760-150200 GCA_013400235.1 Oriolus oriolus
GGGGCCGGGCAGGGCTCGGGCGGCCGGGGGAGCGCGGCTGGCCCCCGCACCGCCGAGACACTTGCGGGGCGGCAGCCCTGGCTTGGGTCCTGTAGATGCGCTGCCCGCCCTCAGCAGAGGGACCGCGACCCCCTCCCCACGGCCGCCGCCCCCGCCACTGCCCGGCCCCGGCGAGCGGCCCCCTCGGCGTTACGAGGGCCGAGGGCTTGAGCGGCTTCGGCCGCCAGTGATGAACGGGACGTGGGCTGAGCAGAATTGTGACCTGGGGGAGGCTGTGAGCAAGTGGGCAATGCCCGACCCCGCCAGAGATGCCACGGTGGAGTCCTGGAGGAGGAACAGGTTTGGGTTTCGTTTGGGTTGGCCTCTGATGTTTTTTTTCACGACATGGCACACTAGAGAGTGAAAATATCCAGTGAAGTCAAAATTAAAACATCTCCTCGTCGTTGAAGTAAAAGAGCCAAAAGTGGTGTTTCTGTTCTCATGGGAAATTCACAGTTAATGAGTCAGCGCTTGTTTTCACATTACTTGAGCAACACGCCACTGGGCAGATGCCTGCGTGGAGATCATTTATGATCTACAGTTCATTTAATTAGCATCATGTTACCTGAATTGCATAAACATTCCTCAGCACGAGGATGCAAGTTTGCCGGTGGTGTTCAGCTCTCTTCTAGCATTTAACACACAGATCGAAATTCATTTGGAAAAATAAGAGCAGTGTCTTTGGGATGATGTATTCCTGAAACAAAGGAATAGAGAGTATGAAAAAGTGAAGTTTCTCTGGCTTGTATTTACTTGGTAGCTACATTATACTGTAGCCTTTTTACATAGTTGGTGGAACGCTGTCAGAGGTTACTGCTGCTGTCCTCTGAGTTATCTACCTACTGTCAGGAGCCAAGAGAGACAAACAGCTTTGATGCCTTTATGTTCTTATTTACCATGTAAGAAAACAAACAAACAAACCAAACCCTAAAACAAAACAAAAAAGCTTTGCACAAATTATTCCAAGGAGAACAAACGTCAGTTTAAGTGGTTCTTGCTGTGTATCCTCACAGAGCTTGCTTCTTGTCACCTCCTTGGGTTCCGTACTCCCAGCAGTGGCCAGAAGCAGAGCTGGAGACCAGCAGGGACAGTGCAGTCTTCCCTAGGTAGTCTGCTGAAAGCTCCGCAGGGCAGAGCTGTAAACCCTCCTACTCTCTCCCTCCTCAACCCACAGATTTGCCAGTGAACCTCCAGCCTCACCTGGGATGCTTCTCACAATGGTACAACCTAGTCATAATGTAGCCCTTTTACATAATAAATAAGAAAGGCAAATTCAGAAGCAAAAGCCAGAAAAGAGGTTTTCAGTCCCATTTATTCTTAAATTAGGCAACCAAAGTTAACTCGAAGCTCTGCACTGAGACAACAGAAAGAACAGAGGAATTTGTTGTAACAAATTTGTAATCTGAATGTTGTCAGGAATGCAATGAGTGATAGCGGTGCAGAGAGGACAGAGGAGCAGGAAAAAGACTGTCGTGGTTCAACAACTGCTTAGTCTGAGAACTCTAACAATATGACAGTGAGATAGTACAGAAAATTAACTTCTAGGTTGGTAAGATTTGAAAAGATCTTTACAAAATTCTCCACAATATTATACAGAAGGCAAAGTTACACAGAGGTAATCACTATCCTTGATTAAAGAGCAGTCAAAAAACAAAGTCAAGAAAAGAAATGTACAGACAATTTTTAGGATGGCAATCTGGGTTTGTTCAGAGGACCATCATTTATTATTAATAATATCTTTAGCAGTGCAAGGAACAAAATTTTCAGGTGGTTAAGACATTTTTGAGTTACTCAAGCCTAACTTAAATATGTCACCTACATGTTGTATTAAGGTTGAAATGACTTTAGGACTGTAGCTTTAGCTATCTGTAACTGAAAGTATTATTACAGTCCATGGCATCTTTAATTTGTAAACTCAGATAAATGCAAGATAATGGAATTAGGTGCTGTATGGTAGTCTGCTGTCATAAGGTCTCTGGGCAGCAAAGAGGATATCAGTGACTGAGTGTGGTTTTCAGAAAAAGAAAAAGCAAAAAAAAGTATAAAGAAAACAAATTAGGAGTTGAGGAGGTACTGTCACACATCAGGAAGACACTGAGAACAGTTAAATTTCTTAATACATGACTAAAAAAAGAACACACATACATAGCCAAATCTTTAGATATATGGGAGACAACTGAGAAACACGTTGGGTCCTTTGCCTCCTGCCAGCCCTACTCCACACTGGGGTCAGAAACAGTCTATCATCTTGAGTTTTGTTTTAGTCCCACCTTCAGCTCCTAAATTTCTCTCAAAAATCCTCAGGTTTACTCAGCATCAACATAACATCTGTAGCAAGTCAGAGCCTGCCAAGCAAAGAGCCATTTGCTCCAATGTCTTAGTCCTATAAGAAAAGTCAAATGGTAAGTCAAGAGTGACTAAAATGAAGACTCTGCTGAAAATAACAGCTGAAATCAGATGCATGAAAGCAGTGCCCAGCCTCTGCAGCCTGTCTAGTGAATATGAGCCAGGCAGGGATGCAACACTGGCTCCTCAAAGCCGAGTCAGACAAGTGTTTTTCATACCTATAGGCCCACAGTTCCTTGAACTCCTGTCCTTGGATTGCAGGGCTGTTTTGTTACTGACTCTGTGAACTGTTCAATCACCCCTTTATATAATTTGCCGATTTCTAATTATAAAATACTAAAATAAAATCCCTGTGCTTTGCATTTCCTCCTCTCTCTATTACTGCATCTGTTTCTACTCACATGCCTCTTTCCCTTCTTGAAGCAACAGAGCAGCTGCATTTGGATTTCCCTCATCACAGCATATTTATATAAAAATTTCTTAGCCATGAAAAATTATTTATATTTCAGGACAACCCCTTGAAGTGGATTTTAAAGCTAGAGGGAAATCTCCTTTACATGGAGATTAACATAAGTGCTAAAAAGCTTATAGGATCCTGGAGCCAAAAGTATCTGTGAAGATTGGAATGCACTAAATCAGAGGAAGAAGCAGGACCTAAATTAAGTGTAACAGTACAGGCCATCAGATGGAGCCTAACAACCTCTGTAATCCTCTTCCCCACTGATCTCAAGAAATCCAGCACTGACAGTCTTGGAATACGTGCTGCCTTTATGAGCAATTAGTACATATAGTTCCTTTATGTTCTGTAAGGCCTTGTAACAAGCTTGCTATTCTCAAAGTCCACCCAATAAATATAAATGCTAGGGATGGTGACAGCAAAGATAATCCACATGGCAACAGGGCTCAATGACAAACAAGGTGATATGGATGAGTGATGAAAATTGGCTTGGAAGGTGTGCAAAAGGTATAGTAGAAAATTATTGTGAAATATACAGTTCCTTGGTGTCTTTTCTCTCCCACACTGGTTCAGAGATCCAAGGAGTAAGTGAACAAAAGGAGAAAACTGCTAAGGAAAAGCAAGTACTTAAGGATCTACCAGATCTTACATCTATGCCCTTCTTTACATTCCCTTTAAATGGGAAGTATCTAACCTCAAAGGATCACAGGATGTCCCTTGCTTTCAAACTTTCAGCCTTGTTATTTGTGCCTCTAAATTTCATCATTGCACTTACAAAGCCTAGCTAGTTTAGCTCTTAGGTGGCTCTACCATATTTTGACTGATAGCATTTAGGTCCAGAAGAACTGTCAGCAGATAACCCACACAACTTTTCACAATATACATTGCAGGAAAGATTACAAGATCTTTGTTAGTGGAGGGAGAAGGTTTTATATTGGGTTCCACACCCAAGCCGCTTTAGTGATGTTCTTCAGAGGTCAGGTAGTTGTATCATAAGACCAAATAACAAGACTTGAATAGCTGGCAGAGCCACTCGTTTTGGGGTCACACCTGGATGCAGTGCCCAGCTGGAGACACACGATGCAGCATGGGCTGGCAGGGCTGCTGCTCTGGGCAAAGCCAGAGGTGTTCCCCGATGGAGCAGGGAGCCCTGCAAGCCCTCTGCTGGCACCTACAGCTTTCTGCATCCCAAGAGCCACCCAGTATACAGCTTATAAAGACAATGGATTAGTTTATTACTGTAGTTTTGATACACAGTTATTTTGATACCCTTAAGAATCTTTCCTGTTACATTTTCAGTGTAAAGATCTGGGTACATGAACAGTGGTGGACAGCTCCATTCATAACAGTGCAGCAGGCAACCTCTGCAGCACTCAAAATTTTGCCAAAATTACCTTCCTCTACACAAAACACAATGGCTTAGTTGCACAGTCATAAATCTCATCTAGAGAAGACTGCAGACCTCAGAACCACCAAAGTTGTGTAGGGGCTGACTTTGAGCACCAAACCTGTACTGTTCAAAGCTTTAGGCCTTTCAAAAGTACAACTAAGGGAAGGGAAATAATGTTTTGCTCCCCTTCAGCATATTTCATGTGTAGCTCTCACTCTCTGGGAGCTTCAGCAAGGATGCATTTGTGTCTATTTTACAGGGGTACAAAGAGTTATGGTGATATGTGTGGCCCTGCCAGGGGCAGGATTTTTTTTCCAGTCTGACACCTTCCAGCCTGGGCTGCAAGGGTTTGCCCAAGAGCAGCTTGAACTTACCACTTCTTTGCAAATCCAGTGTCCCTGTTCAAAGCCTGGCTTTAACAAGAGCAATGGCTTTAATTTAACCCTGTCGAGTTCAGATATGATGTTTGTGTAGATGAGCCCTGTAAGTCTGAACTTCAAAGTGTAGATGGGAGGGCATGGCTGAAGTGCTAATATTCACAGCTGCCTCCTTGCAGCAAGAAAAAGATGTAAAAGGAGTGCACAGGATGGAAGAGCACTTGCATGCAAGGTACCTCGAAGGTGCCAGTTTCTGGTTAGTGCATACCCCTCCAGACGCACGGTGCTTATGCAAGCAGATATCAACTTGCTCTGCCCCATTCTCTGATCAGGCCGGATGAGAACCAGCTCTAGTCCAAAAACTGTGTGACTGTGGTTAGCCTGCTGTGCTGCTTGAGTATCTAAGCCCAGCTCTCAACCATTGCTTGTGAAAAGCTGTGGAGATCTAGATGGCTGTGAGGAAAGCTGTGCATAAGCTCTGTTGTTGGAGCAAACCCACTTCACTCCTCTGCTGTGCATCAGGCACGCACATGAGACACGAAGATCTCTTTGTTCAGCTCAGAATAAAAGAAGTTAAAAAAGATCCAGTTAGCCTCAAAACTCAGCCATAGTCTAGATTTACATGCCCAGTCCAGATCAGGGTCACAGATTAACCCTAAATACCAAACCTTGAAGTATACAAGCCCTTCTTACTCAGCATCCTCCAGCCTCCATCTCAGTGAGTCATACCCGTTCATGGCAATGACACAAGAAAAAGATTTTAATCTTCCATTGCTTGCAGCTGACATTAATTAATAGTAAAAGAGTGCTGGAAATGTGCATAGGCTCACTGCTCAACTCAGGCATATCCCTTTACTCTTTCTCCTACTCAGCAAAAAACCCAAATCTGGGAAAAGTTCTGAGGACCACAGCACCAAACCACCACTGTTCTGGAGGGAGAAAAGTTGACTGTGTCTTAGCAAAAAGGACAGAACTGGTACAAGAGTTGGGAGGAAAGTGTGTTGTCTCTGTGTGGATGTCTCTGAAGCAGTAGAACTCTCAGGAGCTGGTGTGTGCAACCTCAACTGCTAGAAAACTTATAGTCTCATATTCTAGCCCTAACTCACTGATTATAACCCTGCCCTGGCCAGCAATGAATATATGCTTCCTAACATTTAGTTGGGTAGGATTTTTCAGTAACGTAAAAAACCTTTATGGATACATATAACGGTGCCTCACTTCTCAAATCTCCATCAGATGACCAATCAATAAGGCGGCAAAAACACAGCAGAACACAAAGTGAGCACAGGGCTGTTCACTAGGAGAAAGTCTCACTATTTCATGCCATGCTTTGGTTTTTCTCTTCTTGACAACTTGAGATTTATAAAAATACTTTGTCTCTTAGCAGTGATTCCTGTTCAACTTTGCTCTTTGTGTGCTGACGTATTATCATCCGGGCAGCATTTTTGCATGCAAGTAGACTGTGCATGCTTTGTATACTATGATCGTTGCAAGAAGCAGAGAGAGGGTCTCCTTCGTGGACTGCTGCTTTGGTTCAGCATGCAGGAGGTTATCCTCTTGCTGATGCAGGCTGGCAGCTCTAACAGAAGTGAATTCTGAGATGGGATTTGTAAAACAAGTGCACAAATACTTTGGAGCCACAGCGAAATGGGCAACAGAGCTGCTTCGTCTGTCCTTTGCCAAAAGGAATGCAGGTGCTGGCTGGGAGAGCTCAGCCTTCGCCCAGCAGAGGCCAGCACACACGCAGCGTTCGGCAGGCTATGCTTGCAGAGCAGCGCTGACTCCCTCCTGTCTGACCTTCCTGGGCTGGAAAAGAGTCTCTCAAGCTCCAGTGAGCCCTCGATCATGTCCTGCTTTGAGAGAGGTTTTCAGTGAGGAACTATGTAGCTCAGCAGAAAGGCGCTGACATCCTTATGGGGCAGGGACAGGCTTCCACAGGCCCAGCCATCACCCGGTTTATCCAGTTGTGCGCCCAGAAGCACCCCCTTCCCTTGGAGCAGCCAGCACCACAGTGCTCCGGAAGGCTGGGCATGGCCAGATAACATACACTTGAGAAATGCCAGATGCCACGGAATTGAAAATCACTGGAACTGCATTGCTGGTAGGAGCAGACAATCGAAAGCAATTTGAGGTGATTGCCCTGGCCACCGCCCTGCACCTTGCTCCTCGTTTAGGCTCATTTGCAGTTCATTTGTGGACAACGGTGAGGGCCACACCAGAGGACAGGCACTTGGCTACTTAGAAATCAAAAGTAGCATGTGAGGAGTCTTGAGGAGAGGCCCGGAGCCCGGGAAAGAGAAGCAAGGGATAGCACCAGTATAGAAATGAAGGAATCTCCTCACACAGCCTGAGCAAACAGTTCGTGCAGCTCTGCGAATAGCCCCAGGAAAAGATCTTTTTTCCAGCCACTGTTTGAAAGGGCTGAAAGGATATGTTGTCCCTTGCTGCTTGGGTGATAAGGACATTCTCCCAGGAGAACCATTCTTTATAACATAGAGAGACTGCCTCCCAGACGCTTCACAATTACCAGAAGCAAGCAGAGGTCAAAACCATCTTGAACCATGCAGATCATGTTCTGTGATCAGGTTTTTGCGGGCAAGACCGGGGCAAAGACAAGTCAGATTGGAAGATGTGTCTCCTGGGAGCAGCAAACGCCAGAACGGCTTGGTTTGGCTGGAACAGCTGAGCGCAACACCAGTAGGAGACCTTCCAGCTTACAGTCAGCCGTGCAAAAGGAGGGCACATTAACTGATGATGCCAAGAATATTGTTTAGGTTTTGGAGAGGATGTTGTTGCAAACCCATCTCCCAGTCTCACCACTTGCTGCTTATTTTCGTTCTGAGTTGCAGTAATAAGTCTGAGACGTTACCAGTGAGTGGGTCTAGCAACTCTGCAGGCATCACACAGAACCCCACCCCGCCTGAAGGATCTAGACTTCGACAGCTTTGTAGCAAAAATATTGGCTTCGTATCTGTGTGGGCATAGGTGACATATACATCAGGGTAGGACCTTCTCCACCTGCAGCTAAAACCAAGCTTAGCATTTTATAGCCATGAGAAAATAGAAAGGTCACAGCAAGGATGGAGATCTCTCACTGTAGGCAACACTGCAAGGTTTGGTGGGACTCTGTTGCATCCTCCAGTGAAGAGCATGAGCCTGCAGTGCCTTCCACAGCAAAACCCAAGCAAGGCAGCAGTAGCTTTTTTCCTCTGACTGTAAACCAGGAAGCTTGGGAACATCAGAACACTAAGGAACAGCAAAAGTGAAAAATCTGGGACAAAATCCACCAGAAGCTCAAGGAGCAGAAGCAGAGCCTGGAAAGACAAGCTCATCTAGAGCTGGAGTCAGTTGTCTCTCTCAGGCTTAAAGGGACAAATTCTAGAGAAAAGCACCTTGGGAAGAGCCTGTGTAGCCTGACTGGCTCAAAGCATGGCCTGTGCAAGGAATCAGCAGCTGTTTGTTGGACCAATGGTTAGAGTGAAGCCTATTGGTGTGAGATCTAGCAGAGAGGGGTGGTGTAAGACACGCTGAAATTGTTCCCGTAGATGTATTCTGCATGTCATATATGCAGAAACCCAGGTCCCTGGCTGGAATAACCACCATCCTTCCCTGTGTCCTTTCCTAAATGTGCTCATCCCTCATCCCAGAGCCACACAGACAGGGAGGACCAGTGCAATCACCCATTGCCTCAGCACTGCTTTTGTAGGGTGGTGACACCCAGGCCAATGTGCTGACACCAGGCATCTCTGACCACAGTGCTTCCCGTGCTGGCACAGAAACTGGAGGCAGGAGGCTTGCAAACCTCTGAACAGACCATGGCAAGAGAAATCACAGTGCTGTCTGCACCTGTCCTGAGGACAGCTTGCTGAGGCTTGGCAATATTTGGTTATCACCTTGCTAGTGCAAACGAGAGAGAGAAAATGTGCACAGTACGGCACATTACAGACTTTACCCAACTGCTCTTGAGGGCTGTGATGATGGGCCAAAACCCACCTGGAAATAGGCTGTTTCTCTGTGCCTGAAAGAAGGATATCTACAAATTTGGTTTACTTTCCTCGTTAAAAGCCTACATCAGCAGCACTGCTTGTGGTGCTCTATGCTGAAAAGATTGCAGCTGATGCTCCTTGAAGATGACAGCAGTCCTGAGCCACTGTTAGCAACAGAACCACTGGCAGGTGGGCTTCAGCCTTGTGTGTAGAGTGAGGCTGGTAAGTGGGCTGCTGGCTGGTGTGGGGTAAGGTGCAGAGACTGCCCGTGTGGACCGGCTTGTGTTTCCAATAAATCGGACTCAGAAGTACTAATCTACTCCTCTCTGGCCTTTCAGGTTTCATCTGTTTCAATGCATGAGGTAGTGCCACAACCCTTTACGGAGCTGTGACTGATGGGCAAGGGGAAAGAATGTAGGCTGCAGCTACATGCCTTAGCAGGGTACCTTGGAGAAAGAGTCCTGCTGGGTCCTGCTTCTCCTGGGCACTCCAGGACAACATCACCAGCTCCCTCCATGCCATGATGCTCCTTCCCAGCTGTGCTGCTGGCCAAGCTGAGGGCTCCACCAGCCCACCAAGACCTGCCTGTGAGCTGACACTACATGGCAGTGCACCTCCACACATGCAAGGGGAGCATGTGGAGGCATAGCCACCAGTAGCAGCGAGCCGAGAGGGTCAGCAGGGAAGAGACCTGTGATATTACGTGGCATGTCACACTCACTGGCCAGGTCCGGCCCTGCAGCAAGGAGGGACCCATCCTCCCTAGGGACCCCATCACCCCACAAACCATTGTTTCTCAGCCTGTCCAGCCTACATGCATGGGCCCCCCTTCTAAATGTGGGGCTCTGGTTGCTAGCCCTGGATTAGACTCCCGTGCATGCAGGGCTGTTTCCTGGGCTCCAAGTTCTCCCCTCCTGCTGCCTGTGTCTTCACTGTATCATGCCAGGCCTTATGAGTAATTCAAATCCTATTTTGGAAACAAAGAGTTTAGCATTTTCAATCTTTATTTTACAAAAATAAACCAGTTTTGCCCTGACACTCTGTGGCCCCCAACCTTCCCCTTCACCCCTGCTCCCTTTCCTCTTCCTGGAGCTCTGGCTGTTGCATGCCACAGCCAGCTGCTCTTATGGAGGCTGCCGGCGCTGCACGATCCTGTGAGTCTCCCCAAACAAGGACCAGAGAAGGGGGTTGGTGCCCTTTTGTGACTGCCTCTTCTTCCCAGAATCCAAGTTGGAAACGGTCCAAAGATGCCTCATGGTGGCTCTGCCATTTCTGCACAGGGAGCAAGTCTTAGGCAAATCACTCAGAGTACATACTTTAAGAAGGAATGTCCGTCTGTCCAATTCCTTCCTTCGGATGGAAAAGCGAGCCCCACGAAGTTACTTCTTCCCATCAATGGAGCTGGCAGGCTGCTGTCCAGCTGGCTGGCTCAGTGCTGGAAGCGTGGGGAGCTAATGTGGGGCTGGTGAAAAGAGTGTGTGGCATAAAGCACTTCTGGAGGCGGTGGAGGGGATGTCAGGATGGAGCAGAGCGGTTCATGGGAGCTCAGCATCGAGGTGAAGTGCTTCATTTCCTCTGTCAGCTGCTTGATCTCCCGGCGCAGGGCAGCATTCTGTCTCTCCAAGTCTTCACTCTCCTGAGGAGACAAAACCACAGGGGCTTCCTCAGCATGGGGACCCATAGGGATGAGCTAGGGACATGAGGGTTGCGGTCCTGCGCCTCTCTGCCCCGCAGAATTTCCAGAATGATATATTTCTGGTAAATTCATCACAAAGCCACGCCTGGGCAAACCCTCCTCCCCCAGCTGGCCGGGCCGGGTGTGGGTGCGATGCCGGCAGCCCCAGCCACGCTCCCCCGGCCCCAGCTTACGAGAATTGACTGTGGCTTGCTCCCGCCCAGGCTTTCTCGCTCCCTCTCATGCACACACACATCTCTGGGCGCTTCCCGGGCAGCCCAGCCCCCGGGGGAGAGCACGTTGAATAACCGCCGTCTTTAACCAGAAAACCACCTGTCACAGGAAACCTGTCATTGCCCTGGAAAGAAGAGACTCACTGCTTCCTGCTAGCAGCCGGGGAAAGCAGCGGCACGATGGGGAGGAAGGGGAGACGCTTGAGTCAGAAGAAAAGAGAAACTTGGGCCTCAGAAGAACTGAATTAATACTGGTATTAATGAGAATAACAACGAAGGGGTTAATAATGATGCTCAGCCTTGTCTCAACAATACTGAGAATATCAAAGCCTTTGCTACCTCTGTTTCTGCTGAAGTGCAGCCAGCTCCAGGCTGAAGCATTGCAGGCATCAACTGGCCGTGGAGCCAGCAGCCTGGGCAGGACCTGAGGATTGGAAACTCAGCTGAGAGAGCTAAAGCAGGACCCAGCACTTGGAGGCTCTGGAAAGCTGCACCACCCCCTCGGCAAAGTGAACCTTCTGCTCGCCCCTCTGCTGCCATGCTGATTCCTGAGGGTGCCCACTCTGTGCACAGGTTGAAATGCACCTAGCAATTACAGCAGGAGCTCACACAGCATCTCTCAGGCGTGACCAAATGGTTTGGAAATCATGACTGTTGTTGAACTCAGGAACTGATGGGAATCACCTGGAGTCCCAGCTTCCCCATGACTCATTCTCCTCAAAACACAAGCTAGAAAACTCTGGGGCAGATGGAGCTGGTGGCTCCTTTCATACCACCATAGCTCAAACTGAGCCATGCTTTTCTGGGAAGAACCACATCAGAGAAACAAAGTCCCTGATGCAGAATCCACCAAAGACAAAGAGCGCTCGGGGAATGAACCTAGGAGCAGCACGGGGTCACTGCCCACTGGATTTGAAAAAAAAATGGAAATTTACCATCCATCTTTTACTTGCCTCCCTGCATTTTTTCATCTGCCTGTCAGGATCCAAACTGGGCTTAGCCCACTGCCCCATCCCAGTGGGAAGGCAAGGACTGTGTGCTATCAATGCTAGCTGAGCAGTAGTAATGTCAATAAGCAAGTGGTCTGTTATTTGCTCTAAGGAAAGCAGCCAAATTCCGCTTGGTGCACAGCTAGGCAGGATTTTCCTGGGGGAAGTTCAGAGCCCATACCTACCTCTAGGATTACCGTGGAGAGAGCATTGACCCCAAGGAAAGGGTGTTTTTTCACCTCTCTCAGACACAGTTGCCCATAGCCTTTGCTACTGGCAGATGTAATGCAATCAGCCTAGAGCCATGTCAGCTCTAGAAGGCTCATCAGCTACTGAGAAAAGAGTGAAATCTGTCTTAAACCTAGCTGCAACTATGGGCTAAGGGCACTATGTAAGGAGGAAGGTTCGGAACTGGATTCTCAGGAATTATTTCCAATAATGGGAATATGGGGGAATGTGAAGACTGCTAAATCAAAGGACTTTTTTTGAACATGACCTCAACTACCACTTTTCGAAGGACAGCCAAGCCCGGCACAGGGATAAAGATGGTTTCTGGCCACTGCAGGCTGTGTGTTCTTCATCCTTCCCACCAGTGGCCCAAAATACATCAGACTGCACTTATCAATGTGCAAAATGCAAAGCATCCCAGTCCTTATGCTCTGACACTGACTACATACTCCTGCCCAAACACACACAGCCAGAAGTGACCATGCCTCCTGAAAGGCAGACATCTAATTCTTCACACCGGGAAGAGCTGTGGGGGTGCCCACAGTGCCACAGAAAAGTATCCTTGTATGCTGTTGCACCTCTGCATAAGTGGTGGTATGAATCACAAACCTGGGGAGAGCCAGCCCAGGTGAGACTGTGCTTTCAAAGAGCTCAGTCAGAAGAGGTTGGGAAAGGAAATCGGTAATGAAAGACCGAGAGATAAAGATGGATTCAAAACTAGCTGCAAAACGAAACACTTCAGTGGCAGTCGTCCTGGGCTGTGTGTTCTCGCTGCAGGTGCTGACTCCTACATCCTGCCCTGGCCTCACTTCTCCTGTCCTGCCTCCACTGGGCATCTCTGCTCCGAGTCCCAGGGGAAAAGCACATTGTCTCCTATGAGTCCTTAGCACCAGGGATGAGAAAGGGTGGGAGTGCTCACCAAGTGCAGTGTGTCTGCTTTCTGGGTCTGCCTCAGGCGGCTCTTCTGGGCAGCAATGCGATTCTTCTCCCTCCTTTGGACTTTCCTCACGTCATCAGAAGAGTCCTAGGGAAACAAGACATGGAAATGACTGGGTAATTCTCTCCCTCGACCTTCTCCTGCAGGGTAGTAATTGGGAAAGGGACACAGCAGGTAACATCACTGAAGCACAGGATGTGGGCTACACACCCTCCACACGAGTATAAAGCCATAGTCCAGGGGATATGTGATGCTTTTAGTACCCCTGTTGCCAGGAGGGGCACATCTGACATCCTTGGAGATCCCAGAACAGCTGGAAAATGACCACTCTCCCTTCACCAACAGAGAGCCTGGGATACAGTTTGATGGACCCGAGTAAGGACCTCCCTCTGCAAAAAAGGCAGTTTGAATTCTTGAACTGAAAACCTTTTCCTTTCCTGTCACTCCGCAGGGTAATGGCACTGCAGACATTCCAGCTCCTCAGATACACCATTTTTCCAGATATTCAGCCTGTGTTTTCCTCTTTCCACCCCTGAAGGTCCCTCCCTTCTCCATCACCCTTCTGCCTCAGGCTTTATTTGTTGCAGACCCTCACAACACAATATGGCCTGTGCTTTCTTTAACTAGACAGAATCAGGGCTTTTGTTTTTAACACAGATCTTATTTGCTCCCCTTCTCTGATCTCTGTCCTTGCTCTTTTCTGGAGTCCCTTGGTAGCAATGCCTGCAGTGCTGACTGCAGCACTCCCAAGCCCCTTAAGCAGGGGAGAACAGAGGTCTCCAGGCTTCATGAGCTTCACGCACCAGCCATTCTCTGCTGAGATCTGGTCCTGCTGCTGCCTTCTGACAGTTGAAACTGTCACACAGACTTTCATCTTCTATTTTCATATTGCACTGCCCCTCTTGTGGACTCTTTAACATTCACACCACCACTTCTCCACAAGACTACAAAACTCAGCCACAAAAGTTATCTTCCCAGCCCATCTATCTGTCCACATCCTCTCCCCCCTCCCCCCAACCCAAGATATTTTTTCTTCTTTGAACTTAACCGTTTTATCCTTGCCTTCAATACCCTGAAAATGTCTCAGATATAGCAGCTCCTATATCCTGCATCTAGTCCAGTCCCTATCCTTTGGAAAACCGTGTGCTTTATCCCTGTCTTTACCAGGATGCAAGCCAGGTTGCATTCCCATCCTTGTTTGGAAACCAAAAATCATATGCCCTGATGATCCCCAAGATTTCTGAGCAAAGTCTCAGGCGCTTGCTCTTGTGCTTTTCTTGTTGCCAGCCCTAGAGAAATGGCAAATGACAGATAAAATAAAGTTTAGCCAGAAAAGGCAGTGAGAATACCTCAGACTTGTGTCTGTATCTGCCAGCAAAAGACCTACCATTAAGGTATGCCATGCAACAAAACAAAATCCCTCTGTGAGCACATCACTGACATGAGAAACCTCTGAGGCTGAACAGTAAAGAAAGCAGATCCAAAGTAGCAGGGCTTTTCTGGGTCCCAAGTGCTGTCCACAGAGGCAGGAAGCAGGCAGGCTGCCCCTGAGACACCCTGGTCCATGGCCAGGAGGTGCCTGCTCAGGCTCCTCTCCAGAGCACTGACTCACGCCGAAGCTTCCTGCCTGCATGGCATGTATCACAGGATACACCATGCCTGGGGGTCCTGGGCCCCCAGCTGCTCCTGGCATAGCCCCAGGTAACCAGGTCATCTCTCTCTGCCCATACCCAGCTCAGTGGCCGGAGCTTCTGCCAGGGCCCTTGGCTCAGCCCTGCATCTCTCTCCCCGCAGCCATTCTTAGAAAGCTCTGCCATACTGCGCTGTGAAAACACCAACAGTGGGTGCCACCCTACTTCCTGCCCACCCATGGCCCACCCTGAAATACTCTCCAGCTGGGGAGAGCTGGGGAAGGGCCCCTGCTTTACCTGCTTGCTGGGAGGGGGAGACTGGCTGAAGCTGCTGGAATCACTGCTGTCAGAGCTGTGGGGCATGGCTGTTGTTTCTGGCTCCCAGGGTCTCTTCAGCTTCCTTTGTGCTCTTGGTGTGCCTGCCTTCTGTCTTGCTTCTCTGCCTCTCCTCTGTCCTCCTCTGTCACCTCTGATATGGCCCTTGGCTCCCTGCTCTCACTCGTCCCAGAAGCACTCTGTCCTCCTGCCCAGCACTCCGACACTTTCGCTGCCTCTCCTCTCAGAGCCTCTGCACCTTCCCTTTAGGTCTCAGCCTCCTGTGGTTTCTCAGAACCTTGAGGATGTAAGCGGAAAGTCACGTGGCCGGAAACTTTAAGGCAAAGAAGAAAAGTTACAGAAGAAGAAAAAAAATTTTTAAAACCAATTAAAACAAAAAGAAGAAGAAAAAAGCACATCTGGGAAAAATGAGCTTCAAAATAGCCTGAAAAACCCCCGAAAAACACCTTCAGGCAGTTGAAAAACAACGCGATGGGTTTTCTCTGAGACAAACAGCAGAGATGCAAAGGAAGAAAAGCCCCAGCTCTGGCTGTGAAACCTGGACCCTTAAAGGAGGGCAGTGCGGAGGAGGTGCCACTGGGAGCCCCAGAAATTCCGGGGGCACTGTGTCCCATGCCAGCCCTGTGCAGGCAGGAGGTCAGTCCAGCCTCAGGCAACCTCAGTCACCCCAAGGCAACTGAGGAAATTCCCAGGCAGCCACACATCTCCCCAGAACCCACCCACCTCCTCCTGCCACCCCCACACCATTGACGCGGGTCCCGGGGAGGGGATGGGCACCCTCAGCAGGTGCCACATAAACACTGTCAGTGCAGGTGGTTCACATGGGCGCAGTGAAGCACCAGTCCCACGTAAGAGGAAAGGCTCAGGGTCATAGAACCTTTGGACTGGGTTGGGTGGGACTGGTATTTTCTATAAAGCAAAGCTATTTAGCACTTTAAAACATTCATTCATATGTCACCACTGACCCATAAGGGAATATCAGCCCTGGCAGACAAAGTGCTGTAAACATAAGAATCTATGGATCAGCCCATGCAGACAGCAGCAAGGAGGAGCTGCTTTGGATCCCCTTCTTCGTCCCTGGTCTGTGCTCTCTGGGACTACTTCTATCCTTAGAACAAGCCTCAGAAGACTGATGATGTGCGATCAGCCCCTAGGACAGCAGTGCTTCAGGGGTACCCTCAGAGTACCCCATGCTGGTGGCTCTGGAGGTGACAATGCAGGAGTAGGAGGTGCCAAAGCAGGGACTATTTGCTTTCTGATCTGCTCGTGTCACCAGGTCCAGCAGAATGAGCCAGGGCCACATGCCAACAGGCTCTCCACCCAAGACAGGAGCACATGACTTTGGATCTGCTAAGTTCTTGCATGTGCAATAAGGAGCAGATCTAGAAACGGGCATGAACCCATCCACAGTAACCCAGTAAACCATGGAAAACAACAATTCCCAGTTCCCAACTTACTGAGTTTTGTTGCCTGTGCGCGTTTTTGTTGAGTTTCTCCTGCCTCAAGCAGGAACAGCTAGCAGGGCGCAGGCAAAGGCACTTGAGATGCAGTGGTCATTAGGGCAGCTTTGGGGTTGCAGCTGTATTGCAGCACAGACAACACACTTGCAGAGAAGTACGTGCTTGGAACACAGTGCAGACTTGCATGGGCACTGCTGGCATTTCTTCCCATCCTTGCCACTCATGGAGTCAACACAGGAGCAAATGTGGCCAAAACCAAGAACTGCATGGGGCTGGCTGCAGGCTGGGTGGCTCAGGGAAATCTCCCGACTAAGCTCCAGTAGCAAAACTACTCCATTTTGGCCCATTTCCCCCTTTAGAAACATCCTGTGGCACTGGTGTTCTACCCTTAGCCCTTTCATCTGAACATTTCACAGCATTGAGTGTATTTTTCCTCCTGGTGGCTATATGGAAATGCTAGGATCCACCACACGTTTTAACATGGCTGCAAGGGTTTGCTGGGCACGACCCACCCTGAGGGACCCAATTTCCTGGAAGCGCAGCCCCCCTCTAGCATGCAGGGCTCTTCTGGCCCAGCTGGCTCCAGAAATGGAGCAGCTGAAGGCATCGGTGAGGTGAGAGATGTTGAGTTTAGGCCTCCCAAGGCACCGGCCAGCAGCACAACCCTTGAAGGATCCATTAGCTCGCTGCATCGCTACACTTCCTCTGAACTCTGCAACCCTGTGTGGCACTTCCTTTCCAGGAAGCACGCTGCAGGATTCCCACTCTCCTGAGGAAACCACACTCCCCTGCTGGTGAGCAGGTCTCAGAGACTGCCTGGCCTGTCCTGCTCTGCAGGCTGCTGGATGGAGAGAGCTCCTTCCTCGGAGAAAAATATCCCTGTTCCATTACTGGACAAATTAGCTGAATTCCTTCCTTTTGTATCTAGCAAGGCCAGCATCTGGGAGGCAGTTGGGAAGGTGGTGGGGCTGTCGGCAGAACGTGGTGAGGGAAGCTGAGTGTCCTGGCAGGAGCTGGACAGTCAGAGAAAACTGTCCAGAATGCAGCCATGGCAAAGGCTGTTCTTTGATCCACAGGAGGGAGGTTTTGAGTGCACCTTGGTTTGCCCAGAGCTGGGCTTTTATTAACAGCTGATGAAGACACCTCAGGAGAGAGCAACAGCATGGGAGAGGGTTTGGACACTTGGCCTTTCTGAGCAGGACTAAGAGAGCATCCCTTTTCCTGCCTTGTCCAAACACAATCTTTGCCCTTGAGCTGGCCATGATGTTAATTAATTCCTGCCACTTAAGAGCAAATAAGCGTCTGTAAGTGAGACAAATGTCTCTTGGTGGGAAGATGGGCAGAGCTTCTCTGGGCTGGGCTGGACCCATGTTGTCTCCTCATAGGCACTGAGAGCCCCCTGCCATTTCTCTGGTCAGAAATGTGATCCCCCAACCCAGAGCAGCAGAAACCACCAGTATGGCTCCACCAGCATCTCCTCACAGCTCTGTGGAAACTGCCCTGGGCTCCTGCTGCAGGCACAACATGGGGAGCTGATTTCCTGCTGCCCCTGCCCAGGCTCCCCCCCATTATGAGGGGGAGCTTCAGGAGCCAGTCTCCTAATCTCTCTGCTTGACTTAGGTGATGAAATTTACACTGTGAATAACATCCCCTGACTTTCTCTCTGGGATCATTTAGTTTTCTTTGATCTTAATCACAGGAGCTGTGGAATCACAGTGGCACTGACACCAATGCTAGGCTACAGCCATACCAGCAGCTTGATGGAGAAAGGATATTTCCAGAGGTTTTTAGGGGAAGGACTGGGCAGGGCCAACCAGTCCTGTATTTGTCCCTTGTGAATTACAGCAGGCAATGCTGAAGGGAGTCCTGTTCCCCCAGGACAGAGTGGCTGCAGGGACTCTGGAGCCTGGGCTTAGTGTGATCTCGGCTGCAGAGAAATGGTTTGAAAGCAGAAAGATGCAGTTCAGCAAGAACAAATGCAAATGTAAAGCAAAGCGAGCTGTAGATAGATCTGGGAAATAACCAACAGGGCAGCAGAATAGCAAGGAAAAATCTGGGGGTTGCAGAGCATTGAAAACTGAAGCTTTGCCAGCAGCAAAGGGGTCAAGTATTGACCTGGGGCTCTGGGGCAAGGCAGAGGAGACGACTGCCTTGTGCTGCCTGTGCAGGGCCAGGACCTGTTCAGAGTCCTAGACCAAGAAGTGGAGTAGTCTGGGAGAAAAACAATACAAAGGATAAACACACAGAAATATTGCACTAAGAGAAGGAGTGAAGAAATTTGGTCCATTTAGCCTAGAAAAGAGAAGTCTTGGTGGTGGGAAGCGGGTGGTGAGCAAGGAACAGTCTTTCATATGTTGTAATGGAAAGGTTAGTCAGCTGCTTTCTGTGCAGCCAAAGCAGGGTTAGAAGCAACAGGCTCCAGCTGGGGCAGGAAAGGTGGAGGTCTGACATTCGAAGCAAGATGAAGTTAGGAGGACCTTGGGATGGGCAATTCAAGAAAGTTATCCAAGCCCCTTTATATGAAGTGGCTGGGAAGAAACCTCTCTCGAAAGGAGTCCAGGTTGAATCCTGCCTCTGTGGGATGGATTATGTTATGAGTTATGTTCCCAGGGTTTCAATAAGGAAAAAATTTAAAAAACCAAAAAGCTACTAGGACGGGTTCCTCAGAACCATCAGAGGAATACTATCAGGTATTTTTCAGCCAGCACCTTTGCTTCAAAGCCTCTTTCCCTGTGTCCCACCTGTGCAACCACCTTCCTCAGCACAGGTGCGTGCTGGAGTTTCCTTGTAAATCTGCTGCTCCAGGGCTCTTGCAGAGCTGCATAAGCAGACTTATGACAGCAACATTCAGAACTGCATCTCACCCCATCCATCTCACTCATCTTGTTTGCACAGCCATTCAGTGCATAGTGCTGTTTAAAAATCCAGCCTAGAGCAGTCACCAACTTCAGCCTCCTGCAAACCACCGAGGTTGTTTCTGCTTCACACGTAGCATTTTATGCAAATAATTTCTTACAATATATGGACAATTGCAACAACTTGCTTATAATTCCCCACATAAGTTTGAAGACTTTTGCATAGAAATCAGTGCTGAGAAGAGATGTTAAGCAAATGGCTGTGTTGAACAAAGTCCCCGCTCTCTACCAGACACTTTTGCCATGTCCCGCTCTGCCAGCATGTGCTGTCCTGTGTGTGATGTGTGCAGCTTCCCCAGTCTCTGTCGCCAGGGCTGTTTCATCTTGAATGAGCTCAGTCTGAAAGTGGGGTTGTGCCAGGAGAGCTGAAGCATAGTCCCACCAATCATCCCACTTGGCGCAGAGCAAACACCAACATTTTCAGTCCTTACTCAGTGCAACCAGCCAGTGTACAGGAAACAGGTACTTTACACCCCGAATGTCTGATAAATGACAAGGGCTGTAAGTCAAGCACTCAAAATTATGGAAATCCCTTAACTGAATCCCCAGCACACTGCATTTACACCCTCATGCTGTGTAACATGCTGTGCTCTGTAGCTGCATGATCCACTAGGGTTTATTCCCTGGGATGGCTATGTTACCTTCATCTTGTCCTGCAGTCAGCCTGCTCCAACATCCTGCTATTCCATTTCTTCACGGACACTTTCTAATGCTCAGCACTGAATGAGTGTTTCAGGGTTATTAATGAAGCTGTTTTCTCAGCCACCTTTTCAGGTCCAGAGTGGGAGATGAGGGGATGGAGTTATACCTATTTAACAGGTGCAAAATAAGAGACAAAAAGAGATTTAGGTCATAAGTATTCATTCATTTTGGATACACATTGTAGTTCAAGTAGGGTCTAAATTTTTCAGTGATTTTGGCACTATATAGCACTTAATTTAGCCAGACCCCAGATCCTGATGTCTGTGACTGCACCTGCAAACCTTTAGCACTTCTGTAAAGCAGCTCTGGGAAATGAGGAAGACATGGCTGCTCCTGTGAAAGCTCTTGCTTATGTGGCTCACCGACTCACAGAGTAACTTCGAGGCAGGAGTAGACACAGACACAGCTCTCCAGGGAGGCATCAGCTGTCTACCCAGGAGAACCTCCTTTCTTCTTGCAGTCCCTTGCTTCACCAACTTGATAGGAGTTTCCCAGCCCTGCTAAGAAAGGAGGCAGCCTAGCTGTCCAGCTTATTACTCCCTCCAGCCAAGGTCCATCCTGGGTGCTGAAGAGGTGGCAATCCAGGGCAAACTGCAGGAAATTATCATATGCACAAGACAGCTGAAGCTAGGCTACCCAGGCAAACCCATCTCTGGCAATTTCTAGGTTTTTGGTACTTGGCTTTGCCACTTTTATGCGGGTTTTTTTGAATGTCATTAGTAATGCGTTTTTTGTGTCCGTATTTTAAAAGAAGGAAACTGTAGAAAGAAAATGCCAAATGTGCTAGCTTTCTAGATACGGACACCGAGCTCCATCTGACCCCACTGGAGAGGAAGAGCAAGCCTGGCTAGAGCTCCCAGCTGAAGTGTTGACAGGAGGTTGGCAGGGTCAGACCTCCTGCACATGCGGGAGTTTCAGTCTCAAGACACAGATTATTAGAGCTCACCCCAGGCTATTTTGAAGGGATGAACCACATTCTCCTTCCCCTGCCCTGTACAGATCAACTGATTGTGTCTTTAGTTGAGCAACCTCTAATCTGTTCCTGGCAAGGACTTAGCAGCTCATGAGCAAGTACTCAGATGTACACTCACAATAGTCTCCAGGTCAGCAGATCCCAAACCCTGGTAGAGTACACCCATCAAGGCCAAACTTTCTCTCACTGCTGTCTTCACAGGCTTTGTCTACCTTCTGGGATCGGTCAAAAATGGACCAGATCACCCAGCCACACTTGGGACACTGAAAAGTTTCAGCTATCAGACACCCCCCAGTCAACCAGGGTTCCTTTGCTTCCGCTGCCTGGGCTGAGCCCACCAGTTGAACTATCTGAGCGCATGGACGGGGTGTGCGGAGGGTGCAGATGTTGTCTGACGGTTTGACTCATCTCGGTGGCAGTCTCGTTCGGTGATGATGGGGAAGGCCCAAAGAGGAAGGGCAGTGACCCGTTTAACCAGAAGGTCTGATCCACCCAGGGGTAGACTTACCGGTGATGGCAAGGGGCCATGGCCCCAGCTTCCTTCGTGCTTTCCAGTGTGTGCATTTCCAGGCCATACAAGAGCAGGAGAGGCACATGTGGCTGTTCAGCCCAGCCATGGTGGCAGCACGACTCAGCCTTGGGCCTCTGCTGCTGCTGCAGTGAATCCGACTGCAATGACCAAGCAGCAAAAGTTGTGCTCCCAGGGGATGAACAATGCCTGATGGAGGATTTGATGTTAACAGGGCATTGGTTGAAGCCATGATCCATGGCATGGGGGTGGATGGTGAATGCATCACTTGTCCCTTAAATTCGTACATGACTCTTGAGTGTATTACGTTGCTGCTTCATGACTCCGTTCAGAGGAAACTGTTCTTCAATACCACCCATCACCACAAAACCTGCTCAAGACTCCCAAGGATTGAGTACAGCTTATTTAGGGCATGTTCCTGCAGATAGACTCTGAGACACCCACCTCGGCAGGAGATGGCTGTGAACAACACTCATGCTAGTACCGTACTTCCATCCCAATGGGATCTGCTTCATGTTTTGATTACGGGGGTGTGTACACCACTTTTCCCTTCTCTCCATCCCATTTGGTGGGAACAAGAGCTTCCCAAATCCTTCAGCTCGTGCAGCACGGTTGGAGGAGGTGTTCAGCACAAGCAGCCGAGCAGACGGGCTCACATGCAGTGAGCCTGCGCCCAGGCGTGTGTGGTGCTTGCACAAGCGGTGCTGGAGCCCAGCACGTCGGAGGCAGCATGGGGGAGGACAGGCAGCGTGGGGCAGAGCGGCTGTGAAGGAGAGGACAGGGGAGCTGTGCAGAAGGTGCACTCGGTGCCCGTGCAAGTAGCACTGGGTGGCAGAGCCACACTGGCAGAGTTACCAAAACACGCAAATGGGTACAAGCCCCATCAGCCTGGACAGTGCACTGGCACGTGCTCACGCACCCCGGCACGCACAGCTCTCTCCTGCTGCCAGCTCTCTGGGAGACAACCCAGAGTCCCAGAGCAGGCTGCTGGGGGAGGCAGCAGCAGGGCTGAGCCCCTGACCCAAATCTGGTCCATCCCCCAGAGCCCCCAGCCAGGGCTCTTCAATGCTTTTTTGAGAAAAACACAAGGAAGGAGGCCCATGGTCCAACGTCCAAACACCAAGGGAGGACTTGCTTAGTGCTGGCTGTTTCAGAGGGCTTGTAAAGTCCCACAAGTTTCCCCAGGGGGCTGGGAGAAGCAGATGGAGGGAGGGAGAGGTAGCAGTTTCAGATGATCATCAATCCTGTGCTTTCCACCCTTGCATTTTGGTACCCTGGCAAGAGAGAGATGATCTGTAATCAGCCTCCTGGGACATGGCTGCTTTTCCTACAGCTTTGTCTGTGGCTGCCAACACCAGTGCCCAGACACAGGTGACCTGCAGCCTCCCATGGCACTCATCCCTGATGGTGCTTTGGAGGTGGGACGAGGGAGAGGTGCTACACTCTAAGCCATGGCACCAGTCGTGGTGCAAAGCCCTGACTTGAAGACTTGATCCTCCTGGTGTCACTGATAGTGCTGAAACTGGTTGCAAAGAAGGGACAGAAAAAAAGAAACTCCTCGCCACCATTCTCTACCCAAACCCCAAGGGAGATGTCCAAGAATCATGCCATCTTTCATCTTATTTAAGCCAAACTTTTTTACTTCAGTTTTGGGTATCCTTGTTTTTCATATCAATACCTGATTCTTTGTGAGCCCTCTGAAACTGTTGGCCAGCAGGGCATCTTGTCCACCTGCACAAACCAGTTTGCTGGCTCTGTGAGAAGTGTGTCAGTTTACCAGTGCGAAATGAGTTGTCTTTCCATTTCTTTGAACATCTTGTGAGGGGGTGAGCAGAGGAACAGACTAATCTCTAAGCCAGGAATTGCTCTGCACATCTCTATCACGTGGCATTTCACTAGTTTCCACTCTAAACTAGTGGGACTTTTAGTCCCTACATAGGGAAATTTTCCTGCAGCACTAATTTAGGTCAGCACCCATCTTTGGATGTCTCCTGATTTCACAACAGGGAAGACAGAGGCAAACACAGCAGCCCAGGGAAGCTTCCCCCTATCTACCATGGCATTACAGTTATAAAGGATAGATGTGCTCTTCTTCATCCCATTCCTCATGCAGCCTTCCCCCTTTCCCCATTGCTGCACAGTGAGAGGGACCCACCAGCTAGCTCTCTCTTGAATTTGGAGCACAGCCTTGAACCCTTTGGCACTCTCATCTAAACCTCCCAGCTGGCACTTAGGCACACTCCAGAGCATGGCTGGAAGAAGCACTGAGGTGCTGCTACCCCAGCATGCGAACTCAGCTGCTGAGCAGCGCGGGACCTTGCAGCCACAGCAGATGGTTGCTATCAGGTGAACAAATGTGCTGCTCCAAAGCCCAGCCTGAATGAGGCTCCATGTCATGCGGGGTACACTGGCAGCTTGCATTGCTCCTAAAACTTGTGCAGGTGATCCAGCGACCTGCAGGCATCCCACAGACAGCGGAACAGTGCCTGCATCCACTCTGCAGACACAGAAAACACCTTGCACCTGCAGCTGAGGAGGTTAGTTTGGACTAGTGAGTTTGGCTTTGCCACCCTGTTACACTGGCTGCATGGGGTGCCATCAGGCTGCCCAGCCATACAGCAGTGCCAGCATGCACCAGCACATGACTACCTTAGCCACTCATCCATTATCTGCTGGCTGGAGCTAGAGAGTGAATCAGGTCACTGCCTCCAGGGAATGTCTGCACAGAAGAAAAGGGATGCCTCACTCGGCAAACACCTGCATAATGCCTCTGCTTGGCACCCACAGAGTTTGCCTCTGTCACAAAAGTCAGTAGCCCACGTAGTGAGAGGCACCTGCCGATACCTACACGTTAGCTCTAGTGCAAACCCCCTCTTGCTGCTTGTCTGGTCACCAGGTGTTCAGCATCACCTTGAGATGAGCTGTCAGTAGCCATTTTATCCTCAACCAGAAACTACATGTTAGCCTGCTAGTGGCTCCACTGGATTTGGGAGCCTGCAGGCCTGCAGCACAGCCTTGCTGCCCAGGTCTTTCTGACAACCTCATACCGTTCCAGCACAAGGAGGTGCTGAGCAAATCCAACCAGCCCAGATGATGCTGCTGGAATTGGGGCCATGGCAAAGCAGAGGCAGGAACTGCAGTGTCAGGAGTCAGGACTTCCCCTGACGGTGTCACAGATGACAACTCAGCAAGTTCATTCTGCAGAAACTAGATAACATCAGCACAAGGTGGTGGTTACTGGCAAACAATCCTGTTCCTGAAGCTTCATCTGAGACGTGACAGGCTGCAGTGAAACCTCATTGTCAAACAGACCCAAACTCTGCTTTTGCTGAAACCCATGTAGGCTTCTGGAAGTAGCTTCATGCTGGTATCTCCTAGGAGCCAGGGCTGGAAAAGTGCATCATCTTGCTAACACAGGGCCTTTTTGTCTAGCAGAGTCCCTTGAACTAGACAGGGGTGCAGAGCTGTCAGACTTACCCACAGTGACCCACCTCCTGCTTTCACCACCAAATTAGCCCATCACTTTAGCTGATTGGGAATAACTTCTTGCTCACCCTGACAGACAAAACCAAAGGCTCAGGGTCGTTCAGCTCTCTCACCCCACAGCCACACACTGCATCTTCAGCCCAAACCCAGCCCCAGGTGATGCATGGGCTGCAAAGCCTGGTTCTGGCCTTTGTGAACTGCTCTGTGTCTCCCTGCCAACCTCAGCCCATCTCCTTTACCACCTTCTCCCCCTGTGTGTGGTGAGGAGCTGAAATGTGGCTGTGCTGGGCATGGAGACCAAGCTCTGTGTGGGCAGAGCCACTGAGGCTGTCACAGGCACTGAGGCTTGGGGAAGCATCACAGGCACTGGCCGTGCCTGGAATTACAACTCGGTTGCAGTGGAGGAGTCAGCCCGAGCTGACAGGTGCTCCCAGGCTTCTGCTCCTGGGGATTCAGATGCAGAGAAAAGGCAAACTCCAGCCGTGATGTCATGGGTGCCAGCCCTTCTTGGTGGCCCTGACCAGCAAGACCTCCTGGCTGTAGGGAAGGATCTTTTCCTCATATTGGAAGTGTTGGTGGCAGAGCTTCTGACAGCAAGCTCCCTACCCGTGGGGCTGGCTGCACCTCTGACAGCAGCTGCCCTGCCTGCCACCATCACCCACCTGGGAAAGGACCCTGGCCACCCCACCAGCCCCATGGTGTGGGGAGACTCATGCCCCAACCAGGGACAAGTGACTTACCCTGCTCTGCCCACAGAGCAGTTTCCTGAGCCCAGCAGGAGCAGGATGCCTCCATGCAAGCATGGGATGCACATGAATCCATTCCCTCGGCTTGTGCCCGCCTCCCACCCTCTTGCCCCCACGCTTCAATCGCCAGCAACTAGTGATCACAAATAAGCAAAAAGTATGCAAAGCCATGGGGAGCCGGGTGATGCTTCCAGGCTCAGGGAAGCAGCAGTTGGGTTTTCTCATTTCTCTGTGAGCAACCTGGCAGCACAGTTTTCCCTGGCTCCGGTCCTGCGCCCAGCCATGGGCCGTGCTGGTGCCAGTACTGCTCAGCAGAGTCTGGCACCCATGGTAATCAAAGCAGTTTCCGTGACTCTTGGTAAATATCAAGGCTGGGGATTTTCGGGGCTTGTTTTCCAGCAAGTTGAGTAGAAGAACCAATAAGGACAAAGACAAATGAATACCTGTTGCCCTTGGCTCAAAATGAAACAAGAGAGACAGGTCACTGGCAAAGGTTAGTTAATACCACTTACCACAGTGTTACAGAGTTGCCCTCAGTCCCTGACAAGAAGGGCAGAGGAGGCAATTTTCCATAGACAAAGTGAGAACAATACTGTGAAAACTGCAAAGCAATGACCTCCAAGCATCCTCTGCCCATGACCAGCTGCAAGCCAAGGGAGAGGAAGGGCTGGATGCCCCTGTCCCCAGGGCTGCACACATACCTTGCTTACAAGGGGATGGGGGCAGTGGGCTGGGAGAGGATGAGGGGGAAAGGAAGAGGGCCACAACAAAGCTTCGGGAGAACGATGGCCTGCTCAACCTCTTCAGGATGAGCTGATTGCAGGAGAGAGGGGTGAGGACCTGGCAAGATGCTTCTGGGGAAACCGAGTTCTTGCTGTCCATGGGCCTTGACACTTGTCAGGGGTCCAGCAAGAAGAAGAGGGTCAGGCATGCAGTGTGGAGCACTCACACCAAACTACTGTAGCCGGACTCCCAGCCCATTACCCCCGCACTGCCTCAGGCCTGGTGATTTTGGGCAAAGTGGCACCTACCTTTCCTTAGGAGCAAAGAGAAAAGGGTAGCTTTGGAGAGGGAACTGGGGTAGTCTGTGAAGGACACCAGAGGGCTGTTACAAGCATCTAAACAGTGAAAAAGTAACACAGCTCACCTGCCTGGGATTCAGGAAAAATATGTTATCACATTACTCTGGGGAGAGCTCTGACCTGAACTAGTGAGTGTGAGAGTTATGACCTGAATGTGGATCTCAAAAAACAGAAGATGGGCATGTCCTGGAGGAGGTTGCTGGCACCCTGGAAATTCCTGCTGGTGGTCCTGGTTGTTGAGCCACCTCAGGTATCTCAGAAGCAGAGAGGCCTGCAGGTGAAATGGCTGGGAAGCACCAGTGTTGCCAAGTGGACTCATGTGTTTAACAAGAACCATCTGACAGCATGGGATGGCACCATGAACCATAGAATGGCAGAAAGCTTTGAATTGAATGAGATCTTTAAAGGTCATCTAATTTCAAGCCCCTGCCATGCACAGGGACTCCTTCCACTAGAACAGGTTGCTCAGAACCCTATCCAACCTGGCCACGAAGACTTCCAGGGATGGGGCATTCATAACTTCCCTGGACAACCTGTTCCAGTGCCTCACCCCCCTCATTTTAAAAAGTTCTTATATACAATCCAAATCCTCTTGCAGTTTAAAACTGTTGCTCCTTGTCCTATCACCACAAGCCCTGGTAAAACGTCCCTCTCCAGCTTACTCACAGACCTTTAGGTACTGGAAAGGTGCTCTGACGTCCCCCCAGAGCGTCCTCTTCTCCCGGCTGAACAGCCCCAGCTCTCCCTACCTTTCCTCATAGGAGAGGTGCTCCAGCCACCTGCCCGCTCGGACCCGCTCCGAGAGCTGCCCGCCGGGCCGGGGCGGTCACTGCTCGGGGGGCTCTCCCACGCCGCGGGGCAGAGCCGGCGCTCCGGGCCCCGCACCGGGCCGTGACCGAACGGGAGCGGTGCCGGCCCCGTCCGGCCGCACAGCCCGGCCCGGCCCGGCCCGGCCCGGCCCCGCCGGCGGCTGCTGCCTGCTGCCAGNGCGAGGCCGCACGGCGGCCGGCACGGGGGCAGAGGGAGAGGGACCGGCCGCTCCTGCCCGGTGCCCGCGCACTGCCGCATCCCGCCGACGGGCTCCTGCGCCTGTCTCCGGATACCTCGTGTGCGGGTTTGGGCGAGCACGGGAGAACCTCGGGCTGGAGCAGCTAGCGAGCCAGACTAGAGCTGTGTGCCAACAGCGACTGCCGCCCTCAGGGCTCCTGCGCCCAGGGCCAGCAATCGAGGCTCTACAAGCAGCTACAGCCATCCGCGGGAGGGATCCACGTGTGCGTGTGTGTGCGCCCACCAGGATGAGCGATGGAGCCCAGCGGCTGGCTGGACCGGGGACATGGGGCTGGCAGCAGCCCCACAACTACTAGGCTACCGACTCCGGCACCAGCGGCACCGAGCCCTGTCCCAGAAGTACGAGTTCCCTTCAGCTCTGCTCCAGTAGTGGTCCGCAGGGCACCTAACACAGGATGGGGTAGTGTGGGATGGCCAGCAGGTGGCTGCCTGGCCTTTGAGAACCGTTGGTTGACTTTTCCAAGCAAATCCACGTTACTAGTCCGTGCCTGAAGTGGACCCAAGTGCGAGGACACTGCCACAGGTACAGCCACTGGTTTTTAGGTTTTGGGAGCATGTTGCAGCATGCGGCAACACAGGCTGTGCCTGGCATCTGCCTTCTTCTACCGCCCATGCCCAGGAGATTTCACTGCAATTTACAAGCCTGTCCAGTGGACCACTTGTTCCACAGCAAAATTTTTAATTCTGAGAAGGTGGAGGCTGGGCTTTGAGAGGACAGATGCTACCAGAGTCAAGAACCTACAGGAACCTGGAGGGAGTTGCAGTGTAGCATGCTGCACAGAGATGGAACCTTTTCCATTCAACACTCACAGGCTGTGGCTTAGAGGGGAAGAGGCCCAAACCCTCTGCTTTAACTTCACTGTCTCACAGCCCAGCCAAGTTGCCTGAAAAGAAATGCCCTAAACTCTGAGTGTCAAACGCCTTGGTACTGACTGGAATACAGCAGAAGGTTGTTTGGGTGACAGAATCAGGGAGTGGTTTGGGGTAGGAAGGATATTAAAGACAATCTCATTCCAGCCCCTGGGCACTGCTAGGATTCAGCTCCTGTCCAAGCCTTGGCTGGAATAGCTGAGCATTAAACTGATGTAGATACATCACTCTTCTGCTGCTGCCTTTGCTAGGTGCTTCTAGCATGCTTGGTTTCAAAGGGCACCTTTTATTTCTCTTCCAAGCCAGCTCTTTCCATAGCAGAAATGTTTACTGCAGTGTGGCTATTCGCCAGAGAAAGGCCCTCGCCTGCATCCACAGCACTGTCAGTGCTGCTGGAAGGCGTGTAGCAGGTGAGTGAGAGGCCTCCTAAATGGAGATGAGCACACAGGCTCTCCAGGTGAGAAAAAAAGCACAACATGCCTATGGACAAGATGCCTGGATCATCTGGTATCCACAGGGAGCTCCCACTGACCACCAAAGAGGAAATTTATTACCATGTACACTTTGCAGAGGGAAATGAAGAGATGAGATAAGGAGGCCCAGCACATGCTCTGCATCCTTTCAGCACTCTTCATCCTTTCAGCAGAGCTTGATGAAAGGCAGAGGTATCATGTTTTTCAAAGAATGAAGATTGGCTCCTGACAGCAGCTGAGGAATAGGTCAGATCTAAGCCATGAATTCCACAGTCTGGGCAGAAGGAAGCACAAAGGCACATAAAGGGATCACCAGCACAAGGACATTGAGATAGCTTCCCTGTCTCTTTCTCATCCCTGAAATGAGCTCAAACTGCTGTATTTGGGACTGAAACAAGAAGGGCCTGTTAAGGATGAGATGGTCTCACTCTGCCTTTCCAACTAGCAAGCCATGCCTGCCTATCCTCTTTGGTGCAGCATTGAGCTACTTCTTGCTTGCCAATAGTCAGAATTGCCTCCAAGGTTCCCAGCTTTTCTAGGGTGAATTCTCCTGGCCCACAGCTGCTAACACAGCCACCAAAACCAGCTCTGGGATCTGCTCCACTGTCCCAGTCAGCCAGGAACACACCTGGCCTGTTCAGCCCTGGCAGATGCTGCCCCAGTGCTGACCCAAACACAGCTACAGGAGGACAGCATACGCAAAGGTAACATTTACTGAGAGATACAGAACTGAATATTATGAAGGACATACATGGATGGAGAGGGTAGCGACACCACTGCAGAGGGCAGCTTGGACCCCCTTCCCAGCATGCCAGGAAAGGAGCTGGATGCTACCGGACAAGTAACACAATGGAGATAACTGTGGCATATGTGTTTGTAACAAACAGACCATTATAACATACATTTCTATGGGATCACATCTAGTGATTATATAAATCCATATAGAGATCACTGTATAAAAACTTTGTAAAAAATACTTTAAAAAAAGTGTAAAAATGTGCATTCAAAAGCACGGCCGACACGGACAGCTGGGCTGTAAACATTATACTGAGTGTGCTTGTGGGAGGCGCCTGCGCCACCGAGCCCCGACAGGCCTTGCCCACCAGATGGGGCTGCATCAAGTGTTTGTGGTTCTTGGGTTTGGGTTTCCCTCTGGAGTATGCACCAGGAGCAGCAGCAGCCTCTGGACAGGGTGCTGGTGGGCACTGTGCAGCTGCTGCTCCTCAGCCTGCAGCCCCTGCTACCCACGGGCTGCGTGGTCCTTGCAGGACACGCTGTGGCATCGCGGGTCCAAGGGCTGAGAGCAGGCTGAAGGGCTGTGATGAGGTATCACAGGGAGGTTGCCCTCACTGGCACCACCAGCCCTGCTCCCAGGTTCAGCCTCAGAGTACATGGCTGGCAGGTTCCTGATCTTCTCTGCTCCCATGTTTGGTCCATAGTCCCCAGGGAAACCCGCTGGGTCCTGGCTGCACCAGGCCTGGGTGCACAGTTCTTCATACAGTACATACATTAGAGACCCTGGAAGACCCTGCGCCACTGTCTCCTCCTCCTGGCCCGGTGCCACCTTCACTTCTTCTCTAGCTGCTCCAGCAGGGGGTTGGCTTCGCTCTCGGGCGTCTTGATGCTGTCTGTCCGCACGATGCAGGTGGGACGGTGCCGGTTCAGCATCAGGATGAGCTGCTGCCTCTCCTGTTTCAGCTCTTCTATCTGGGCCTTCAGCTCAGCATTCATGAGCTCTAGACGCTCAGACTCCTAGCAGGACAGGAACACAACCGCATGTGACTTTATCTAGCAGGACAAGATACAAGAAACCATCTGGCCAACAAGCCACCTCTGCCCAGTGCTGTCCCTCAGCCCCTGCAGCAGGGGAGTGGACTGAAGACCTGCTGAGGCACCACATCCCTCCAGAGAGTTCATCCTCAGCCCTGCTGCCTTATGCTACTTAGTGCCATCACAGGGAAATACACAGCCACCACCTCAGGCAGGTGTCTGCTGTACCCCAGCAAAACCTTTGCCTGGCTGCTTTCTGTGGTCTGGTAAGGTGCTTAGGAACAAGCCCATGTTTAAGTTTTCACTCGCCCCATCTGTAAGGATCTGCCCTTGTGAAATGACTCTTTGTCTCATGCTGTGTCATCTGCCCATGTCTCACCACTGTTTGCAGAAAAACAGCTGTGACAGTTTTTCTGCCTTGGGGTCACAGGTGAGTGAATATCTGGCCTCTGAGTGGGAAAACCTTTAGGACTTTGGTCAAGGAGCCAGCACACTGCCAGCCCCTGTCCTGTGCCACACTCGTATGGGTGCTCCCGCTCCAGCACCGAGGCAGAGGCATTATCATTCCTCTCTCACTGCAAGCCCAGAGCCCACCTCCAGCCCTGGCACCATGGTAAGCTTTGCCTAGGCAGGTACATGGCCACCACCCTCACAGCCTCATGAAAAGGCTGGGCTGTATTTTCCCATATACAGGCACTGGAGCAAGGGGAGGCAGAGGGGCAGTTCAAGAGGCAATGTTGCCTGCAGCTGGAGCACCCTTCTAGGGAGGTCCCTGCTGTGCCCTGGGACAGATTGGGCACCCACCCGCTGCAGGAACTCCGTCCTCTCCTTCTTCTTGTTACGACATCGTGCTGCTGCTACTTTGTTTTTCTCCCGGCGCCTTTTCCTTCTCTCTTCTTCCTCGTCCAGCTACAACAAGACAAAGAAACCCAGATCAGAGCCAGCAGGTATGGGTCGGGGCAGGAGATAGGGGTGAGCACGTGGCAGGGCAATGTGGCAGCCACCCGGTCATGGGCCACCAGCAACATGACTTAATCCTCACTGGAACCAGGTGGGCTGCTGCTACAGCCTCTAACTCCACTTTATGGGAACACAGAGAGGCAGACCTGTACCCACAGCTGAGGACATGGCTGGTAGGGGACAGACAACCCCTCAAGGGCTGCTCCCTCCCTGAGACAGGGCAGAGATGGAGAACTGAACCTCCTCCCAGAAACATGGGCAGCTTGTCACACAGACATTTGTGTACACGCTCGTTTTGTGTACACAGACGTTTGTCTACACGCTCAGCTCTGTAAGCACAGACATTGAAAGCATCACACACAGCCAAGGACGAGAGGCAGAAAAACCAAGAAGATACCCCAGCTGGGCCTGCCCCATTCCAATACCTGCCTGCTGCAGCTTCAGCACTGTCTGAGTCACAGGGCCACCACAGTAAGGTGGGGACAGGTCCTGCATCCCCTGTAAGGAAGCAGGACACAGCAGTACCTGCACCGTTCACCATGACTCAGTTCTCTTGTCTTTGACTCAAACCACACAGGCCAGGCCAATAGGCCCTATGGGTTAGAAACCTATAATAAAAGTATTTATGGATATATGCTACAAAGCCTGTATGAATGGCCTATGGTATGCCTACATCCAAGAGCCCAAACTAGCTCCCTCAAGAAAAATCTGAGCGCTGGAAAGCCCTGTGAAATCAGGTTATAATTTGTAGCATGGATAGAGAAGAAAAGGTTCCCAGTGCCCTCATCCACATTTTGCCTGGGTCTCTGAAATTTGGGGCGTCAGACTGAACTGCCTCATTCCTACTGACTGATACCTGATGGCCACAAGATCACCCCACATGCAGGCGTGCCAGTAGTGCCCGATGGTAACGAAGGCTGCAGGTGCCATCATCCACACTAAACTGTGCACGCCGCTAACAGTCAGCAAGTCCAAAACCCACTAACCAAAACATCCCAATGTGATGCACAAGGACTGGACAAAACATGGAGTCAGCAAAGTCAGGGTGAAGGGGTAGCTTAAGTAAGCTGCATGTCCAATACACAGCACATAGCATGCTCTAGACGGCAATGTCCGAGCTTTATAGCCCTAATGGTTTTGCATCTTCTCTACCTTACTTTCCAAGAATTACACCAAAGTTGCTGCTTTAGCTGGGGCTAAAATATTAAGCAAAGCCAGCACAAGCTATGCACAGACTTCCATAATGCCAGGCTGCCACCATTCCTTTGTCAAGGCAGTGTCATGGGGCACCAATGTACCACACTTGGGAGAACTAGGATTGGAACTGCACTGATACCCCCAAGTTCAGTGAGAAATGGACAGCTCACACTGCACCCACATAACTTAGATGTGACAGGTTAGCAGAAGTAATCTGGAAGGCTCTAACTCTACATTCTGCTGCCAGCTCTTACAAGATTTCCTGACAGAAGTTAAGAGGAGGTGGACATCAGGGTAGATGCAATTCCCCTCTGCACATTTACAAACCACTCATTCACCCCTAAGAGAGCTTCTTGGCATTTTCGTTCAAGGATTACTAGGAGAGTGCAGAGAGGTAATGTGCTCACAGCTCCAAAGCTCAAAAAACACCCCCAAACTTGGCTTCAGAAGTACATCTTGGGGTGTAACAGGAACTGGAAGAGCAACCAGCAGCTGCACCAGCCCTGGGAACTGCCTGACATTTCCATGCCCTGTTGGTCCATTCAACCAGAATTACAGAATAAGTGATCTGTCTCTGACCCCGCCTCCACCCCACAGAGAGCCCAGCAGAGGTCTGTGTCCTTTAGATGGAGTACAGATGCTCAAGGAAGGCAGCTCAGCACAGATAGAAGCAGCTTGAACTCTTGGCTCTGCTTTTTGACCGCAGCTCCTGTAGCTTCATAGAAATATAGAAACGTTTGGGTTGGAAGAGACCTTAAAGATCACCTAGTTCCAACCCCCCCTGCCACAGGCAGATACCCCTTCCAGTAGAGCAGTTGCTGAAGCCCCATCCAGCCTGGTCTTGAACACTTCTAGGTATGGGGAATCCACAAGTTCTCAGGGTAGAGAAGTTCTCTTCTTCAAGAAAGCAGGTTTTCCACATCTGCTTCTACTTGATTTCAGTTCAAAAAGGTGACACGGCTCTGGTGCTGAGGGTTAGGACGTTATTCAGAGGCACAAGGGACAGTGATGATGTATCACCCAATAGCATGTCTCAGCAGCTGATCTCCAGGGGATCCAAGCGGATAGAAAGTCTGGGGATGCCTCCTGAACTGCTTCAGTCAGCAGCCTCAGAGACTGAGGCAATCATCTGCCTGAGGGGCAGGGTTCAGTCCCAGAGGGAGCACCCCAGGTGGGATTCAGTGGTGGAGGAGTCCAGCAGCACCTGTCTACACCTGTCCAAGAAGAGAGCAGCTTTCCCAGTGAGGCTGTCCATCAACCTGCAGAGAAGCCAGCACCCACTGGGTGGGTTTTGTGTGTGCCCCCTGGGCACAAACACCCCAGTGCCAGGAGATGCTGGTGCCCCCAGCAGAGCAGAGAGAGCAGCCTGTCCTCCCAGGCACCACACAGAGTGGCACGCCAGCACCCAGCATTCCTGGGCTAGGGCTCCCTGCAAGAGGAAAGCAGCTGCAGGCTGCATTGCAAAACCATGCGTGGGCAGCTTCTTGGCTACTCATGGGATAAGCAGCTACTGCTTCAGCTCCCTCAGGCTTTTGCTGCAAAGCCTTGCCAAGGGCAGCTCCATTTGCTGTCTTCAACTGCTCAGCTTCACAGGCCATGCAGGGGAAGAACCAGCTGCATGGAAGATAGCTGTGCAGGGGCTGCCAGTGGGTTTTCTCTTATCTTTCCTCCACATGGTGCTTCAACAACTGGCTCAAAGGACACTCAGCAATTCCAGTACCTGCTGTGGGGCAGAACTGCCCAGTCCCTGTTACACAGATGCCAGTGACATCACACACCCATGCTCACAAAAAGTAAAAGCAGCTGTTGTGGAGCCAGCTCAGAGGTGCCTGAGATGCCCCAGGAAAGGAGCTGGGCCTGGGAAGACTGCACAGCCACAGAGTCACCCTCTTTCCTTCCCAACCCATGAAGCAAGGCAGGCACTGCAGCTGGTTTGCTGCATAATACCCAGGCCAAGAGCTTGGAAGAGAATTTGGCTTCAGCTGCAAATCTGTGACTGTTTTGCCCACAGAGGTACCAAAGCTATTAGCATCCCCCAGGGCCTTACGATGGCCTGCCACAGTATCCTAGCCTCAGCTCCTGCCATTGCAGAGCTGCCCAGTCCTTCCTAGGTGACCTCCAGGCTGCACAAGCTGACTGGACACTCTCTTGGGCACAGAGCTCCTGTGCAAGGTGATTAAATGGACTACATCATACCAGTTCTACTCGCAGAAGTCCACCTCAAGCAGCTGTGGGGAAAGAACAGGGATGCTCTGCACAGGTGGACCTGACTGCTGCTGAGCTTCTGCCAAAAGAATTGGGCTAAATCAAGCGTCAGCACCATTTGGAGAGCGGGTTGCTCCCTGGAACTGCTATTTTACCCCCTTCAGCTCACAGCTCATCACAGGCAGCTTTTCACATCACCTAGCACTTCCTTGCTCATGCTTCCAGAGAACACACATCACCCCATCCTCATATGGCATCATCCAAGGTAACCTCACACAGGAGCAAACGCTCTGGTCAGAAGGCTCTTAATTGGACCTTCTAACAGCAGCCACCACCCTCACCAACGTGGGACCTCTGAAATGGTGGGTTCCCAGCTCCATCTGCAGGCAGTAGGAGGTGCAAACACACACCACCAGTACAGCCAGTCAGTCAAAGACTGGACAATCAACACATGGGACAGCCATGCAAGGAAAACACTGTCCAAGCATCTCCCTAGTCCCTTCAGCTCAGTCCTGACATGGCAGCCTGTGGTACCAAGCAGAAACAACCCACCTTCCCCATCCCAGGAAACTCGAGGTGAAGCCAGGGCCCACCCCAAGCAATGGGGCAGGGGCAGCTCCCAGCCAGCAGTGCCTTCGGCACAGGCTGAGTCACTGCTCCACACCACTTGTCCACACACCTCAGCCCTGCTGGAGAGACAACACCAACACCAGAAGCACCAAGGACTTGCTGACGCGGGTGACAGTTTGTGTGACTTCTATGCGGGGTGCATGCCCCAACTTAGGGACATGTTGGCCACACCAGACCCCACTCCACAGGCAGGGTTTGAGTTCAGCTGGCTGCCAATGGCTGCACTGGAACAGTCAGGTCTGGGATGCTGAGGCTACCACTGCCAGCCTCAGTCAGGCAGGGGGAAGAGGCTGCTAGTGGAGCAGCTGCCAACATGCATGCACATCACCAAACAGGGAGCTTATAAAACACCCTGCTGGCCACCCTCGTACGACAGCCAGGCACTGGCAGGAGGGAAACCCAGGCAAGTGCAGACAACAGCCCTGCAGCCCCCAGTACTCACCTCACTTTTGACAGGCTGGGGTCTCTTCCCAAGCTTCACCTCCAGGAAGTGGAGCGGCGAGATCATGGCCCCGATGTTGCGGATGTCGGCGCACTTGAGCTCCTCGGCGGTCAGGGCCGTGCCAGGCAGTCCTGTCAAGGGGCCGAGCCCAGGCAGCGCGCCGGCCGTCAGCGACGGGTCGGGGATCTGCCCTGGCATCATAGCAGGGGAAGCAGCTTCGCAGGCTGCAGGGGCAGACAGACATCCCGTTACAACCCAGCTACAGGGCCCCATGACACAGCACAAGCCAAACTCATGCTACAGTTCCATCACCTACAGGGGTATGAATCAAGGAAGGCAGACGTTCTCCCCCAGGAAGGACAAAGGCAGAGAACAAGCAGAATCTGTATGATAGAAACCAAAATATATGAATCCTGCTAGGAAGAATATGCTACTGGGGTGTAGATCAGGAAGGGAGGAAACCTGAGAGGCAAAGCACCAGAAGAACAGGAGCTGGCTGCAAAGGCAGTGATATGATCCCATGGACACTTTTCTCTGCAGTACAGCAGATCAAGGTTTACTCTTAACTGAGTTTTGATTAATTAATGCGTGGATTATTAGTACAAGAACAAAGTGGCACAAAGAGGACCATAATATGCCCTAGGCTGGATTTATTCTGGGCAGGCTCAGCCCACTGGTCAGGGCTGGGACACAGCACACAAAGACCACAGATAAAACTGCAAGAAAAAAACCCGCCACTGTACAAACATCTCCCAGCACAGACATGAGAAAACAAAGGCTGGAGGGGAAGGGAAATGGTGCAAGGTTCAAAAGTCATCTTCTATCAGGAAAGGAAAAAAATTAGAATAGGATCAGGGCAAACTTCAGCAAGTCACTTATAGGGAGGAGAAAGGCAGTTATCCATAAATATGAAGAACAAGCAGCAAAGAGAAAATAAAATTAAACCTAAAATGGGAAGTCCATTGAGCTGTTACATCAGTCCAAAAGCCATGGGAGCAGATGGTTGTTGGCTGCAATGCAAGTACATCCCTGCTGTGTAACTGGCCCGGGACACTCACAAGTTACCTATTTACAACATGCAGAGTCAACTTCCGTCCACACAGCAGCCATTTGCCCCTCTTCTTCAACTCAACCACATGTCCCAGTGTGCGTGCACTGCTCTCCTTGCTCTGCCCAGCCAGAGCAGTCCCAGCACACTGCAGGAGCCTCCAGGCATCCACCCCATTCTGCCCTTGTGCAGGAGGCACCAACACAGCAGGGATAAGGATGGGCAATATCAAGAGCAAGAAATAGTCTGAAGCAGTGGACCCAAAATCTCACTGTGCAGCTTCCTGCAACCACAAGAGCCAGTCACAAGGCAGGATTCAACAAACAGCTGGGGAGAATCATGGAGACTCTCATAGCACCAAGTGTCAGAGCAAGGAGGAGCATTAAATGAGGGATAACATGCACTTGCCCTGCTCTTTCCAAAGCATCCACTCTCATCTGCTGAGACCCAGCAGCAGGCAATACCAGACTTTTGGCCCAGGCAGTACAGTTGTGCAGACTCACACACACACAGCCAAGCCAGCTGCCACAGCTGCTCGGCACTTGCCATTCCAGGGTGACAAATCTATGTCATTTCCAGGCTGAAAACTTGGAGTAAAGCTGCATGGGAGATAGAACTGCTGGATCACAGGTCACAGAACAGTTGAGGCTGGGAGAGACCTCTGGAGATTGCCTGGTCCAGCCACCCTGCTCAGGTGGAGTCGGTGGGAGAAAGCTGAACAGGGTTAATCATGACAAATAGAGAAGTTAAGGATTTCTTGGCGCTTACCCGAGAGATTATTTATTTGTTAATTTGAAGGAACCAGCGATAAGCAGCAGAAAAGAAGGAAAAACAAGCATACAGGCTAGTCAAGGGCAGAGACGCTAATGCAAGCTCCACAGCTTCCAGCACGAGTGCTGTGCAAGCTGTATTGGTGTGACAGACAGAACAGTTTGCAGCAGACAGTGCCTACAAGCTGCAATGAGCTGGGAGCTGTCATACAGTCTAATCTGCCAATGAAGAGGTACAAGTGTCAGCATGAGATGTCCCCTGGCAGGGTTTGCTCAGCTGTGACCAAGAAGACTTGAGACAGATCAGGGAAAGCCAATGCAGCAAGACAGGAAACAAAGAAGTGGCAAGCAGGAATCAAGCCCTCTGCTCCAGTCATCCTTTAGGAGACCAAAAAGGGGAGAGCAAGCCAGTGCTGAGCAGTGCTGGGAGCACTGCTGTGGGGAGAGGAGGCTGGGGGGAGGTGATCTGCATAAGGTCATTAAAGCCTGAAAAGGAGAAGACAGGAAAGACAAACAAGTAACTTCTCAAGAGAAGTGATACTACCTGATGAAATGGACTCCTGCACATTTGGTGGCAGAAGAGAAAGAGAAAATATTTGGTAATAATACTTGACCTCAGGAAAGACTACAGGTCAACTCCTTGAGGCTGCAAGGACCTAAACTGATGCAAAGTATTCATTCTTCCACAGCGATCTCTTAACTAGACAACTGTAATTCCACATCTGCAGTGGAATCCTGTACTGACATCTTGTACCAGAACTGCACCAACATCTTGTAAGGTGTCCAGAGATGCCCAGTGCAGCCAGGCTCTGAAGCTGCACGCTACCTCCCTCCCCCTTCCTTTCAGGCCTACACATGGCTAAGATGCTTCACCCCTCCAGAAACAAGCACCATCACACACTTAGGCTGCACTCCAGACAGGAAAACACAAGTTATTTAGGGAGTGTGGCTAAATCCCTACCACGTTTCTCAGAGATTGTCCCTCTCCAGCAGAAAAGCACTGAGTCAATGAAGTAGCACAGCAAAGGGGCAGTGATTCCAGAGGTTCTTCCCAGGACTCCCTGTCACAAGACAGAGCTGTGTGCAGTTAAATTCAGTCTACCATTTTGGGATAGCCGTACACACCGCAGAGCTGGCCATTTCCCTGAGGCTGCCACCAAGGTGACATGCTGTGGCACTGGGGAAGATCCTTGCCAACAGTAGCACGGCCTGGGCCAGCTGCTGCACACCCCTCACCAGCAATCTCACAGATGTCCATCCCCAGCTTGAACAGCTTAAGCCAAAATTTAAAAAAAAAAAAAAAAATAATCAGTAGCTAAAGTATATGAACATCCACTTGAAGTCTCCCACGGACTGATTTGGGGCCCTGACCCACCCGTTCACAGGCTTCAGGCTGATAATTGACTTGAGCCCAGCACTGGATGCCAAAATCCATTCTAGACTTGGGGGACTTGGTTTTAATTTATTCACAGAATCATAGAATAAGCTGTGTTGGAGGGACCCATCAGGACCATTGAGCCCAGCTCCTGGCGCTGCACAGGACAGCCCAAGAGCCACACCATGTGCCTTAGACTGTTGTCCAAACACTTACCTGAACTCTGTCAGGCTTGGTTCTGTGATCACTTCCCTGGGGAGCCTGTTCCAGTGCCCAAACACCCTCTGGGTGAAAAACCTTTTCCTGATATCCAACCTAAACCTCCCTTGACTCAGCTTCATGCCACTTCCTCAGCTCCTGTCACTGGTCACAAGAGTAAAGAGATTGGGTATCTGCCTCTCTGCTTCCCCTCCTGAGGAAGCTGTAACTGCACTGAGGTCTCCCCTCAGCCTTCTCTTCTCCAGGCTGAACAGACCAAGTGACCTCAGCTGCTCCTCACATGGCTTCCCCTCCAGACCCTTTACCATCCTCATGGCCCTCCTTTGGACACTATCTAATGGCTTAATGTCTTTTTTATATTGTGGTGCCTAAAACTGCTCAAGTACTCAAGGTGAGGCCGCACCAGTGTGGAGCGGAGCAGGACAATCCCCTCCCTTGACTGGCTGGCAGTGCTGTGCTTGATTGTCTTTCATCATGACATGCAGCTGACAGCACCCACGCCAGACAGTCCAGGTCCTCAGGCAGACTGAATGTAGGGTCACTGCAATTTATGAAATAAGCAGCAAGGAGAAATCCATTCTTCAGACTGTGGGACAACCTGACCACTCAGCACCCTCCCCCATGCACTCCTGAGCCTGGGGCACGTCCCTGGGGACAACTGGCTAAAGATTTGAGAAAACAACTGTGCTTTCTCCAGCACATCTTTTCCTTCTGCATCTTTGATCTGGTAGCTTAATATGCCTTGAAATAACCTCCATACCAGTGTAACACACAACACAGGTCAGAGTGAAGGGGCTGGGCCAGTATCTAATATGCTCTAAAAATTTATCCTGGATCCAGGGACTGCACTGCCAGAGCCCACATCACACCTGCATCAGTGTAAGCTAAATCTTAAGCTGATCAAACCAAAGTGCCACAAGCCTTCTGGAAAACCATAAACCTGCACATTAAGACGAACTCAGAACTAGGTGGAAAGGGGGAAAAGTGTCTTCTACAAGTGAGATCTTGCTCAGGGGTCAGAAAGCTCAGGAGCACACTGAGAACTGCCAAGAGTCAAGCTGAGTTAGACCTTGAAGAGGAAAGTAACATCATTCCCAGCAGGGCTATAATCATGGAAATAAAAAGGAATGAGGAGAGGTGCCATCCCTCTCTGCAGAGCAGGGGTGCAGTGACAGATCATCTTCCCAGTTCTTGAGGGCCCTCAGCCCCAGGCACTGTCACTCCTGCTGATTGGAGGGACTCACACTTGAACAAACTCCAAGTCTGTTCCACTCCTTTGCTTCTTCCTAATTTAAGCACAACTTTCTTTTCATCCCAAGTCCCAGATACTTTCCCATTCTTTTCTGGTGAGTGCCAGAAGTAAGAAGTCGTACTTTGATCATGTAAAAAAAGCCAGAGCATGGAATTCTATTTAATACTACAGTCTTCTTCCCAAGGCCATTACCCTGGCAGACATGGGAATGCCTACCTATAGCTCCAGCATATTTGTACCACATTCTCATGGTAGGGCAGAACTTTAAAATTCAGGATCTGCGTTTCACCTTTAAGTTGCAGCTTTTCAAGAGCCACATTTTGCTGGATGGGGTGAATACAGCTGGTGCCTTGCCAATTCTCAATTCCTTTCTGGATATGCCCTTGCAGCATTTGCTATTCCTAAGGCACATGAACCAACTCACCTCTGTATTCCTTCACTTTCTAACACAGTGCTTTAGTCAGGATTCTTATTAGATTTTTTCTTTTCAGAACTGATTAATAACACAGCCTTTTTCCTCTCAATGCCAGGCGGTCTTTCAACATCTCCTACATGAGCTTGGAAATGTCATGTCTTCAGTAAAACCTAGTTTTCTGGCATCCTACATTTGAACCACACAATTCCTTTGTATGCACTGTATCAGCTATGCTTTTTCACATAATGAAGCCAACAGCAACACAGTGAAGGGAATGAGAATGTGCAGTCTTGTATATGACCATTGGATCAGCATGACACCAGCTTCTTGAGTTTACATTCACCATAACTCTGCCTTCTGCACCAATACTATTCATAATTTTTTGCCATGACATCAAGATGCTCCAGAGTGAATTAGGAGACAGAGAAGGCTTTCTTACAACTTCAGTTCAATGATGAGTAGCTTATGCCATTCAATGCTGTCTTCAGCAACTATCTTTGCAGCAAAAATCTGGTCAACACGTGATTTCATGGGTCAAAATTCAGTTTGCATTTCCTTAGCTTTGCCTCTACACTCCCTTATTCTGGTTAAAACACTGTAACATAAGACTTGACCTCTTTGCCGAAACGTCTGTAAACCCTCCTAATTATTGCAGCACCTTTTGCATCCTTGCTTTGGCACTGTTCTTCCTGTGGCTTCAGTCAACTCAGTTATTTTACTGGCAGTCTCATCCCCAAAAAGCTGACAACAGTACAGCTTTCTTTGCTCACCTTGGTTTTGCTGCATCTTTCCCACCAGTTTCAAGTGTTTATGTGCTTTGTTCCCCAATTATGTTCTTATGGTCAGCAGTCTGTGACACTGGTTGATTTAATATTTTTTAAAGACAGCACTCATTACTCTTAGTTTTTCTCCTATTGCCAGAGTCTGTTATCTTCTACAACCTAGAGGGAAGAAGCTTTACCAAGTTGTTTCTGTCCCATACAGTTGCTCGGCTTCCTCTGTGACACTGTCCCCATATACCGCTCTATTCTTTCTCCTGCAGTTCTAATCTTCGTGGTCTTGGGCGCTTTTTTTAATGGGTTGGGTTTTTTCCTCTTCCCATCCTGATTTGGTTGCTGCTTTTTCAGGGGACTCTATGTTTGGTTTTGGGTTTGGTTTTTTTTTAAGAAGCTGATGTTTGCACAGCAGTTACATCATAAATCTAATGTGCGTAGGCATAATTCATATAACCCAGTATCCCTGGGGGCTTGTACTCCAGTTGCTAGCCTGTATTCACACCCCTCCTGCCACCTCTTCACTGCTATTCTTACCCACAGACTAAAACTGGCACAGGAATGCCTACCTGTGTTGAAATCATACATTCAGTTCCCTGCACATAGACTGCCTCAGTCTGTATGCACCATTCCTATGCATCCTGGCTTAGCCAGAGGCGCTGTTTGTTTCTTTGCAAACCAAACGCAGTTGCTACTGTTGCATCAAGAGCATCATCCTGCAGAGATGACCACGACATCCCAAAGCAGGCTCTGACAGTCACACTTCAATTTAAATTGCCATTAATGCCTTATCTCTGGTGTCAGCTTCCTCGGTGAGAGCAAGGGCTATTTGCAGCCTTATTTTCAATTTTCCTGTCTATAATACAATCACAGTTTCTTACAATATAAGCTACTTTACGTGTGCTGACATCTGTAATGGTTGATCCAAGTATGCTTCTGATGCTCAGAGAGCCAGTCTAGCATCTAGCATTGCCAGTCAGCAGATTCTGACACTCTGTACCTACCAGCATGTTTCTCTGTCGCCCATGTTAAGCACTGCACTAAGGCATAGTCTGTCCTACCAGCCTTCTCCATACTGCCTGCAGAATGAAGGCCATGCTTGCCTGCTATTCTCTCACCAGGCTCAACCTGGGTGCCTGCCATTGCTTGTCAGCTGTCACACATCAGAGCACTGCCAAAGTCTGTAAGCCACCATGCAAGCAATCTTTGATCTCTCCATCAGTGAGATGAACCTAACACACCAGCTCTTCAGCACCTAACACAATATTGCCTTTTACATGTACTGTCTTGGAGCACCTAAGTCGAAGCAACAGGCCTTTCATCTGCTCCTGGCCAACAGGGAATAATAATACTGCTTTGGAGATCAGAAGCAGCACTATAATCTTCTAGTTCTTAGATTCTACTATGGCTTTATTGCCATTTTTAAACTTTTTTTTTAGCTCTTGGCTATCAAGTTACCTCAGTCTGTACATCATACATTGAATCTGTCTAGGTCGTTCTGTGAGCAGAAGGATGATTTATATGAAAACCCTTTCCTGACATACCCAATTTCTCATGCCCCAAGAATGTGACTTCCTAAACAAGGACAAGGCAGTTGGCTATCACTCCTTCTCTGAAGCTCTAAGCCACTTGCTTTTTTCCATCTGGACTCTTCTGCCTGAGAAGACTGCAAAGTGCTGATGGTCTGAAGCCTACAGACCTTCTTCCACTTCCACTTTGAGGTTCAGGCCCTAGTGAGCACCACATTAAGCATGATGAAGGCAGAAAGACACTACCCCATATTCCCAGTGCCACAAGTGCCTTGCCAGGCAATTAAAGCTTTCTTCTGCTGTCTAAAACAGAATACTCTCCCATTGCCACACAACTGCTGTCTGCTCTAGATGTATTCAGTTTTGAGCAGCACCTTGCAGCAGGTCATAGCTTCTGTCTAGCTGCTTCTGCTCCACGCTGTTAAAAGCAGTAACTTGCAGTGCCAAGCACCACAGGAACCAGCATCAAAGTTATTTGCTGAACATCAGAACAGAGCAGCAGACAAGCCCTTTGGGGGTAACCAGTCTTTTCAGATACCCACGCAGTAGCTCTGGTAAACATGGACTTTAACAACAGCCATTGTGTATCTATTCAGTCAGCTGCTGAACCTGTTGATGCCAAGGAACCCACCACCTGTAGCGTACTGAAAAGCTGCAGTGACACCCACTGGGATGAAAATGTGCATGCTCTCTCTTTACCGAGCACCTAACACTAGTTAGTGTTTTATGGCATCACAGAAACTCCTCGTTGTTTAAAGACCAGTTAAAGGCATGGTCACAGTGTGGCCTACCAAGTGCACTGAGGTGGAGCATGCCACCTCAGAATGCAGGACACTTTAGTACCTCACTACTCACCAAAGTACCTCCACACTCCATTTCCATCCCAGGAGGGAGAGACAGCTCCTACAACCAGGTTCTAGGTTTGCAGGTCCAAAGACGCATCTGTGCCCTTCCCACAGACACTCTGAGCTGCCATTCTTGCTGTTCTTTTCCTCCCACAGGCAACACCATGTAGTGGGAGAAGAGTTGCAGGGTTTGTGAACATCCATACATGTAACCTCCCACCCCCAGTTCACAGAGTGAGTAGGGGGCCACAATGCTGAACAGAGGAAGGAGCTATGAAGAATTGTTCCTCAGGAGATGGAATTCTAAACCTATTTCATGAGTGGGAACATTCTGGCTCGATCCTGCACATCTCCTGGCAGGAGGAACATCCGAGTCATTCACAGACAGAAGGCTACGAAAAGCTTTCTAAAAACAGGAATGCGGAGAGCCCTGTTGCCCTCCCTCCTCTTCTCCACCAGTGAAGCTCAAAGCTTCCTACACTGTGCACACAGGGCAGCCCAGAGCAGACAGCCTGTCCTTGGCAGAAATGCCATTTTGCAGCCCCTCATCCAACTGAGTCCCACCATTAGGCCTCCATGCCTGCCTGCCTAATGCTTTGACTTCTTACGCCTTTATGAGGAGGGGGGATACTGGTTCTCCAGTCCTCAGCTTTAGAAATAATCCCATTTGCCATTAGCAAAGCAGTCAGCTCACAGTCCTTCCTCCTTGAGCATTTTCCTCCATACCTTCACAGGGCAGCAAAAAGCTCTAGTTTAGCTACTCCTACCACTGCAATGCAGCGATTGACTTGCAAGCAACCTGTTTTGTACAGCAGGGTTTTGTACAGCACCTACCAGAGCAAGGCTCCCCTACTGCAATAGTTAATTGCAGTAACTGTAAAAAAATGCCATTAATTATCACAGTATTATTAAGATTGCAATTAATTATTTGAGGCTGCACCACCCACTGGACAGCAGTACAGAGCAGGAAGGTAAAAGCTATCCTATTGGTACCTGGAGCAGCTCAAAGGGATTTGAGAAGGATGGAATATCCTGGTCTGAGAAAACCTCAGTGTCTGAGCTGCAGCCTAACAACTGACTCGTTGAAATTACCCAGGACCTTCCATAACCACATGTGGTCAGGGCTAGAATCTTCTTCAAGAAGACAATTCTGCTCCAGCACAAAGCTCTGCCCTCAGGGGCCAAGGATGGCCTCAGAGATGAGAGCCCTCACCCCACCCCCTACAAACTCCTCAAAATTATGCCCTGAATACCAGGGTCATCCACAAAGACCTCTAATCCATATAAAGACCAGCTCTGGCTAGTTTGCAACAGCACTGCTCAGCTGAGAGGCCTGTATGTGCCTTCAGCTCCCTGGCTGCATGTTAAAATAGCCTGCAATGTTTGGATGGATACTCTGGACAGTCCAAGCAACTGAGAAATGCAGCCAAAGACAGATGGCATCAGGTTTGCAACGCTGCACTAGCGCTGCAGGACACACATACGCTGGCAAGGGGTCCATGCCTCACCATGGCTCTGCCTCCCTTGCTCTTGGGGCCAGGCCCACTAGGAACAGCCACTGCAGTGAAAAGAGCCTCTTACAGCTTCACATTCAAGACATTGCATGCTGCCAAGTACCTGGCCCAGGCAATGCAGCTGAAGTAGCAAACACTAGCACAGGGAAGGAGACCACAAAGCAGATGCTCAATGCTACTTGAGCAGCTGGACACACAGGCAGGAGGAGGCAAGAGGTGTGAGGGAGTATTTACTCTTCCTTGGCAAGGAATGCAGCACAGAGACCTTTGCATCCTGTAAGAAGGGAAATACTCAGCTGTGAAGATGCAGGAAAAGCATCCATAGGTGTCTCAACGAGGAAGCAGAAGCAATATCCCGCACACTAACTCGGGAGATTTTGTTAATCCCCCAGACTCCAGGGGTAACCACTCACTGCATGACCCAGGAATGGGGTGGATGGCAGCTCCTGCACCCACATACTCATCCCCTAGATGGGCAGGTTTTTGCATTTTTAAATCACTAGGATGCACACTAAGAATCCGAACTCCAAAGACTGGCATTACCACATGCCCTCACACAAGCTTTTACCAACAAATTCCCAGGGCAGACTCTGTCAAGAGCCTCCAGACAGAGTTTTTTATGCAAGTTTTCTCAAAACTAGCTAAAAAATCCTGGTCTGAGCTGCAGAAGCATTTGCTTCTGCTGAGCTCTTAGAGTCCACACACACACACACACACACACACACACACACACACACACAGTTTGGCAGTGGTTGTGTTCCAGGGCTGGTAATGCAAGCCATGGAGCAGGCTGCCAAGACAAGCAAGAGAACGAGCCAGGCCCCATTTCATTGGCCACCATACGCTGCATATGGCCCTGGAACCAGCCAGCACAGTGTTCTCACCCTCCTTGAAGGCATAGGAGACCCTGTGTTTTCAAATACACCTCCACAGGGCCTTCATTAAAGGAAAATGGAAACATAATGTGGCTCTTGCTCCCCTGGTATTTCTCCCTTTCCCCCAGTTTGCTCTCAAACCTATTTCCCTTCCATGGAAAAAAGAAAAGTGCCTCCTGGAGCAGAGCGTGCAAAAGAATGCAACTTCCATTCAACTCCATGCCTGACTGCTAAAGCGGACTTGGGACCGCGCGGTGGGGGCACCTCCAGGGCCCCTTTCCTTCCCCGGGCCTCCCGGGCTGGAGACACGGCTGGCGACAACCAGCCTGCCCGGCACGGGCCGGCAGCCGCAGGGAGCCCGCGCCCCTCACCTGCGCGCCCGGCCGGCAGGTGAAGCGGAGGCAGCGAGCGCCCGAAAGCGGGGGGAGGCCGCCCCCCGCCGCCCCGCAGCTCCTCAGTGCAGCAGCAGCCCAGAGCCAGGCACCCCCAGAGGCAGCCCCAGCCCCCGCGCGTCGCCGGCTGCGGGGGCAGCAGCCCTGCTCTGAGCCGCCCATGCGGCCGTGCCTGCCGCCCGTGGAGGGTCTCCCCGCATCTCCGCGGTGCGCCCGACCGCCCGCAGAGCGGCACCCTGCCCGCTGCCGCGGGATGGCGGGATGCTCCTCCGGGCGCCCCCCACCCCAGCCCCCGTCGCCG
>VXBT01006093.1:150658-175579 GCA_013400235.1 Oriolus oriolus
CGCCTCTTGACCCCTCCGCACCACGGCGCCCCGGGACCTCGCACCCCACGACCGGGTGCGCACCTTCTCCGCGCTCTCATCTGCGCCCCTCCACACACTCTCCGTTCCCCTCCACGTCGCTCCCATTCCCCGGCGCACGCCAGGACACGGTCCCGGGCAGCCCCGGCGACGCGGCCCGGTGCCGCCACAGCCGTGACCGAGCCAGCACGATTTGTGCGGAGCCTCCGCTCCTCAGTCTTGACCCTGAGCCTGGGAAGAAGGAGGCAAAGGACCAAAGAGAGTATCCAGTGCTCCCCAGCAGCAAGCCCACCTCACCCAGGGCAGCAAAGGCACAGGGGCAGGGAGGGCTGCAGGGTCACTTCTTATCTCATCTCATCCCTCCCCCAGCCTGGCCTGCTCATGCCCCACACAACCCCGTCTCCCTCATACAAGGGTCAGGGGCTGTCAGCTCCAGCTCCACCAGTCCCTTGACTAGCTTGGAGAGCAACCAGCTGTTTTGTTTTCCTCCCTTATCATCAGTGGGGCATCTGGGAGGGACATTGCCTGAATCACAGGCACACTCATAGTGCCCAGTGTTCTAGCACCTTGATGTCAGATGGGGATGGTGGAGCAGGTGACAGACTGGGGCCTTCCTGATAACTGATTTGTGTTCGTTTCTTTCCTCTTTCTCTCTGACATTGGCCCCTTCCCAGCTGCATCAGCCAAACTGTTGTGGGAAGCAAAGCTTTGCACAACTGGAGGACCATGCTGGACCTGCCATACGTACTGGATGCTCCAGGGCTGTTGCTCCTAAAGCATTTCAGGACAGAAAGGCTCCTTTTTCTTTGGAAAGACAAAATCCTGCAAAACCACCGGGCTGAGCAGCACTCCCCAGCTAAGTGACAGTGCCACCTCTCTGACCCACCTAACTGCACAGAGAGGCATCACCATCCACCCTACCTTGTTGTCCTTCCCCCGACTTGTCAGTCATTGTTTCTTTTCAGCATTCACCAATTTAATTTCTTTTCACAACTGAGGATTCACGCTGTTCATCATCTACAAGGTCTCGCCATCAGCACTTCCAGCCTTGTCCTCTTCATCTGTACCCCAGCAAGAGAAAGAGAATTCAGTTGGAGAGATCTGGGACTGAGCAGGAACAGGGGATCAGAAATGCTGTCTTCAGTATAGGATATAACCTGCCCAAGCTGTCATACAGAAATAGGTAACATCCTGGCTTGGCGGGACACTGCACATGTATCTTCATTCCTAATCTTCTCATGCTGTTGTTCTTTTTTTGTTTTGTTTTGTTTTCAGAGAGGCAGAATACTGTTTATACACTTTCACACACAACCCCTGTATTTCCTTAATCTTGGCACCTCATCCTGAGGGGAAAGGAGAAATGTGAGCCGATATATATTTTTTCCATATGCATTCCTTCACTTTTCTACATCAGATAGGACAGACTTTTCTATTGCCTTAAGCTGCAGGTATATCCCAATGGGGTTGACAAACAATATCTCTCTCTAGCAAATCAGTTGCCTTCAGGGCATGGCAGCTTCCTCACAACTGCTGCATCCTGAGGGAAGGGAAGAGGACAATCCAGGGGAATTTCAGAAGAGGCCGATGACCGGTTGAGCAAGGTCCAGTCCAGCACATGGTTCCTCCTGCAGCCTTTCCCTACCCTGGAGAAGGTGGGAAAGTGCCATTTCCCTTTCTTTGCTGGGGGCTGGAAGAAAGAGGGCTCTCCCTGCTCTGTCTTCCACTGTTTTTGCGTTTTTCATTTCCCTTTCACTGGTGGGCAGAGCTGGGAGATCTCACTGCAACATAGACATCTACTGCCCCAGTCTTGAGTACTCACCACTTTCATCCCAGAGAGCCTCCACAGGATGGGAGCAGGGATCCAACATCCACTGCTCTGTGTAAGACGAGCACTTGCAGCATGTTTGCAGTGCACTGATTTCAAGACTGTGCTGAAGAAGGTGGGCAGGTGGGGAGGAGAGCCCATCAGTCCACAATTTCTTTCCTTCCCTGCCTCCCCACTGCAGGTCCTGGAGGCAGCAGAGCCTCCATTATTATAATAATCCAAGTTAGTCCTAACTGGGACTTATTTAACTTAACTATTGAAGAGCTAGTTCCAGGGAAGCAATCCTTGTCTGGGACAGTGCTTACGCACATGTTTAAAGGGACAAACTTGCATCATTCTTTCTTGACTTGGGAACTCTTGTCTCACAGGGGAATTTTCCTTGCTCTTGCAGCCGCCTGCACTTGAACTGTTCTTTTCCCAAGCTGGGTTTTGCCTCATGTAAACACCAAATATGTTTACTCTCCAGATAGTTTCATTTTGGCCAGAAAAGGCGTAACAATTCATTGAGAATTTGTGGCTTCAGTGGGTAAAAGTGAACAAAAAAGTCACCAACAACAGGCTGTTTGCCAAATTATGTAGATAAACATGTCTGGCCCTACCAGGGCTGGTCAGCCTTGCCACTGCTGTGGAAACATGTGCTGACAAAGACAAATTAATCAAATGTGAAGGGCAGCATTTGCAATGGAGACAGGAGCTGTTGAGATAAAAAAGCAAAAGTTCCGCTGCACAGAACATAAAAAGCTGTCAGTACCTCGCTGCTTGGCAGATGGCTTTCTCTTCAGATGAAAGGGATGATTTGCATATTTTTGTCCAAAATAAAGTGTGTGGAAGGTGAAGGCTTATGGATGTGGAAACACAACCCCTGCAACACAACATGGGGCCAGAAAGTTACCAGGAACAGAGAGAACTCTAGAGCAAAACAGAGCTGCACCAGCAGAGAAGTTTGACTGCAAAGGAGTTGTTCTCAGTCCTCGGGAAAAGTCTTTGCTTTTCGCCTGCCAGCATGGCTTCCTCTGCCTTCTCAACATGGATGAACTGTGCAGTTCATCAGCTGGATGCAGGCCTAGGCCGGGACACCACAAAACAGCACTGCAGCCACCCTTGTTCTTTCACCACTCTTCTGGATTGTCTGATGGCCCTCTCACAGCAGGAGCGGACACTGCCCTGGGGCAGGCCCATGTCTTCTGAAGGTGTGCAGGGGAAGCAGAGTCAGTACCGGTCCCTCTTGCCAGGCTTCTCTTGCTGTTACAGCCCTGTCCATGGCACAGCAACAAGAGCCGCAGCACAGACAAGGCTCCTGAGGGTCCTTGATGTTTAATGTGTCCTGTCCAAATGCACTGAGAGCATATTTAAGACCCCAGCAATGGTAGTCCTTTGATTGCCCTCTGCACCCTCCTGATGCCACTGTTAGTAGAGATGAGCTCACAGTAACCTCACTGGAACATTCTTGGCCAAGAAAGCCAATGATACACTAGACCTAAACATCTCTGTTGCATGTCCAAGCACAGTTTTATGTGCTTGAAATTAATCAGTATTCTAAGTCTAATCAGGATGTTAGCCATCCCAGTTCACCTCCTTTCTGCAATCTCTTCAGGGCTGACTAGCACAACAGCATGCACGTGGGACATGCCTGGCAGAAATAAAGCCACACTGATGTCCTACACAGAAAATTCTCTCTGGCATTGCCTCTCTGTGCAGGCTGACAGTGTTAATGATCCCCTCCCACCCACTGAGGCTGAGAGAGCTGTGCTGTGTGTCTGCCAAACTGGGATTCCTCAGACCTGCTCCTTGCTCCCACACTTGCCATCTAATATTTGCTATATGATCCACTTTAATCACCCAAATCCTCATGAATCTGCTTCCCTTTTTTCTGATCTTTGTCTTCAGTATGCAATCCTGATGGCCAGTTCTGAAAACCATTCACTGAAGGATGTGACTTAGGACTTGCGCATTCAAACTCGTGTAAGCCACAGTACAATACCTATCTGTAGCAAGAAAGAGCTTCGTCCTGCACGACAGAACAGTAGTGATACAAGTAAAAACATAGCTGCCATTTGGCCACCTCTGGCTACATGTCACACCGTCCTCTTGGCCACAACATAGTTCTGATTTAACTGTTCCTTTCATGAATCCCTAACTCATTTCTAGTCTTATTTTTATTTAAAAAAAAATATTACTTCCCGTCATTTTGCAGAATTGGACTGAGAAGCAAAGAGAAAAGTCACACAAGCAGTAGGAGTGAGAGGATGGTAAATTGCCTCTAAGTCACTGAAGGAAAGCAGCTGTGTCTGGGCTGGTGGCAGTGCTAAGGTCTGAGTGGTCACCACCACAGTGGTCAGACAGTGCCACACAGGCTGATGGGCTGCTTGATCCCCACACTGCTTGTTTATAAAAATAAGACCAATTAGATACCGGGGCTGGCAAATGCTGTGCAAGAGCTTGTCCCTGCCAGTGCCAGATCCTTAAGTTAAATGATCTTTATGTTGGGCAGTTGTGGAATTACCTCTTCAAAAGGAATTTCCTTCTTATCTTTGCCAGTTAGGCATTGGCCTAAACTTTGAAAAATATATATTTCCTAAAAAAGTTACAGTTCTATCTAATTCATATCCCTTCCCCATGTATCTTCTCTGTAAACTGACATGTTGTGTTCCTTGCAATCCCTACTCATGTGAAAGGAGTTTCATCTTTTTAGTAACTTTCTTTATCTGCCTTATTTCCCCTATCTTCTCCAGCATGGGTGATGAGAAGCATACAGAATATTCCAGCTGAAGGTCTATCCCAGACTCACTATCGTCTGGATTAATTTCCATTCTACTATAAAGGCACCCCTGCATGGCTCCCAGAGACAGACTGCTCCGAGCCTTCAGGGCCCACACTTTCTACTCTGCAGTATTTCAGCAGTGCCAGCACAAATCACCTTGTGGCCACTTAGCCTCATCAAGAAGTTCCTGTGAAAGACAGTGCTCCTAGCTTTTTGAAAATCCATGTCCTGCTGTTATTTCCTACAGCAGGAAACACTCCATATCTTCCGGCAGCTCCAGGAGTATGATTTTCCTTCGCAGAGAAAGTGAAGCATAAATTTCTTGCTGCAGTGTAGTCAGTCAGGTAGATGGGGGCCTGCAGATCCTTAATGAGCATCCAACAATTTACCTGGGATGGAAATAAGACCCAAGTCTGCAATTCCTTGGCTCTGTCTGCCCTCCCCTATTGCTGCACACAGCTGTTACTCTCTAACACTCTGCTCCTCAGGTGCTGGTGTCCAGTGCTGAGGACTGTTGTTTTTTAAGACACCAGCCTTGCTTTTAGAAGCTCTCACAGCCTGAGGGTGCCTTCTCTGTAGCAGCTGAGATGCACTATTAGGGGGATTTTTCTCTTTTTCTTTTTGGTGTAGGAATTACTTAACTTCTCTGCAGTGTCTTAAGCTTCGTTAGCTACTCTACTTTTTTCCCTGTTCCAAAAACATGTCAGTCCTCTCCCAGGCTTCAACAGGCTGTATGAAGGTCCTATAATTTTTACTGGGTCTTTGTGCTTTGCATTCTCTCCCTACTTGTCAGATTCACATCTAACACATTCCCTACTGCAGCCTATGCACCTACCGGCTGCTTTAGGCTTAAATGTTCATTTTCTGAAGGATCTCTTTGGCTAGAATAACCTCACATGCTTTGTGTCCTAGAGAGGTTTGGGGCAGGGAGAAAGGGGAGCTCCTTGCCTTTCTCCGGATATCTTTGTCTGCAGCAATAATGTTATCAATAAAAGAACCAATGAAAAAGCTCTCCTGATATTTATCCAAAACTCTTTCTCTCCACAATGCCCTCTATCCTCCTTCCCCATTTCATTTCTCCACCATCTGTTCCTTACCCTGCTCCCCTGAACACTTTGCCTTTCTCACTTTTCTGGCTTTCTTCATCCCTCCCCTTGTACTCCCTCCTTCTTTTGCTGCCTCTCTTCTTCCCTCCCTCTCCTTGGCTCAGTATTCAAAATCCCTGCCCATAGCGACGAAAGGAAAAACAACAACACAACACTCCAGCCTGAGGAGGCCAGAGCATGGGATTCCTTCCGAGAAAACTCAGAAACCAAGGAAAGGAGGGAAAGCAAACAGTGAGACAAGGAAGAAGTCTGAAGAAAGCATGGATATTTCAAGGGGGAGGGATGAGCTGGTATCTCAGGGAAACTTGGTGGGGTTTGAGACAAACACAGAGATACGGTCACAGGTCCAACCCAAACACAGCAGAGCAAGTTCTGCTTTCTGGGGAAAGGAGCTGGGTCTGGAAGCCCAGTTTACACAGAAAGAGCCCCAGCACACAGCTATGCAAAGTTAGAGAGATAACTGTGCAGATGGGAGAAAAGAGAAATCAGTGACTTGCTCTAGGGAGTGGATGGGCCAGAGTCCTGGGCTACAAGCAGGAGAAATCCCTGCAGTGGAGGTAGAAGGGCTGACTTCCCCACGGATCTTGGGGAATTCTTCCTACCAAAGGGAGACTGTGGGCCTGGGGCTGAAGGGTTAATACCCCACAGGCAGGCCTTGGGGAATCCATTGTAAATAGGTGTGGTTTTCTCTGAAACTCCAAGAGGCATTTTCTTTCTGTACCAGTCTGGACAGGTGAGAAATCGGAAGAAGTTGGAGCCTGTGCTTCCCACTAACACAAAGCAGGGCTGTTAGTACAGGTCTCACTGTTTGTTTGCACACTCCAGCCTGGCTGCTTAACTCTGCAGTACCCGGTGCCAGGAATCTCTGGCAGTCAGCATGGTGGTCCCCTGGGTACAAGCACCTGCCTGTTAATGGAAAGCCACAGATTAATGGAGCAGCACAAGGAGCCTCAGTCAGTTACTCATTGCAGAAAGGATAAGTTCAGTGATAAGCAAAGAGCCAGATATGGCATGTGCAGGAACAGCAGCAACTCTCTTGCCTTCTTCTCCTCCAATATATCACAGGCCTGCACCCCCTACCCCAGTGCTGCACTCGGCCCTCCTTCCTGGCCTCATCACTCACAACTGCCTGCCCCAAGGGCCCGGCCTTGCCCTCCCCAAGCCACATCTCCACACTGAACCACAGCAATTTTGTTTCTTTCCACAATCCAACCTCCTTTCTTGACCTGGCTCTGCAGCCTGCCTGCTGCTAGGCAAGAACCAGTTTTCAATCTCCTCTGCTCCATTTTCCATTTTTAATGCAAAACATTTGAACCTGGAGGATAATTTTCCCTTCTTCAAATGAATTTTAAACATAGCTGGCTGCCAGAAAGGTAGAACTAGAAGAGACACCAGATCACTAAATCCAGCCACAAGCACTAACAGCGTTACTTACATAATTCCCTTCATAAACTAACCAGGATCAATCTTGAAACCAATTGGAATTTTGCTCTCTCTTTCTCACTAGAAAGCTGCCCAAGGATCTTACTACTTGGAAAGGAAAAAATATTCTGTTAATCTCCAGCCTAAATTTGCTCAGGCAAGGAAAGACAGCACAAATGCAGCAATGTGCTGGGTAGGACATAAGCCTCAGAACAGAATTCAGACAAATCAGATTGAATCACAAAGAATAGGACTGAGGAATGAAAGCAGAACTGTTTGCAAAGCAATTAATCTCAGGCTTGGAATACTGATTCCCCCAGCCATTTCAGATCCTGAAGGCTCCTCAGCCCTGTAGGGTCCCCACATCTCTTCAATTCTCCAAGTGCATATTAGGGCCATGACACCACTGTGTCTCTGGACCACCAGCTCTTTTGAAAACTTTGCTTCCAAGCAAAGGCATTTGCACAAAGATCTAGCCTCCAAGCAGTTCCCCGAGTCCTACCTAGCACAGCTGCTGCCAAACTGCAGCTTCGGCCCAAGGAGAGCTGCAGGAAAGGAGAAGACCAGTGTCTACAGAGAGAACAAGGTGTATATTGTCAAAAGTTAAACATAGAAAACAGCAAAACGAGGTTGCAGAGGATTGAAAGCTAAAGGATAGATACTACAAAGCCCTGGGAAACAGAAACTGCAGGTACTGAACTTTCGTTCTGCCCCCTGCTCCTAGACACCACTGAAGTCAGCAAGAAGTTTGGGTTTTTTTGCTTTTTGGTGAAGTTCCACTTGCAGGAAGCCAAAATAGTGATGCTAGACACAAAGGCATGTCATATCCCAGCAGAAACATGGCTCCCAGCTTACATGGGTAGATGCAGCCGGGCCACAGACACTTGCACTGAATCATAGATTCCTGTCATCCAACTGTGGATGAGGATAATGGGAAGCACAACAGAAGAGATGGGGTAACCACCTGCTCCTCTCGCTCGATTGCGCTGTGAAACTGTAGGCTCTGTTTGGGATAAACCAGCACGTATTTCCAAGGCAACAACTGCAGTATCATAAACAACAGAGGACCAGGAGATGCCTGCAGGTTGGAAGCTGAGAAAGAACATCCTTCACAGAGGCATAGGTGGACCAAGCGAAGATGAGGCAGGACTCTGAGCTTTTGCCCAGGATGCTGTTTATGCCAGCGTGACCATTTGAAACCTTTTCCCTGCTGCTCCCAAGTACAAGGCACCCTGACCAGGTAGTACAGCTGGATGTTGTCACAGCTGCAGAGAAGCTAGGTTGCCTCCCAGCTTTGTGGGTATATTTATCTACAACCTGACTGAAGGAACAGCCATAAAAACCAGAGATGCAGAGGGTCCTTCTGGTGCCCTGGGTCTAGAGCTACAAGTCACAGCAGAGGCATTGCTGGGACAAAACCCATGTACTCTGCTGCACCTCCATGTGACAAGTGCTCAGACTTAAGCAGGGGATCATAAGGCTGGCTCTGATGGTCTGACATGAGACAGAGCCGCATAACTATAGGCTAAGGCCCAGAGAGGCACAGGATAAGCATAAGCAAAACACGTTATATTGCCATGACTTGTAGGATTGTCCCCTCTCCCATGCAGTGATCCTTCTGGAGCACAGCTCCCTGACTAGCACAGAAAACAAAGTGCACCTGAACCTGGGGGAGACCAAGATGGAGAAAAGCTGGAGGAATAAAAGTGCAGCAGAAAGATAAGCCTTCTTTAGGGAAGGAATGAGGCTAAGCAGGAGGAGCAGGAGTGATAGACATAAGCGACACTGATTTAGGTAAGGCATTGAGTGCTAAAGAGATAAAGCCCCGCAGAAGAGCACACATAGCTCAGGACAAAGGACATCAAAAGGAAGAGAGCTGAGCTATTTACTGATGATGAAGTATGTTCTCTGTGGGGCAGATGGACCAACTAAGCACACTTAAGTTCAAATCATGGGCTAAATGTGGGGTGCAATGAAGAGAGGGGATGCTAGTGGGTAAAGACAGGGAAATCAAACCAAGAGGAAATAGGAGTGAGATTCCAATAACTTATGGCAGAAGCAGTAGTCACAGCAGATATGATCTGCAGGACTCCTGACAGCTTAAATATATGTTTAAAATGCAGACTTGGGACCTGAAAGACCTGAGTAAATCAGTCCCTGTACATTCAGCTGCAGAATGGGGGTGCCTTAAATGCCAAGGAGCTTGAGGACTGGTGTGCATCTCTCCCACTGCATCACTGCTGCAGCTCCCAAGATGTTCAGCCCGTGTCTTCCCGGCAGCCCTGGAACTCTCAGTCCTCATGTACAGCAGAGGCACTCTCATAGCAGAGCCAGGTGAATTCTGCTCCTACATGGCAGAGCAAACCACAGAGCCAAGGAAGCCACTCTGTGCAGAGGGCAGGAAGAGCAGGAACAGTGGGGTGGGGAAGCTGCCCTGGGAAGGTGCTGAAGATCTGTAGGTGAGAAGAGGTTCATGCATATGCATGGACACGGGAAGAATCCTAGAAAGCATCAGAGTGAAATGGAGAAGGCTAAGGGACAGAGCTGACCTGTGAGGCTGCAAAAGCAAACAAAAAACCCAGAAACTGGAGGATGAGAGAGGGAAGTGCAGGGGTTGCAACTACCCACAGAGAAGGGAAGACAGATGGCTAGGGAGAAGGTGCACTTGCTCACAGGCAACTTTACTGAAGACTCCTCCAAAAAAATCATTAGTAGCAGAGTCTCAGAGTAAGAATAGTTAATGAATTACAGGAGAGATCCCAAGGCAGAATCTGCATGGTGCAAGCAAAAGATCCCATTGTGCGAGTTGTCAGTAGGGCAAACTACAACCCCTTGATAAGTCTGAGAGTGGAACAAGGGGCAAAGGGAGAAGAATAATGGCATCCCTTGAGATTCTTCAGCGATCTGCATGCTCTGGAGTTAATGGGCTGCCAGCAGAGACTGCGGGAGCCAGCGCTGTTGTACAAACTGGACTGGACTTTCCAGGAACTGAGGAAAGCCACAAACTGCCTTTCTGACATGGACAAAACATGTGGAGCGGACAAAACATGTGGAGCAGACAAATGGCTTGGTTCATTCCAACTGACAGCCATCAATCAGTTACCCCAAAGGCTGGGGCAGATATATCCCATGTGAGACCAGATTCTCCACTGCCACCAGTACCTAGGAAGAGCGAAACCAATTTCAGCCTGTGGCAGCAAGAAGGACTCACTGGCCCCTTATGAGTTTTTCTCCTGAGCAACACACTGCATCCATTTTAGAGTGGGAAATGTTTCTGCCCTTTTTTTCCCTGCTCAATTCTTCCAGACAAACATCTTCCTCTATCCACTCTATGACTCCATCAGGGCTTCCTATTAACAGACACTGTGAAAAAGGAAGTCTTCCTGTTGTACACAGTCGGCCCTGTGTCACTGCTTGTTGGATTCATGTGTCACCAGTAGGCCTGAGGAAATCCAGCCTGGGATGTGGCTAAATGCTACACGGTCAGATAACATGACACACAGAGAGAATATACAGCTTGCCCTCGGGTGTGTTAGGGGTTAAGTCCACCAAGAAAGTGCTTCTGCTGCTTAAACCAAAATTGCTCTTTTTCCTCTCTCTCTCTTTTTTTTTTTTTTTTTTTTTTTTTTTTTTTTTTTTTTTTTTTTTTTTTTTTTTATAATATGGAGTCATAAATAGGGGGGGAAATTGGCACATACANTGTTGAGGAGTTAGGGAAAAGGCAAAAAAAAAAAGAGCTGCTATTTGTTTTGCCCCTGCAGGAGCCATGAAGGGAGCTCTGCAGAGTGGACAGTACAGTCACTGTGGCATCGCAGCAGTGAGGGAGCTGAACTGGGAGCTGTGAGGTGAAGGTCCCTGTTTAACAGCTTTCCGTTTGTTTACCAAAAAAATATTGTTCCATCATAAAAATTCCCAAAATAGTTCACGTCTTGACAGACTGACTGGCAGCTACCCAGCTCTGCAGGATCCTGCTAAATGAAAGGAAATAAAAAGAGCTAATCTGGTACCCATGTCCCAGTGCTTGTAGCTTGGGAATCTGCACAGTCTCAGGGCTCAGCTGTCCCAGTAGGTGCAGGGTAGGGTAGAGAGTCCTCTGGTCAAGAGGCTGGATTTACTGATGGCATCAGCTTTTCCATGGATGCTGGGAAGGCTGATAAGGAAGACAGTACTCACCTTTCAATGAATGATCAACTTCTGCTTCATTTTTATAGCAAAAGTTTTTTCCTCTCCACCCAGCTCTGTAAAGCTTTACCTTCACAAGACAGCCACAATAAGGCCTTCAATTCCTAAGAGTTATCAATGGCTCCTTTGCAGAATTTTTTTCCTACAGGCTATGTTCTGGACCAGTGTGACTCCTGACCAGCTAATATGTTGCTTGTTGCTGAGAAGATCTGAGTATGACAACTTACAGTTGCTGCAGATTGTGGTGATCTTATTAGATATAAATGGAAAACATCAAATAGCACATGACAGCCAAGTCAAAGACAGTCATCATCTGTAGGAAGAGCAAAAGGCCACTGTGAAGTCCTGCAGCCTGCCACAGTGACCAAAGGACTGTGCACACTGTGACTCACAGTGCAGAGAAGCAGCAAACCCAGATTAGGTCATGCAGAATTAGCAGCCTCTGTGGAAAGAACCTAACCTCGCCAAATTGCAGATGTCTCCCCAGCTGCAGAGTTAACTTCTCCATGGCCCTCATGGCACCCAGGGCAAGTCTGTTTTAGGGAGGGAATGAGGGAAATTTGCACTCCAGACCATTCCCAGTACTGGCTTCATGGGACTCTCCATTCATTCCTTAGACATTTTAGTATCCAGCCTTCAAATCAGGTGAGTGGCTCTAGCAGCAGAGTTGGAAGAGGCTGGAGGGACAACCATTCCCCCAGGTGCTTGCCCTCATGAGTGGTCTGCAAAGCCAGGCTGGCTGTGGTGGTTCCTCTTCTCGTGACAAGATCAGTTTGGCCTCCCACTGTGGCACAGTCCTGAGCAGTGCCACACTGGTTCAGCAGCCAGACGTGGGAGGTCTTTCAGTACAGGTGAGTTCAGGGCTTGCTTGGTCTAGATACTGCTGTCACAAAAAAGAGCTGGACCTGGTGGGACAATTGGTCAGCTCTCAGCCAGGCCCATAAGCCAGACAAAAGTGACGGTGACATTGCTAATGGATTTCACACAACTCTGAGGTTCCTTTCACACTGCACACAGCGTGCATGCTGCCAGCTGGGGCTCCCTTTACCTATCTGTCGCACCTGAGAGAAAAGCTGACCACCAATTTTGCACTGGAGGTATGCTGCCATTGCAGGCTGGCTCTGTCCCATGACAGGCCACTCCTCTTGATCCATTTCCACATACTGAGCTGGCTCTGGGGAAGCCACATGGGTTCTTATGATGGAAAACAGACCTGAGAGCACTGGGTATTACTTCCATAATTTTGGCTTCAAGGACACAGGGAGCTGAACCCTTCACAGGACAAAAAAAGAAGAGAGCCTTCAGCTGAGGAAGGGCCACAGCAGAAGAGGAGGTATGGTTTGCACATCAGGGCAAGTTGAAAGCATCCTTAGGAGCAACGGTTTGCAGCCTTCTCATATGATCCCAGGAAAGCAGAGAGCCTCCATCAGGTGGATCTCCAAGCAAGCATGCTGTGCTCCTCCTGCCCAGGCTGGCCATCAAATCCAAGCTAGCACCCACTCTTCACCCTTTCCCCTCTGCATCCAGCTCCCCCAAGCTCCACGTGGCAGGTTAATAAGTACCTGGCAGGAGCATGCTGTGGGGCTGTTCATGGGTGAAGGTAGCAGGACTAGGGGGAGTAAAAGTGTCTCTGAAATGATGCAGCCTATTTTGGGATAACTGTGGACAACACCCTTGCTGATCTAACTGTTGAGGTACCTGATTCTTAGAGTTTATTTTCCCTTTGTGCTTGCTTTCCCATAGACTGTGAGAGGACTCCCTTTAGGGAGGGAGTCCTCACCCCTTGTGAGGGACTCCCTCCCTAAAACAAATGTGCTTCAGGATAAAAAATGTCTTCAACAACCAGCCCATCTTCTTGTCTTCTTTTCCCCACGTTTCCCCATGCCTCACATTTGCACAGTTGGGTGCCTCTGGTCTGACACTTTTGTGCTGCAGGGCTGCTGTAAGGCAGGGCTGGAAACTCTTCCCCTTCAGCCCTCACAAAGCTTGTTGTGGACAGAGAGTGACCCCCATGGAGAGCATTCAGCCACTCTCAAACAGGACCCTGTAAGACAACTGCCACAGCTGCGCTCCCAGGCCCTGAGTCATCCATTTCCTCTTCCACTCGTGGGGCAGGTGATGCACAGGAGCAGCATAGTTCTCCCAGCACCTCCTCGGTCATAACGTTCCTCTTATCTTATGATTACTGTTTAGGACATAATCATCAGCAGACCAAGTGGGTAAGGGCACAGGTGAAGGGCGTTCCCCTTTCACATTTTAACCTTCCAGGGCTGGCACTATAATTCATGCTAAACAAAACCAAGGCTTCAAGTGTGGCAAGAAAATGAAAGGCTGCCATCTTGCTCCTGGGTTACCAAAGCAAATTAAGGGCTCATCAGTCACCAAAACCAAAAGGCCCAAAACAGCGGCCTTAACCCCATCTTTTTGAGTGGTGTATAAATAGGAGATTGTTGCTAGTCTGTTTCCAAGAAACTAGCTGCAGAGAAACCCAGGGGCTTGGCCCTGTAATCTTGGTGTCTGGGGCTCACTTGGGTCCATAGACCCAGTTGCTTTTCTCATTGACAGCTCTGCCTGCTCTGTAGGCGTGGCTCCCCTTGCCAGGGTGTCTAGGATCTTGGCCACATCTCAGAAGAGATGATTCTCACATACTCCTGGATGGGATTGTCCATTTAAGACCCCACTCCAGCCCTTGGCTCTATCATAGAACAGCCCCCAACCAAAACATACATTTGCCTTTCTCCATTCTTTGCTGGGAGATCCTTCCACTCCAAACAGTATGTGAATGAATCAAGCTGGTGGGGGCAGGTCTCTGAGATCCCACTGCCAGCAAATGAAGCACAAACTGATCACTGCTGTACCAGACTTCTTCTCCTTCAAAATTAAAAACCTGAGAGAAAGGGCCAGGAATTGAACTTATCTCTGCTCTGAAGCATTGAGTGAACAAAAACCTAAATACAGGCTTTGCGGCTCAAGGAAGTCAGCAGAACTCCCAGGTGCACCCTTGTCAGCATCAGACACCCACCAAGTCCCACCCCGCTCATCCCTGGCTTGTGCATTTGGTTGCTATCAGAGAACTCTAGCTCTTTATCAAGATTCATTTTACATTATTTGTTATCATTACATAGCAAGTAATCAGATTCGTTATGATTGCTGTTTCCATCTTGCCAGATATGGGACTCCCACCCCCTCTCTGGGGAGACACAGTTCACTTCTAGGAAGTACTTTCCTGATGCTACGTCTGAATTTTCCCCTTTTGCTAACGCAATCCCCATCTCCTCACAGATGTTTGGAGACAGCAATGCTTCCCCAACCTATGTCATCTTTTGGCTAAACTGGTTAGCATTATGTTCAATCTATCTCCCCTGTCTGTCAACACCTTCAGTTGCCCCCAATCCAGATCACAATATTTGGTAAACTGTTCAAGAGAGATCCTGACTCCCCTCCTCAAGAGGAAAATCACACTGGCCTTTCTCGCAACCGTAACGTAACACAGATCCCCTGCTTGACTTGCTCTCCACTGCTGTCCTTTGGGCTGAACTCCAAAAATTAGTGAAAGTTATTAGAAAATCGATTCTCATCTTTCTGTTTCCATTAGGGTAGGACCGTGCTTGTTACAAGCTGCTGCTCACAAGCATGAACAAATTATCACAGCCCTTCTTCAGCCAGTCTGCAGGCAAGCGTCCATGCTGGAATGGACAGGACATGAAGTTTTGTGAAAGCCACAGTTGTTACCTGCTTTGCCCCTTTCTCAAATTTCCCACGACTTCGGCTCTCTTGCATGCAGGAGGGCGGGAGCTCCACACTGATCTCATCCATCACAGATGGCAGAAGGAAGACCAGCCCATGCACTAGGGAAGGGGGAAAGCAAGTCTCTATGCATTGGCAATGAGCAGCTGGCTACAAGAGAAAGCTCCCCCAGCAAAGCAGATTAACAGGCCTTATTTTCACTTGTTTTCAGTATGTCACACCAGCCCAGTCAGTCTGTAAGTCTTATTGCATTAAGTTGTTCTTCACATTTTGGTTGAGAAAAATCACAGAGATAATTGCCTAGTTCATGCAGTCACTGGTTGACATCATTCTTCATGCTCCTTGTGCCATGTGGGGTACTGCTCACTTAATTCACATTAACTAGATCTAGCTTTGGGCATCTACTTCCCACTCTCCCAAGGATCCTGTGACAATGGGTGGATCATGATAAAAAAGCAGAGCTGAGAGCAACTAAGCAATCTCTGCATGGTATCTATCACTCCCCACTTCCAAGAAAGAGATGCTTTCTTAAGCAGCAGGCCACAGCAACAATGAACAAGGAATGTCCTGCAGTTAAGCAGGTCTCCACTGCAGGATTTGGAAGGGGCTCTGACAAGGGCTGGTGGTCATGTTGGGCTGCTGTGGGGTATGGAGAACTGCAGAGACAGAGGAGCCACAAAGGAGAAGTAGCATGGGAAAGCTCCTGCAGAACTAAATCTCTTTTTTGCATAATCTGTGGCAGCACTAAAAGCGCCATTGCTTGTTTATCTCTTGTGGATTAAGCAGAACTGAAGGGTGGTATGCAGAGTTCAGTGTCCTTGCAGGGAGCTCATGCAGAAGAGCCACTGCTCTCGCACTCTTTGCCCTCAACACTCACTGCTACATGTGGTAGGGAGATTGCAACAGCAAAGAGAAGGAAAAAAAAGGGAAAGAACTGTCCCTTTTGATGCCTGGTGGTGAGAGAAAGCCATTTCCAAACAGAGCGATAGCCATAGGAAGAGGGAGTATTAATTCCTCTCCATTAAAGATCTGGAAAGGACTTGTGAACATTTCCTTTCCTGCATTATTAACGGTTCTGCAGGATGATATCATCGGGGCCTTTTCCAAACTCAGAGCGTCTCAGACGTTACAACACCAAGTTTTGGCTGCTTATACATATCACCAGCTACACCCACCTCAACCCCCTCCCTGCAACACCCCCAGAGGGACCAGTGAACCCCCACTGCCAGACTCACCAGACCTCTGCTCAGCATCTTAGCAGTCACAAGCCTCCAAGATCTCATCCCTGGACACCGTACCTATACCTAATCAACTGCCCTCAAAAGCAGCTCAGCTAAAAATAGACTCTAATTGCTCCAAAGAGCCTAACATTCTGAGTCCCATTGTTTTTAAGACCAAGAAAGCGAGTAGATCATGGTGCCAGGCACCAGGATGCTGACAGGTAGGTTTGGAAGTATGAAGAGGAAGGAGGAGAGCAGGTACCTCTGAAGGATATCTCCAGCCAGGCAAAGGTCAATGCAAAGGTCCATTTCCCTAGTGCTGCAGAGCAAGTCCTGGGGAAATTAACAGCTCCCAGCTGAAAACCTGCTCTCAGCAAAGCTACTTGCAAGCTGGAGAGGAGGAGAGCAGCTCTTTCTAGTCCCCAGCAGTTATGTGCTCACATTCTGCACTCCAGCAAGCTCACCTCTGTTGCACAGATCTTGCAGCTCTTCTCTGGGCATAGTGGGGCTCATGGCCAAACTAGCTCTCCACCAGCATAAAGAGGAAATGTCTCCACTGACATTAATGAAATTAATCTAGAGTGTCAAGTTAGGCCAAGTGAGAGCAGAATCTGGGTATGGTGGAGATTTGCAGCCACAGAGCAGCCTACCAGCAAGACAGACAAAAGCAGCGTGTCAGCGAAGAGGTTTTAGTTTCAATTTGTCCAAGAATCACAAAAAAGCAGCAGTCATTTTAAAAAATGCCTGAGCTGGGTTCCTCAAAATAGTGGAAGTTTCGTTTAGTGCTTACCCCAAGCAGTGTGTTAGCAACGCACTCAGGGCGCCTTCTGCAGAGAGAAAAAGTGCCAAAGGCAGAAGAAAAATAAACAAACCAAATGCCTGGGCTGTTCCACTGGCCAGCGCAGATGTCAGATTTGCTGTTAACAATGCCGACGATTTGACCTGCTTCCCTGCCTGCAGTCACGCCCAGGAAGGTGTGAGGAGCCCCAGAGTTGCAGACAGCATGTGCTTGAAGTGTGAAATGGTCCCCCAGTGGGTTTGCACGACAGCCTGGCAGCTCTGCTCTACAGATGTGCTCTGTCAGTATAAAACATCCCAGGGCTGTCAGCCTGCTCCCAGCAGCCTCATCTACTCCCCCTTATGCTTAAGGATCACAGAATTGCAAGGCTTTCTTCTGTTTACTGTAAGGACATGTTGCCTGGAGCCTTTTTGGATGAAAACTCTCTGCTACATTGCTCTCTAGCAACCTTAGTCAAGGTTCCCTAGAGTTTCTTCCAGCCCACCAGGCAGTTTAGTTGCTCCAAAACAAGACTGGTTTAGTTCAAATCCAGTATTTGATCCAGTGGCTCAGCTACATTCCTGCCAGGATGTTGCCCTCAGTATCACCACTCTGCCTATTTAGCAAGCACTCCACGGATGAGAAAGACAAGTACATGCCAGCGGTTACTGGGTTCACCAAAGCAAACTAACCACAAAGGTCCAGAGCTGGCAGCCTTTCACCAGGAAGAGATCTGCTCCTAAGGCTCTGCTCTTCCATTGCTCTGGCAGCTTTTTGCCGCTATTGTTTCCCCTCTCTCTCTTCAGAGATTTATTTTAGTACTGACAGGGACACTGCAAGGACCTTTCTTTCCTTTCTCCATTCTAAGGCACTTCCTTTCCTCTCTCTCCCACCCTCTGTGTAGATGAGAGGGCCAGTTTCCCTGCAGTGATTAATTCCTTTTGGCCCTTACAACTCAGAAGAGATTTTTTTGTTACTGTTGGTTTTGCCCCTCTCTGATTCAACATGCACCTTGCATGATACAAAATAGCTCCAACCACTTCCCATTGGGAATATGGGTTAAAATCTATCCTGAGTCCTCACAGCAGACAGTCAGAGAAGAACACAGTGGGTAGGGGTAAAGGAAAGTACATTATGCCAGTGTACAGCACTGGCAAAAGCATCACTTCCCTACTTTAAAAGGAGTGTTGACCACTGGGGAATGGAGGAGGAAGACAGACTGCAATGGCTGCACTATTTGCCCCACAGTAAGCTCAGCCTGTTTAGAGTCTTGAAGAGAAGAAAGTGTCTTTATTCCACTGTAATCCCAGGGAGTAAACATGGAGCACTCAAAAAGTCTCTAATCTCCTGAAGAAAGGAAGAATGGGAACCGCAGCCGGATGCCATTATCAGGCAACCTCTGATTAGAAATAAAACACTTCTCTGTAGAGTGTGCCTGATCAAGCCGTGCACACGGTAGATTTCTTGTCTCCATTGGATTCTGCACTGAGGCTGGTTAACCTCCCAAAAGCACTGCTGGCAAGCCCATATTATTGGGTGTGGGACAGAGGTAACTACTTGAAATGAAGGGGCCAGTCTTATACAAGAGGTGAGGCTGGATGATTGCCTGTCAAACCTGGGGAGCCTGTGAATTGCCAGAGCTCTCGTTTTGCCTGTGGCATTTCTGTAAACCTGCCACTGGTGCTGGTTCAGTGCTGGCATGTGTCCTGGAAGCACACCTTCTCCAAGCTGTTCATTGTTCCAGGTCTGCCAGAGACTGAATTTGCTCCCCTGCCTCTGGCAAGAAAGTTTCAGCTTTCCTTGTATAACCTTGCAGAAGCAGGGAGCATGGCAACCAGAGGGGGCTGGCTACACCCTGAAACCACAGACAAGAGGCCATGGGCTCCAGATCCAAATGGAGAGGAGGGTGGCCAGTCAAGGTGACCCCGGAGTCACAGAGCACGTGGCCAACCCAGCAAATCAGCTCAGGTGACACACACTGCAGTGTGGCACAGATGAAGGAGGAACTCCCAAGGTATGCAAAATAATCTCAAGGACCCACTGGAAACAGCTGTACAGCAGATCACCTTGCAGCTACAGCCCTCCCAGAGTAATGTGGTAAGGTGCTCCATAATGCAAAAACTATGGTTCCTCCTTGGGTATGAGGCTGTTTATGCCCCCAAAAAAGCAAAAAAAAGCAGCAAACAAACATAAGGCTGTTGGGCCACGAAGTTTCTGCATAAGCAGTACCCAAGGGAAACTTCAGCTGCTATGTAGCACCCCTCTAGTCTTTGCTGACCCATAAACCCGATGCAAGGGGACAGCATATATAGAGCAGGCAGTGAAGACTTCCCACAACAAGAAGCCATGCAACCTTGAAAACTTGCCAAGAGCTGATGGGTTGCACCTAAATCCCTGAAAAGTCCCTCAGGATAGAAGCACTGCTTTCAAGCTTCAAGCCTGATTAAAGAGGAGCTTAGAAAATGCAGCCAACCAAGTCTTATACTCAAGTGCATGATGCTACAGAGAGGTGTATCTAAATCTTCACTCATGAGCACAGACTGTCAAGATTTCTTTCCAGAATTTAGAAGCTCAGGCTGGTCTAGATAAGGGTCTTGGAACAGAAGAAAACAGCAGGTGAGCCAATTTCTACATTGGTGTCCCCTGCCTTTGTACACCTCTCCCACATGGCATTAATCCTGGCTTCCTCTTCCCACCTCTCCCATTCCCTGTTCTGGCTAGTTCTGATACCAACACACACCCACTGCCTATACAGGGTGCCTGTACATCCCTGGACACAGCTGCCAGACCAGGGTCCAAACCAGCTGCACTCTCCATGTCTTCTCCAGGGCATGGCACTGAATCGGGCCTCATTCTTCTGTCCACCTGAAGAACCTCACAAAACCTGTAGAAATGTAATAATCTTTGGAATTTCTGCTCTCTTCTCAAGTTTGGTTGAAACTGTTCCACATGTTCAAAAGTTGCCAGAAGGGCCCCATAGTAAACAGCACGATTATATAAACTTTGTCACCTTAGGAAACCATCCAAAACCAGCGAAGAGTCTCATACACTACATCCACAGCCCTACAGGTATCTTCCTGCAAAAGGACAGGCCAAGAAGGTGCCCTTTCTGCATGAAGCACAGACAGCTGCCTGCCAGTGGTGCTCTGCCGCCTTTCCAGCTCACTTGCGCATTGTAACTTGGACAAGAAATAAACTGCTTATGAAGCAGCAACCCCAGGTTTGTCTGGTTTTGCTAATGGTGGGTGTCGATCCTCACTGAGATGATTCACAAGTTGACAGTATTTTCTGTTCTCCCCTTCTGTCTCCAGCCAGAGCTCCAATATTCCTGGCTCACAGCCAGAGTGCAGGGTGAGTGTCTCTCATTTGTTTATAGCAGGGCTGGGGGATGTTTAAATGAGGGTGGTGAGGGGAATCTTGGGAATTTCACAGCACACATAACTGCAGCTACAATCCTTCCTGCAGCTGACAAGTTCCACTCAGGCCAGAGTATAGAAATTTCTCTATCTAAAGACAAATCCATTGACCAGCAACTTCTGGAAATGAAGGCACACTCAGGGATCATACTAGTTCCAAAGCAAATTTAAAAACCATAATCACTCATGGCCTGATCTTTAAAAGGCAGGAGTCCAAATCAAATACTATGTGTGCAGCTGCATGCTTAGTAGACACATACAGCTACCATGATTGCCTGCAAAAAGAAACACTTTGACAGGACAGAAGGAGTCTGGCTGGACCTCTGTGGCAAGAGCAGGCCCATGCTGAACTGCGCAGCTTCAGTGGTGATGATGTCAGAGTACAAACCCAGCTTTAAAATAAAAAATTCTCCAGTCATTAGTTTAGTAAGGAAGCACTACAGATTATTACTAAAGCTAAAAGAATTTGGTTAGATACATGCTGTGTTTCACTGTGAATGTTTATTTTCTTTCAGCACTTCATTCAGCTTGGACAATGACACCAAGCTAATTAATTTCATATTTGTTCATACTTTTAAGCCTTTCTCCTTTACAGGATTTCATGACTGCAATACCAAGACTGTAAGCATGATGAGCAAAGGCATGTTTGATTTTTTTGGAAAAAGTCTTCACTTGATCACTTATTTTTTATCATCAAGTGATTCCAATAAGTTTGCTACCAGCTAAAGACTACACTAGAGGGTCAAAACTGACGTGATCATGTTTCCTTACAAAAAATAACCAAAACCCAAAAGAAAACCAAAAGCCTGAAGTCTAGCTTAGGAAACTGAAAAGCTTGCAAGCAGAAAAACTCTTGGAGTCAGAGGAAGAGGAATCAACTCTGACATGATACATTATTATTTTTTAATGCCTTACTACTTGAAGGTCAGTGGTATACTTGATGCTTGGAAGGGTACCAAATGCCAAGACCCAGCAACATCACACCTATCTATGTTTGCAGTTCAAGACAACAAACACATTCAGGGGCTCTGCAGAACCGTCTGTTAATGACCCTTTTCAAAAAAGCCATTTGGACTCCTTATAAGAGAGTCCCAAACACAAAAGTCTGGGAAACCCCTAGTCAAACAATGCACCAGAGTGCCTGAAGCTCGTTTTTGCAAGGGCAGTTCTGCCTGAGAGTGCAGCTAAGTGCTGGTTCAGTGCTGAACTGCTTATTTTCTGGAGATGCAGCATTAAGCACAGGATCCATCACTGGCCACGAGTGCATCACACAGGACTATTTAAGAAGAGAAAGAACCTGAAAGACAGAAGGAGCTGGGCAGCAGCGTGCTCTGACTACTGCATGTGTCCCACACTGACATCACCAGCACCACTGGCAGGAGCAGTGGCACAGCAGCCTGGGTGCTGAACACTGCTTCACTTTAAAGGTCTCGGTACCTTACTAGGGACCTATAATTGCTGGGGAACTCCTGGAGCAGAGCTGGGTTCCGGCCACCACATGGCACCCTCAAAGTGCCAACATGGATCAAGTAATTCCACAGGACAGCTCTCAGCTACCTACTCCTCCCTGGACCCACACTAATAACTCCCCATAAAAGCCAATGTCCCACCTTCCCTTCCCTCCCACAATTACCCTGTATCAAGTTTAATTTCTTCTCTCTGCTTCCTTCCCATATTCTGTCCCAGCTTCCATGTCTCATCTTCAATAATTTCTACTGATGGCAGTCCTGCTACCCATCAACACCAACCTTTTGAAAAATAAAAGCTCCATACAGCTATATCACAAGCAACCAGAGATCCTACATTGCATCCATGCAAAACTTAGGGAGCAGCAATTGCTGCTCTCATTACAGACACCCCAAGAGCTGATCCAGGCGCTGCAAACAGCTGCCTATGCACCCATCCGCAGGCTCGGGGCTGCCACCGCTATTGCTGCACCGCATTGACCTGTGCCACTGCTCTGGCCAAATCACTCGGCTCAACAGATTATCCACAACAGCCACACAGCTGGCAAGTCTTACCAAGTGATGGTGCAGCGCCAGGGTGACAGGCTGCATGGGAGATGAGGCCAGGTAAATATGTAACAGCTGAAACTGGGGGTAGGTAACTGGGAAAGAAAGTCTGCCTCAGCATCGCAGGGATGAGAAGCTGCTGAAGCTCTAGAAAAAAAGGTCCTTCTGACTTGCCTGAAACCCCCTAAATCTTCCTTCTCTGCTAAAGCCTAAAATAAAAGAGAACAAGAAAGTGGGTTCCTTATAGCAGAAAGCAAGAGACAAAATTCCCCTCAGAAGAAGTGCAGTATTTTCCACACCGGTGGCTGTCTTATGGAAAGATATCTGAGACACTTCATTAGTCACTGCCTGCAGTTTGCCGCCTTAAACATGTCCCCAAAGCAATAGAGACCAAAAATAAAATGAGAAAAGAGGAATCTCTCAATCTCCTCAAAAATGTGGAGTGGCAGTTAACAGGAGTGGCAGTTCAGATACCATGCAAAGCATTTTTTTTGTATATTTTATGAGCCAAACTCTGACCTCTTCTCCACCGCCATTTTCATCCGCAAATAACTCCTTTAGAACAGGGGCCAGGTCCAGAACTGCACTACTAAAAAAGCCCAGAAGCAGTCTTCTTCAAACAGGTGTCTTCACTAGTAAGTCCAAATCCTGAAAAGAATTTAAATCTGCCAGTTCTCAGTGGAGCTTCTCTCACAAGTTTGGAGATGTGTTGGTAAAGAAGCACACATGCTGAAAACTTGGCTGGATGTGAGTACTCAAGGTCCTACCAACTGTACCCCTAAAGGGGACTGCAAGTCTTCACTGTCAGGGTCAACAGAGACCACTGGGAGGAGCCAGAAGAATGGAGAAAGGAGGGATGGAAGAAGGTTCTGCAGTGCCTAAAATATTTCTTTGGAAATCTGACTTGTATTTAATCAAAATCTTAAGAACCAATAAGGTACAGGACAGGTATTTCAAATCTCTCCTAGACCCTAGTCTGCACATACAGCAGCAACCCATACATGACATAAACAAAAATGCCAAGTGAAGTATGGACAAAAGCTCAGTATCTTTTCTGAGCTCTGACAAAGGGCAAAATCACTACATGAGAGTCTTCTAATTCTGTGCATTCTGTTGTTCTTATCTTTCACACACTCATCACTTCAAAATCAAGGAATAAAATTGGACCTGCCCTTCCAGCTCTGGCAAAAACTGCATGTGAGAATCAGAATTGTTTAGGCTGGAAAAGACCCTTAGGATCACCAAGTCCAACCATTTACCCAGCACTGCCAAGTCTCCCACTAAACCATGTCTCTAAAAACCACATCTACACATCTTATAAATACCGCCAGGGATGGCCACTCTAACATTTCCCTAAGCAGCCTGTTGCAATGCTTGACAACCTTTTCAGTGAAGAAATTTTCCTAATACTCAATCTAAATCTCCCATGGTGCAATTTGAGGTTGTTTCCTCTTGTTCTGTTGCTTTTTACTTGGGAGAGGAGACTGACCCCCAGCTCACTATGACCTCCTTTCAGGTAGTTGTAGACAGCAAAAAGGTCTCCCTTGAGCCTCCTTTTCTCCAGGCTAAACACCCCCAGCTCCCTCAGGTGCTCCTCACAAGACTTGTGCTCCAGAGCCTTCAGCAGCTCTGTTGCCTTTCTCTGGACACGTTCGAGCACCTCAATGTCTTTTCTGTTGTAAAGGGCCCAAAACTGGACACAGGACTCGAGGTGTGGCCTTACCAGTGCCAAGTACAGGGAGACAATCCCTGCCCTGGTCCTGCTGGCCACACTATTTCTGACACAAGCCAGGATGCCACTGGCCCTCTTAACCACCCGGGCACACTCTGGGTCATGTTCAGTGGCTGCTGACCAGCATCCCCAGGCCCTTTTCTGCCTGGCAGCTTTCCAGCTGCTCTTCCCCAGGCCTGTAGCACTGCCTGGTGTTGTTCTGACCCAAGCGCAGGACCCGGCACTTGACCTTGTTGAACCTTGTACCACTGGCCTCAGCCTATCAATGCAGCCTGTTCAGATCCCCCTTGCAGCGCCATCCTAACCTCCCGCAGATCAACACTCAACCTGGCATCATCTGCGAACTGAGGGAAGGGGTCTCCAGAGCGAATCAGGCCTATCAGAGCAGCCACAAGGTTTGGCAAGGGGAAAGCAAGGTTAATTCACCTGTCCTGGCAATCAACCCGTGCTCAGCTCTTGCTTGGCAATCCCTCCCTGTGACTGACGAGAGGAGAACGCCCGTCGAGCCAAGCCGGGCTGCAGAGCACGCTGGCGGAGCTGAGAGGCAGCTGCCCGCCCTGTGCTTCCCCGGGCTGTGGGAGTGCAGCGGCCGGGGCCGTCTCATTCTCTGCCGGCGCCCGCAGGCCGTGCCCAGCAGCTGCAGCCCCAGGGCCGCTCGCAGCAGCCCAGGCCAAGCCGGCCTCCCCCGGCCGAGCGGGCCGA
>VXBT01006093.1:175614-188306 GCA_013400235.1 Oriolus oriolus
AGCGGCCGCCGCCCGCGCCCTCTGCCGGCCGCCGCCCGCAGCGCCGCCGCAGCCCCCGCCGCCCTCGGCACCGCGTCCCGGGACCCCGCCGCGCCGCTTCAGCGCTGGAGCGGGACACGGCGGGATGGGGCGCGCCTCATGTCGGGCGCCACGAGTGTACCCTGGACTCGGCACAGCAGCGACCTGTTCACGCCACCGCCTCCAGCCAAGCCTCCCTGCCTCCTCTCGCTTCTCCCTGGGCCAGGAGCGCTCTGCAGGCAGGCAAATTCCTTCTGCCTGGATTCCCCTTTCACAAGACCAGCAGCCCCAGCTGTATCAGAGCAAAGGGCTTTGTTCTCCCAGCCGCTGCAGGTTCCGGGCTTTTGTCATCAAATCTTCACTGTGGGTACTGATCAAGCCCCAAACCAGTGTGATTTGCTAAACCACAAGGCCTGGAGTTCACTTGAAGAGCAAACATCCTGCCATCGGACCAAGTGTGTTCACTTTGGTATGACAGCCTTCACCAGCACAAAGACTAAACCTCTATGTAGGCACCTACAATGCCCTCAGTGCTCTGCAGCCTCAGAACAGGATCCAAGGAGATTCCAGAAAGGAAACGGGGCAACAAACATTGCAAAGAGGGTAAGGGAAACAGTGATGAATCATTTTTGTGGTAAGCTAACACCCATTAATAGATCAGCTACAAATTTCTGGGGTGGTGGGAACCTGTACAGGTGCACAGCACTCCCCACAGCTGGCAAGTCATGGTCTCTGCAGGACAGCATGATGTGAGACACATTATCAGCCTCAACACAAAAAGATTTGCCATTTTCCTCACCACCCTTCTCCCACAGGGCAGCCTGTAATTCCCAGATGCAGCTAACAGCAGTCAGTTATCTGGAAATGACTAGTTGCGGTTTCAGGCTATGATAGATGGCACTCACTGGTAATCCTTCTCTCTCTCTCTCCATCAGTAATCCTCCTCCCTCCAGTTACCAGAAAATACAGCAGTGCTGCCTTCTGCCTGCCCCTCTCTCCTCCCTCCAGGCTACTCCTTTGGAGAATTGGCTCCACAGCTGGATTGTAAAATAATCCAGCTGTTCCTATGACAACGTGCTGGCAGTGGGCAGAGATGACGCCAGCATACAGAGTTGGCCCATTCACTACCAACACCCAACTCTGTTTTGGTTTGGGAAGCATTTGTTTTTCTATGCAGGCTGCTCTGCCGAGTACATTTCTGAAGGCCGGAGGGGCAGGAGGAGCCACAATCCCAGAGATGCCAAGAAAGTTGCTGGCTCTGTGATTTACCCTTGTTTTGGTTTGGTTTTTTTTTTGCCCCAGCTCCATCTGATGTGAGGATAAAAGCCCCTCCGGCAATCTTGCAGCTGCACACAATCTTTGCAAGACTTGATCCAGAGCCTGATCTGAAAGGCACAGTGCAAGACTTTGCGTGTCAGGCTTCCACAGGAAAAAAAAAGAAAAGCCTTGGGTAGAGTCATTAGGGGCCATACAGTCTTTATTTTAATATCTTGCCTGTCAGCAGAAGGTTTGCGGGGTAGAGGGAAGCAAAGGAAAAGCTTGGTCCTTGTAAAGCATTAGCCAAACACCTGGCTGGACTCACCCAGCCTCTCCAGCTCTGACAGGAGCTTGCTCATGTACTGAGGGATTTGGGCAGAGGCCATCAGCAGGAGCAGAAGGACCTTCGTGTCAAGCTCAGCAAACAGAGGAGGCTCCTCAGGTACTGCAGCTATTAAACCTGCTCAGCAAAGCCAGCTCCTTCAGGGTCACTGAACTAATTCTGCACACGTAGCTCGGCAACTCCAATGACAGGGTTCCCAAAGGGAAAGTCAGGAATATGCCTGACATTCCTCAGGAGAGGAAGACAATTTCTCAATGACTATTACCCTCATAAGGAAACTCAGCACAGCAAAATGCCCCCACTCCCAGCATCAGCAAAACAAGAAGCACCATTTGTTACTGACTGTACATTTCATTATTACTCCATTTCTCTTCTGAAGGACTTGAGAACAGAGCAGAGTCTGTAAGACAGGTGGGACTCCATAGCTGAGTAAGTAACAAACTGTTTCCCTTCCAAGCCAGGTAATTACCCACCACTACAAGCAATTGTAGTGGCACTGGCAATTTCTATTGCACGGCTGCAACCACTGCAGTGGTTGTCTGGCTGCAATGACCAGAGCTCACTCTGCTCTGCCATCAACATGCAGAATGTCAGCAGGTAGGGGTGAAGAAAGATGGTCCTCAGTGAAAAAATAAAATAGTGAAAGTGGTTATGTTGTTTTTGAAGAGAGACCTCCATGGGCCTCTCTGGACACAAACAAGTGCAACAAGGGGATTGTATCTCAAACTACTCAGGGTTAGCTCTCTGATTTGGCATGGTGAGCAGCTGGCCATAGCAGATTGTTAGGTACGAGGGAAGCCAAGAGGTCAGATTAGCTTAAACTTGTAGATGCTTCCGAGATGAGAGCAAGAAAAGAAAAACAACTAGAAGCATGACTATTTCTGGAACTGCCTTAGAAACTGCAGACCCCACAAAGCACCACTGTACCTATCACACTGTTGTCAGTTGTGTTCGGACAGACCTTTACAGGTTCAGGAAGCTACTCTTCCAATGCTGCACCTGGCGTATCTGTAACACTGCTGCTTCGGGGTGCCTCACCTCCTCAGCTGTCCACAGCCACTTCCAAATTGCCCTCAGCATCTGTCCGCTGCCCATTCTTCAACCATGTAAAAATTCTGGCCATTGGAGACAGCAGCAGCAACAGGTCTTCTAACTTGTCTCTCCTCCACTGTGCAAGGAGTGAAGACAAGCTTACTTTTGAGAACTGGTTGCAGTGCTGCTGCTCTACTGTACACTTCACCTAAGCTCTTATCCAAGTCTTAGCCCCAGCTTCCCTTCTCACCACACAGGGATTTCTGTCCTGATCTCAAAAGATCAGAAAAAAATGTAATGTGCCATATGTTGACAGAGCTTTCTTCTTGCTATCCATTTTGCAAGGACATAAATAATTTAATAGCAGTGCAGAAAGTTTTGAGGTACCTTTCACCTGGGATGTATTTTCCTACATTTTTACTTCCTTTAGAAATGACCCACAACTTAGACTCGCAACACAGTATTTGAATCCAAGAAGCTCAACAGCCTCCTGTCAGCCTTAGTGCCACCTGAAGATCCAGCACAGTAATTACAGCAAGACACCTCTTCCAGGATCTAGCCTCTGTCAACTGTGCAGTATGGGGCTCTGTCACTGGCCCAAGACTGGCTTAACCTGTGGTCTCTCTAAGTCCTTCCTGCATAACACAGCTCAAAGAGTCAAAAACCAGTAAAATAAAAAAAAGCAAGGCTCTTCCCCTGACTAGCACAGCCTGTGGTAGTCCAAGCCCTTGTGTGGTGTGCTTTAGTCTTCAGCACTTCTCATAAGTGCCAGATCCCAGCCCCACAATCCCTGCCAGATCCCACTTGACAGTTTCTCTGACTTTTTACTATTTCCTAAGGCAAGAGGTTGCCAGGCTCCTGGTCTGTATGGTGTTTACAGAACACTCTATCCAAAGCTTCATTAGATAAACTAGACTCAATATCAGCACACTCAATATCAGCACACGTACGTATTTGAGAGGATTAAGAACAAGTTTTCATCAAAAGGTGTTTCAATTTTCAGACTGCACAGCAGATACACAGCAAGGCAAAGGACTCTGAGAGCAAGTCTGGCCATGTATCAACAACCTGCCCATTCCATGAAAAGTCTACCTGCCTACTTGGTCCCGCCCCAGGAAGCACCCTTGTGAGGCTCAGCAGTCGTTGGAAAGCAGACTGGTGAGGGGAAGGAGGGCAGGCTGAGAGCAGTGTCAGTGCAGATGGGAGATGGGATCAGGTGAGTGACTAGGTTTTGTGGAGAGGACTAGAGGGTCCTGGCAAAACAGACTGCTGCACTGGGGATGGAGCGTCAGCTCTTTGGTTCTGATTGAGTAATTGACTTTAGTTAATTAACAATGCCACCTACCCTAATAACTAAGCTTAGAGACAAACTAGTGAGATCGGTAGATGTTTGCCTCATGAATAATGAGGTGGGTTGGAAACTGTCTGGATCACCACACTCAAGGTCAGTCAGCAGCACAAAGCCCAAGTGACAACCAGCGGACTCTAGTGGCATCTCTTAAGGGTCAGTACTCTGTGATGCCCTTAATAACATCCTGGAATGGTGTGACAAAGCTTACAGACAGCAAATTAACGCACAATACCAGATCAGGGGTAGTGTCTGACATGCTTAGAGAGCAGTGCTACCACTTGGAGGAATCCAAATAGGCTGGAGGAATGGCTGATAACAATTTAATGAAAAAAAAAATCAAACGCAAAGTCCCTCACCTGGGAGAGAATAACCCCATAAAACAGTACTGGGTGCTTCCTGGCTGAGGAGCCACTTCACAGAAAAAGTGTTTGGCATTTGCAGAAAGTTTGGGAAAGCAGCAAGGAAATACTAACTCTTCAGAACATGTCACCAGGATCCTGATTGTTTACTGTAAGACTGATCAAACACTGGATCAAGTCGCCCAGAAACGTTGTAGAACCTCCATTCCCAGGGATATCCAAAATCCAACTGGACAACACAGTGAGAAACACCCTCGTATTGGACCTGCTTTCAGCGGGTGGCTGGAGTAATGACCTCTGGGGTCAGAGCAGCCTGATTCAATTCTCCTCAACTGGGGCTAGTCGCTTCTGCTTTTCTCCCCCAGTGCTCAGCTTCCCCGAGACCAGCAGGGAGCAGTGAAAGGCGAGGAATGAAGACTTACCCACCAGACGAGCAGCATTCCTGCAAGGCTGCAGACACATGCCGGGACCGCCCAGGGCTGAAGTTCTGAATGCCCAACAGAACGACATGGATGAGGGCCCCGGCCAGCCACCAGCCGAGAACGGGCGCTGTGGGATGCGCCCCGCGGGCACGGGGCACGGCCGGGAGCGCGGGCGGGGAGCGCGGAGCTGCCGCGGGGACGCGAGAGCCGAGCAGAGGACGGGGAGCGCGGGTGGCGACTCTCGCGGGGACCTGGCCAAGGGACGGAGAGGCCGGGGGAAGTTTTCCACAGCCGAGGGTCGGGCGGAGGGGGCTGCCCAGCTGGCTGTACCCAGCCCATGAGCCTGATCCCCAGAACTCCTGAGATCTTCCCGATATTGCTGCTGTCAGCGTTGGACGTTGCTTGTTGCTTCAGGCGTCTGGGGCCACAAGGTTCGTATTGCGCAACTCTCCTCCTTGATCTCGAGATATAAACACATACTTAACAAAAACCGAAATTTAAATTCTTACATAAGCACATGACTCCAGGCACTGGGATGATGAAATCCCAAATAGCATCAAGACTCTTCCGCTGACAATGGACCCATCAAAACCCAGGAGACACGGGCCATTTTATGGGTCAGCTTTGCTACAGCTCAGGATACTGCAAACGAGCACCAAAGGCCACAAAGACATTTGCCACGGTGCTGTCAGTTCCAGTATAAATTATAGCATGTTGATTTAAACTATAGAACTTAATCCACAAATGACACCTATGGAAAATCAGACACAGGGCAAAAAGAAACCCCAGCAAATGGATGTCTTGGGACCCAAAAAATCTGGGTTTAGAGGTGGCTGAGCTTAGAAGTGCTACCTCAGGGGTCTAACTCTGGAGTGGATGACTATGGCTGGGGTGGTTGCAGGCATTCCCATCTAAGTCACTCCATCCTGCTCTCCTGTCCGGGGTTAACACACCAGTTCCAGGGGAGGCAGAAGAAGAATGGAAACATCAGTCCTTGTCACTGGGCATCAGGGAGCTCTGCACAAGCCCCTTTCCTCAGTCACCTGGTTAGCTAATAGTTCTGGGCATGGGCAAGGGTACAGCACAGGCTGTCACCCAGGAGAGCTAGCAACCCTACAGATAGCAAAGATAATATTTTAAACTGCTAGTTAGATCTGTCAGAGCATGTCATCCAGATCTTAGAGATCCTCATACATATACATAGAGACATTTCGTACATCTGGAGTAGTTCCTTGCCACAAACCCTGTGTTACCACTCAGCTGCTTTCACACACCACCAGGGCATTACTCGGCTCTCTGTGACCCAACCAATCCTGCCATTCATACGCTCATTGCATTAGCAAAAGCTGGAAGGGGTCTCTGAAGGCCACCCTTCCCATCCCTGCTCCAAGCAGGGTCAGTTAGAGCAGGTGGCTCAGGGCCTCAGCCAGTCAAGTTTTGATTACTTCCAAGGCTGGAGGTTCTACAGCCTCTCCAGGCAACATGCTCCAGTGTTTGACCACTTTCATGGTAAAACGCAATGATTTTAGTGCATGCTCTGAAGAGTGAACACTCCAAACTGAACTCAGGCAAATCACTTAGTTCCTGGATATGCTGTTCCACTGGAGTTTATACAGTTCTGTCAGCTACAGCACTTGACTAGTTCTGCAGTAACTTTGGCTGGGGATTCAGAGCAGCTTAACTCTCCCACATAAATACATTTGTTGTGCCAGTGTAACTTCCTGAACCATTTAATTGAGAGGTCAGACAAGTAACTGTGTAGAAGCCAAGAATAAAACAGAACGACATGGATGAGAACAGACAAGATAGCAGGACCACACATGAAGGTTGACTTAAGATATCCTGAAACTGTAGCTTCTCTGCAATAATGTAATACTGACCTTTGCAAGGGACACAATTTTCCAAAATTTGGAGAATGAGGTCCCTAAGGACTAAGGACCCTTCAGTACCCACCCGTTCAGACTGCAAGCTATGCTGCTTACACCTGTAGCACAAACACACAGCAACACAAAATCCACTGGGGAGAGGGGAACAAACCACATATTTGCGTATTAGTCACTTTTGAGGTTAATGGGAAAGTGCTCAGATGCTGCCTTGAATGGTTCATGGTAAGCTGCAAACTAGAACAGAACACTTCAATCATTAGTGCCTATAAGGAGCTTCAAGATCCTCAGGTGGAAATCATTATGTAATAAATACTTTGTTCTCATACACACAGATGATTATTTCAGTGCATAGTGTATCTTAAAAGGAAATACAAACCTTTGCTTAAGAGTCAGAGCTGGTCTTTACCACATTCTGTGCCTGATCACCTGCAGGGCACAAGCTGTCATGCAATATCCAGCAATTAAGCTATATTTATTACAAGATTGGAAGCTGTGAGGTCATTCCCTGTGCTACTACACGTGCCTTAAGTTAGCTATGATAATCATTCTCACATGCGCCCAACAGTCTCGGCCTTCAGCCACAGTTAATGTCTGATGATAAAACAGCAAGTGACAAAGTGGCACAGAGTGGAGAAGTACTGCTGACTTTGGTCATAAGGTGATTTGGAAAAAAGAGATTTTGCTCAGTTTGACTGCATGGAGTTACACTCTATTCCATACATCCAGCAAATGGAATAGGTTGTCACCTTTAATGCAAACACTGAAGTATTACCATTCCAGAACAATCTTGATGGTTCCAGAACCATCCTTACCTACTCTGTAAGGAATAAGCAAATAAGTTGCATTTGTTTTTGGCATGAAAATACTTGCACAGTAAAATCTTTCTCAAATTATAGGTTCTAAAATATATTAACCCTCCCCCCCTAGTTCTGAAGTGATAAAGCTTTCTTGGCAAATCCTGACTTATGTTAAAGACATATGACTATATGACAGGTTTATGAAGAAGCCATGTTAATACTATTCTGGTGTAATGAGCAAGAGTCTTGCATTCCTGTAATGCCTTTCTGCAATAAGGACTAAAGCGACAACAAAAGGAATTTCATTAGGTCTTGAAAAAATGTGTTGGGACTAAGATCCAGTGAAGCATTTGCCTTTGGAACCTAAAGGTATGTACAGTATGGATAAAACTTCTCAAATAAATGTTCCTAATCAGGATCATCCCTTCTGAGAGATGAGGGGTACGTAGGTCATGTAACTATTATTCCATGGTTCTTAAAGTGTGGAAACCATCCCATCAGCTTGCCATGCCCCTTGACTTAGCTCCCAGACAGAAACAAGTATCTTGAAAATAAGCAACCAGGTAGAATAACGTGTTTCCTTGTGTGTTATTTCACCATGTTTGCCACCAATTACAGCTACGTATCTGCCACTCAGTGAAAAACATCTGTTAATTTTCCTTTAAATCCCTCCCCATATTTGGAATGATTTGGAGATAATTTATCAAACACTGCAGTCATCGGGATTCCTTTTGGAGCACTGAACATGTTACACAACCCTTACAGCAAGGTAAATCCTCTAACCTGCCAGAGCTTGTTTATAACCTGACACAGGCAGAATCTAGAATGCCAAGTGAAGCTGGGCCAGGAACTGTTCTGTGGTGGAAGGGCTGGGCAGTCACTCACCACATCCACGCTACACAGCATCCGGCCAGTGGTCACCTCCGAACTACACGTGGTCTTAAAAAAGTATTACTTCAGGGGCGTTATTTCAAACACACAGGTTTTAATAAAAGAGAGCTTGTGCTGTAGCCCAGAGGGATGATTTACAACATGAAGCTAAAGGACTTGTCGTATGCCAGAGCACAGAGGTGTGTTTGACAGTGTGAAACCTGCTGGGATATTGCTGGATCACCCAGTAGAGTGAAGGAGGTCCAGTCTCACGGAGTCTTGCTCACTGCTCATTGGACACATGCTGTCCTCCGAACCACAGGCAACCATCATCTTGGGGGTTGCTGGTTGACACATGCCAAGACTGTTTCAGAAACCAGAATTATTACTACTGTGTAGTAGAGCACAGTGGAAAAGCAGGAGTCAAATGCCCAAGCTTGATTCCTACCCTCTTTGATTTAGCAGCACAGGCATAGCCATGAAACCCAAGCTTGTGGCACCTGGAAATTGCTGACAAATAGCAGCAAAAAAACACGGTGGGAGGGAGGGGGAAGGGGGAAGAGGATGGGAGGATCTGAGAGTCCCATGAATAGTTAAGCTTTGAAGAACTGAATTCTTTGAAAGTCTTGGAGTGAAATCCTTATCAGTGCCGAAACCCCATTCTTGGCTTTGTACTCAGTTCTTATGTAATGACAGCAAATTACTTTGATTTATCTTCCCTGGTGTCCTCGAGGTTAGTGACACATCATCATTAGGTTACGTTACTATTTTAATTCAATTGCCATACCACATGCCTAAATGCTGCAACAGAGGTTGTCCTTCTCTACCTGGCAACTGTTATTTTTCCCACAATTAGAGTTCAAATGCTTCATAGCAGGACTTTCATCATTCTCATGCTGAAGTGTCCAACATACTTCAAAGCAGTGTCAAAATAATGTTTTACTTAAAAACCCAAATACCCTCGTGGTATCTGAATTCCATGTACCTTTCAGGTGATATGCCTTAAGACTAACACTGCTGCTTTATGGTCTTTGCAATACTGCTACCTATTCAGGAGAAATATTTAATTTTGCAAACAAAACCAAATAAATACTCTATTATGAGTCGCTTTCTCTTCCCTTCTTCCCTAGCACGAGAAGATTCAAGATGGGCTATTTAAAAAGCACTCAATCTTTACCAAGTGGAAGATGCAATGCAATCAGAATTAAAATTACTCCTTTAATGTTGCAGCTGGTTGTCCATAGCCAGCAGACCATGTTACAAAACATTTGTATAAAAACAGAGCTCAAATATAATCAGTGAAGAAGAGCTGAAAATCTGTTGTTGTGCAGACCAAAGATGCCAGGGGGGCGGCAGGGGACAGGACACCACACCACAGAACAAGAGCTCCTTAATTGGAAATAATAAAGACACATTGTCCACATGCTAGTTACAGCCTTCTTTTGTTTTCCTATGATATCCTGTTGATATAATATCCAGGTCCCTTGTGAACATCCGCTGTTTCCCAATGAGAAGAATGGGTGGTGTTGGTTTCACTTCAGCACCTCACTGGGTCACCAGCCTACCTCTGTCTGGAAAGGCAGCCGGAAGCAGCCCCAAAGAACAACCTTATCAGCAACAGATCTGAACAGATAAGGTGCACGGACATATGAGATCACATCTCCTGGTAATTTAAACAAATTTCAAACACCATGACAATACGGAAGCACAGGAAGGAGCGGAAGTTCAGTTAAATCCCTACAAATCCACATAGAAATAGTCATATTTGATGAAATCAAGCACAGCTTTTGCCCCTCTCTGTTATCAGCCACAGTCTTCTGACACTACGTGGCAGCAACCACTTGAAGAAAGTAGTAAGGACAAAGTCAGTTGTCCGTGTGTAGTGCTGCCTCACCACAGTATTCCCTAAGGCCCCAGAAATTTCAAAATCAGGATTTGCACAGACAAAGGGAATATTTGTGTATTTGATAGTCCTCACTAGCTTTTACTTGGGCTGATTTTCTGGACTTTTGGTCTTAAAAAAACCCCTTGTAGTATCCACAAAATCAGGCAAAAAGGTTTTCTACAAGTACCCACAACATGGAATGAGCAACCTTGTCAAGTTTGATTTTATTCCATGTTTCCCCAACTTTTGCTTGTTGTCTGTCACTCTTACACTGAAAGAAACCTCCCTTCACTTGGGTCTGTGAAGCTGAAGAGTCGTAGTTAACTTACCTGCTTCTGACGTAGAAGCTGTCCCACACCTACTAATATTTATCTACTTCTCTGAACCTCTTACAGTGCTCTATGTCCTTCTAAAGGTCAGAATGGTACACAATATTCAAAGCACTGGCACACCATGGATTTATCCTGTGCCATAATGACACTCTCTGCTTTTATTCTCTTGCTCTTATTCCTTACCTCCTACCATTCAATCTGCTCATTTACCAAGCCTTGAACTGAGGTTTTCACAGAAAAATTATTATGCCAAGATCTTGTTCCCAAATGATAAATCAGCTTCTAGGCTGTTTCTGTATGATTGAAATGGATTGTTTACCACCCATTTAAAACACTGTACATGTACGTATATCAAATTGTACCACTCACTCACTTTGTACTGTGACATTTTACTACCTTTGCTCTGAGTCCACAGGCTCCAATTCAGACCCTTGTAGAATTTTGCGTATTGACTCATTCTACTGAGAAATATTTTTGCTCCGTCTTACAGAGACCTATCTTTAATGCAAGGTCATCTATCCACATAAAAACTTTTCTTATTCCACAGTTTCTTCAGAAGCTTTTGCTCCTAGATTTTGTTGAATGCTTTTTAGAAACCCAGGTAGAAAATATCAGCTGAATGTCTCTTGTCCACATGCTTTGCTGACTCCTCACAGGACTCCAAACAACATGTGAGGAGGCCAGGACTTCTCATTAGAAAGGCTCTGCCAGCTGTCATGGTACCATTTTCTCCCTGCACCCACTAGTTCACCTCTTTAAAGTTTCCACTAACTTGGCTGGTACAGAGAACAGGTTCATTGTTCATCAGCTCTCCAGAACTTTTCAGGCTGTTTTTTGGTTTGTTTTTTTTTTTTCAAATTGGCATATTAACTATCTTCCCATTCTCTGTTATCAAAGCCCTACTAAATGCATTGTTACACAAAAGCCATTAGTAAGCAGCTCAGCTGTTTAAGTCTTGACTTCTCTTAGAACTCTTGGATGAATATAATGCAGTCCATTTGTTCAACACTTTTTTTTTTAGCCATTTGTTTCACGGCCTTTTCTACAGCCCTTCAGCTTGAAACATATCCTCTGATAAATCTTTCACAAAATAAAGTATAAGCACAGGAATATTCTTAAGTTCCTCTACAGTGAGCACAGGGTAAAATACTAATTTAATTTTTCTCCAGAACCTTATCTCCTCTGAATAATCCATTTAGTTTTGACTGTCCACTGGCTCTGATAAATTTTTGGCAGGCTTCCCGTTCTATTCTGACAGAAAGCAGCAGAGTCAGATTTATTGTAACAAAGTAGTAACAAAAAGACAAATGGCACGAGAACTGGCAGAGCAAGTGTTCAAGGATACAGGAGCCTGGTCACCCAGTACACTGCAGCCACGTTCATAAGACAGCTCTTGTGCTGCAACTGCAGTAAAAAAAAATTGTAATTATTTTCTTTCACCTTATGGAGATAAAAGCCGGTTGTTTGCTATGGGAGGGGGTTGGGGGTGGGGTTTTTTTTTTGTTTTGGTTTTTTTTACGTTAAGCCAAATTGTATCACCTTTGATTTTCCACCATCACGGATCAATTCTTCCAGCTCAGAGGTGACTGTGGAGATTTCCAGGTGGAGGGGTGATGCCACGGAAGCCTAGTTAGGGACAGCGAGAGCTACAAACCGTTACGTGTGAGCTCGCCTGGGACTCAACACTCAGCCGCGTGAAACCCCCATTCCTTCTCCTGACACCTCACCCCGCAAAGGGAACGAGAGCGCCGGAGGAGGGAGAACGGAAACCCGGCTGCCTCGTCAGCCCGCCGGGGGCACCACCCGCGAGGAGCCAGGCTGGGGCAAGGCAGGGAGCGGCGTGCCCGGCCGCGGGGACGTTGCCGGGGAGCACGGCCGGCCCTCCCGGTGCCCGTCCCGGTGCCCGTCCCGCCCTGCCTTCCGGATCCTTCCCGCCGCACGCGCCCACCGCCGCCACGGGAAGCGCGGCGCCGCGCCTTGCCATATATGGGCACGGCCGGAAGCGCGAGCGTCACGGCGCTGGCTCGCGGCGTCCCCGCGGGGAGCGCGGCGTCACGTCACGTCCCCGGCGCGCCCGCGCGCGGCGCCCCGGCAACCAAACAGTAAACACGGGCGCGCGCAGGCGCGGCGCGGCGGGGCG
>VXBT01006093.1:201108-216591 GCA_013400235.1 Oriolus oriolus
CACCTTGGCCCGGCCCGGCCCGGGGACCCCCGCAGCCCAGGATTCCCCACGGGCAGAAGGCACCGGTGTGGGTTGTGGGTTAGCAGGGGTCCCTCCGGCCGGCAGCTTGTGGCTGCTTGTGGCTGCGGGGCGCCCCTCCGCCGTGCGCCGGGAGGGCGCGGGCTGGTAACATGAGCAGGGAGATGGGCTCAGGGTTAAAAATAATGCCGCTGAGAAGGAGAGCTTATTTTTAACTGGGGACAGCGGTGCAGCCCGCTGCACTGAGGAGCCTGGCCGGCGGTGCGAACGGCCCAGCTGCAAGAAGAGCCCGGAGCCGGGAGGGTCAGATGGATGGATGGATGGATGGATGGATGGGCAAGCCTCAGAGGCCACTATGCAGGCACTGCTCTGAGAGAAGTGCTCATGAGCTCTTGCCCTGCTGCAGGTACTGGCTGAGCACCCTCAACATACGTGCCACAGGTCTGCTGTGCCCATCGTCCAGGCTGCTGACTGGAGTGTGGATGTGAAGTGCATGTCCAACAAACCCGAGAAATCTAGCCTTGAAACAAGTGGAAAGAAACTAAGAAGTGAAACACAGATGTTGCAGTGTTTTCTGGTCCGTGTCTTGAAGAGTGGCCTGATCCCTCATCATCCTTCCCCAGCAGCATCCTCTGAAAAGCCTGCTCTGCCAGAACTGCCCAGCAGACCACCCAGTGCCATCCATGCTCCTGTCACCAGCAGCGGGGGTGCCCAGCAGAGGCCAGACAGACCGGATGCTCCTCCCTGCGTTCCAGGGCAGCTGGGGCTGCTCCAGAGTCCTGCTCCTGGTGCACCGTTTCCTCCCCGGCAGCCGGCCTTTAGATGTTCCTTCGGGCGTCTTTCCCTCTGACATCAGCTTCCTCCCCTACAATGTGTGGCGGCCAGAGCCCTTCTAGGTGAAACACCCGACGAAGAGAGCGGCTGGCGGAGGGACCCACCCACCGGCATCCCCGGTTTCCCCGTGCCAGGGCCGGCTGGGTGGCTCCCTGAAATCCCAAAAGGTGCCTTTGCTCTGGGGGTTGCGCAGGCGCTGCTGGCAGACAGGAGAGGAGGGAACCTGCCCCGGCCTCGGCCGCTGCGCCGGGTGCCTGCGGGGTGGGAACTCCGAGCGACTGTTCCCGCCGCCGCCATCTGCTGAGGCCAGCAAACTGGAAACCAGCTGCTTGCCCAACCCTCTCCAGCAGTCAGGCTGTTGTCATTGCTGTTTGCTTTACATCAGCTCTGTTTAGTTTGGCAGGCTAAGGGCAGCAGGTTCAATCCGGGCGATTTTACGAGGGCTGGTTCCTGTCCCACACCCCTCGGAGGGGAACGCGGCGTACGCTGAGGGTACCCTCGCCCTGCAGCCCCAGGGCAGGAAAGGGTGCGGCTGAAATTAGTGTTTGCTTCTCAAGGGCAAGCCTGAAGTGCCAGTGTTTGGGAAGGTAATCAGCGGGCGTGAGAAAAGGCTTTCCGCATGGTCAGGGCAGCTCCCCGCATTTCGCGGATACCGGGTCACCTGCTCCCGGAGACTGCTGGCCTGGTGGGAAAGTGTGGGTAGGTGGTCAAAGGCAGGGATCCCGCCTGGGGTTTGGGGCTGCAAGGCAGAGCATGTCCAAAGTCACCTGCCAGGGGGACTGAAGCCAGCCAGAAGGATGTCTCACCAGGACGTGTACCCTCCCACAGTCTTTGCCCCGGGCAGCGCCTGCTGCTGACACCGGCACAGGGGGGATGCTCCTGATGCATCCAGGCAGCTGGTACCCATGGTAAGAGGCTTCTCCTCCGTGTTTCACGTTGACATGAGAAAGGAAAAATGTCACTAATTACTCCAATTACTCCTGCTGCTCCCCTTGTCCCAGAACAGGCTGTCAGCCCTCAGGCCTCATCCCAATGCTCAGACAACAGTGCTCCAGGCACGGCGCTCACAGCTCCTGGGCTGCAGGGAGCCACAGAGACCAATCAGCCCAGTATCCTCCTTGTTTGCTCGTTCCTCGTCTCAGTCAACTGTACATTTTCAGTGCCCTATCCTGCCAGCCAGGGCTGCCATTGGGTTGCCACCCTGCCTACTACGGGACCTCACCTGCAGGAAGGGAGGGAGCAGTGGGGCAGAGGACAGGGAAGGAGCAGCAGGGCAGAGGACAGAGTTCAACACCCAGAAGTGTGTCTGCCCAACCCTGTCCCTTCTGCTCCATCCCGAATCTGACCTGCCCCATGTCACATGGGCCTGGCTGAGTGATGCTATGGGACAAGAGCAAGCAGCTGGACACCTGAGATGTGAGGGAGGAGACAATGTAGCTCTGTGGTGCTCCTAGGCCCCCCTGCTCGAGTCACGTATTTCAGTTCTTTGCACTAGATGTAGGAGCATGTAGCCATGTGGCAAGCCAGTTCAGAGAGCTGACATGGATGGAAACAGGACACTTTATCTCAGCAGGCTGAAGGTCAGCTCAGGCTGCTTGCTGCTCAGGCTTGCAATAGCTCATGGGCCGATCTACTGCCAGGGTACCCTCCCCACTGGGGGACCCCATTTCCACTCCTTGCTAGGTCCAGTTCTCGGCTGTGGGGTGAGTTGTCCTCTTGTGCTACCCCAAGAGAAAACCCTTTGCTATCTTTTGTCAGTCTGTCCTCTGCCTGGTGAACTGATTGAGAGCAGAGTCAGGAGTCAGTAACCAGTGCAGGGAAAAGGCTAGGTCCCATGCCAGGAGGAGTGGAAAAGCCAGCCTACAGCAGCTCAGCTTGCATTGCTGCAGAGTTGCAACCTGGGCGGATGGGCACTCGCCTGTGCTGGCTCGACACAGGGTGTGGCGCTGGCAGCTGCCCAGCTCCCTCTATATCAGCTGATTCAAATCTGAGAGGCACAGCCAGCACCCTCCAAGCCCAGCCAGGGTGCACATTGCTGCTCAGGAGCCTTGCAGTGAGCTGAGCTGGAAGACAACTAACCTCACAAAGAGAAAAGATGATGGCTCCCCTGTCAGAACAGCCAGGCAGTTGTGTATAGTGTTGTGCTGGCATAACAGGGAGTATCTGAGTGAGCTCTGTGGCGCTGGTATTGCTTAGACCGCCTCAAACAGCCTCAGAACCAAAAAAGTGTAAGCATGGCCACAGAGGCAACCTCAAGCTAGCAGGGCTCCAGATACCAGTGGAGTCTCTGTGAATGCAAGCCTGGGACAAGCCTTTACTGAATTGCTGCCCTAGGAAAGGAGAGCTGGTGCTGAGCTCCTGCAGGAGGGCTTGTCCTTTCACACAATACTTGAATATATTTGCACTTCTCTGCAGAACTGAGAGGAGGCTAGTTGGCTTCTCTCCCATTCCAATATATTCCGAGTCTGTAACATTTTCGATCCCTGAGGTATTTTAGTTTCTTCGTGCATTTCTTGTTTGCTCTGGTGCCAGTTCTGGCAGGTTTAGTGACCTCCGCCCCCGGGCAGCATCATTACTGGAGGGGGCTGCGTTACTGCATTACTGTGCAATAGCATTACTCCTCTCCTGTGTCCGCACCCCATCTGTAGGGGCTTACAGAGCTGCTGCACTCTCCACACAAATACTCTCCCTCCACAGACACTCGCATAATCTTTGGGATGCTCCCCCGTATCCTACACTCCTCCTCTCGGCTCTGATTATCCTCTCCCTCCCTAGCAAGAAGGAGCACTCTGGAGTGAACTACTCACTGCGATCGTGACTGTTGTGAAACAGTTTATCTTCCTACGGGAGCGGCAGCCCTTGCCTGTCAGCCTGTGCCTGGCGCTCACAACGCCTCCAGCACTCACAACCCCGCTTCCTTCTCCCTGACGTGCACAAATGCACGCTCCTGCACGCACACCCGTCCCTCCTCCGGCATGCCTTTTGCGCCCGCCGCTTTCCCCGGGGATCGTGCCAGCAAGGGGGATGCGGTGGTGTGCTGAGGGGGCTGGGGCTCCTGGCGCCAGTGGGGGACGCATGAGGAAGACAGATATGGGTCCTGTTGGGAACACCCCAAGGCTGCAGTTCTCCCACCCCAGCCAGCAGCAAGGTGGGTGGGTGGGTGGGGGTTGCACATGGATCACAGCCCCCTTGTCGTGCGGGTTATCCCTCACCCAGCAGTGCCTCCTTGGGAGCGGCCAGACAGAAGGTATGGGCATTCAGGCAGGCACATGCCCGGAGCGGGAGGGAGTCGGATGCCGTGGCCACCGCAGAGGCTCGGCGGTGTTCCCAGGAGGTGACTCTTTAGGAAGTGGGTGCGTCCTGCCGGTGCCACGGCGGGAGGCCCAGCGGGAACTGCGTGGGAGCGAGGAGAGCCACGGAGCAGGCTGGGTCCTAGCCTGACCCCTGGTCATTAGGGAGAAGGCGGCTTTGACATGAGTCAGCAGCAGAGCTGAGCACAGGGTAAGCAGTACCCAGAGACTGGAGCAGCAGGGAGGTGCCAATCGACATCGTGACACGTCCTAATTACTTTAGCTTGTGCTATTAAATTTGCTTGCTTGTACAAGAAACAAAAGCAAGAGGCATTCCCCCAAAACTCCCTCCAGGCAGCGGGCTCTAGCACCTTACCCAGATGCTGGCAGGCTCTTCCTATGTCAGACACAGAAAGGAGTCCTGGTCATGCCTCCTCTTGCCAAAAATTCCCAAGCCGGCAAGCCCGAAGCTTGCTGCCCTGCCTCGCTAGCCTGGGACCAAGCACCGGAGCATCGCTGACGAATACACCACCCGGGAGGGCCAGGCGTGGAGGAACCACAGCCCACATGGGCGAGAAGCCCTGCGTAATGCCTCCGCTCCCTGCGGTTGGGAAATGGCCATTGCACGGAGGCTGGGCGCTGCGGTCAGCTAGCACGGGACAGGATCCCCACCGGCTGCTGACCACGTCGTGCCTTACGTGCGGGAGGTCAGCCCGGGGAGCGGCCCCTGGGGTGTCATAGCGGCTCGGCCAGTGTCAGGTAGAAGTACCCCAGAGCACCAGGAAGCACAGGTAGCGAGGGCAATAGTCCCCCACATCCCCACTCAATGGCAGCAAGCTGCCCAGCACACAGTGCCAGTGCTTGCCTGGCTCTGCCAAGACCCTCTGCGGCCCCATGGGCGTCCTGCACACCCGCAGAGGTCCCTCCGGGAGAGCAGCCTCCTCCTGCTGTGGCTCCTTCTGCTGCTGCCACCTAATGGAGCCGCTCCTCTTGCCCGAGTGAGGTGAGAGCGGCGGTGTTGTGCGGCGGCCGGCCAAAGCTTGCATACCCCGGGCAGCCTGCTGCCCGCTTGTGCCCGTGCCCGCTGTGCTGCTGGGGGAGCACGTATGATGTGCTAGCGCTGGAACGGGTGAAACCTCTGAGTACATGTCACACCGCTCGGCAAGGAGGAGAGCCGGTCTCTCCCCATAGATGGTCGCCCCTGAATCTCGTTGACACTCTCTCCGTCTCCGTACGCACGCACACACGGCACTCACGGCACACCTGGCCCACGCAGCCGCATGGAGGTCTCGGCTGCCGGCAACGAGCGTCCGAGTCTCTGGTTTGTGGCGGCTGCAAGCAAAGCAGCTCCCAAGCGACGCGGGTCATGGCAAGATGCTTTATATAACCCACCGCCACAGAGAAAACCAAAATAGCTGCCTCCCTGCTGCTCAGTTCGTCTCTTCCATCAAACAGGATAAAATTAGAGCAGGCCGTGACGTGCACCTACGTCTGCGCAGGGACTCCAGGGAGACAGAGGGAGCCGGCTCAGGGCTCTGCCATTAGTGGCACAGACTGCCAGAGCTTTCAAGTAAGATCTGTCAGCAAGGCTGGTGTGTGGCCGCAGGGGATAGATGTGTGGAAGAGGAGGCGGCAGGGGGGAGCACGGCTGCCGAAGGCTCACGGGGACGGCTCCATGCCTCATCGCTGCCTTTTGGGAATGCAGGCTGAGCGCTCACACGCAAGCTGGGCTTCAGCGCTGGGCTGACCCTCGCTTTTCCGGCATGGACACCACCGTGGGTGGAGCAGGGCTTCTCTCAAGGCTCTGGATCCACAGTGTCTCAGGCCAACCTCCCGAGCAGAGGAGTACTGGAACAGGAATACTTCTGCCAGAGCTTTCTAGCAAACCTGCTTCTGTGGGCTGGAACCCAGAGCTGCTGCTGTCCCCTGGAAGGTGACCTCTAGAGCTGGCCAGCTCTCCTTGTCTGCCGACTTTGCAACCTGGTAGAGCCACAGCCTGTGTAGCACTGAAAGGAGGCGAAAAGCTGACTGAGAAAACACTGTGTGGAGACTCAGACCCTTTTAAGAAAAAAAAAAAAAGAACAGGAAAAAAAAAAAGCCAGGAGAAAAGCCTGGACGAGAAGCTGGAAAACAGTCACTTACACTCCGGTATAGACACATAGATTAGGTCTGAGACTTTCCCTGCCGACATGAGAAATTTCAATTGCTCAAAGCTCCTGATTACTAGGTAAAAGTAATAGTGCAATTGTCCAAAGCACACACAGATGAAGGTGTCTAACTTCAACTCTCTTTCGGTTGTGTTTGCTTTGGTATTTTTTGCCTGGTTAACTAGTCTGAACAGAGGAGAGGAGCCAGAAATGTGGTAGTCTGTTATTGTGTGACATTGCTCTGCTCTGTGACTTTGGGCACATCTTTCCTTGACGTCTGTGTGTCTGTATGGCTGCTTTGGTGTCCCATCCTGAATTCTGGGGCTAATGTTCTCCACCCTCATTCAGCTGACAGGTTAAAGACTTGTGAAGGGGAGCAAGTTAATATAATGTCAAACACTGAAGATGACTAGAGCCTTGGAGAAAATCGCTGCATTTTTCCTTATTTATGGAAAAACAATCAAAAAAAAGATGAAAGGTTTAAAACTGTTTTCCTGGCCTGAGGGACATGTGCCCACTTGTGAAGGTAATATATGCTGCATCCCCTGGACCTCTGCCACCTTCTCCCTCCATCTCTATCATATGACAGTGCTGAATACCTCTCCTTTTGGAGAGGTGGCTCGGATCCCAGACGGATCCTGGAGGCAGGAATCACTGATATATATAGCAGCGTGGCAAGAGGTGAGTGAGGCAGCTACAGGAGCAGTTCCTCATGCTGGGCTCGAAAAAAAACCAAACCCCAAACCACCCAGAACAAATGAAGTCTGTTCATCTCCCCCATGAGTTGTTGGAGGTGAAAGCTCAACAGGAGTGAAGTGGCTGGATGACAGGAGGAATATCTGTGTTACATGGTGAGGTCCCTCCTCATTCAGTCCTGCCCTCAGCCTGGCAAGGCCAGCTGGAAGTTGCTTGCATATCCTTGGGGACATTGTTTGCTGAGTATCCATTGATGACTGTTATCTCACTGATTTCTGATTGCCCTGCTGCAATCCAAATGTTAATCATACAGTGCAAAACACCTGGTGTTTCCCTGTGTCTTGTGTTATCTTCTTCTCCTTTTGCCCATGCCAATTCCATGGGATATGGAGTGCCTGGAGTGGCACAGGCTGGTGTTGTGTATTCAGTGAGGCAGTTCAGAAAAGGTGTTTGGGAACCAAAGGACTGTACAGCAAAATCCAGCTTCCCTGGGTTGGTACCAAGGTCTGTGTGACTCCCCCAGCCACAAATGCCTTGATGCACAACTCAGTGCAGCCTCATGCCCCTGTGATGCCACTCCCAGCGGGTCCTGCCCAGTGCTGCCCATGATAATGACCCCATGTGCAGGCAGAGCTCCTGGTGCCTCCTGCCACTAGACTGGGGGCATTCATATTCTGGCTGCCCAGGATACCAGGTTCCTTCATTGCACGGAAATTGCTTATTTATTTGTAGCAGAAAGCCTCTGAGAGAGCAGAGAAGACAGAAGTGGAAAAGGGCAGCAAGGATGGGACAGACCAGGATGACCCACAAAACATGTCCTTTCCCCACAAGCCACAAGTCAGCCCTGCTCAGGCCAGGCTGGCTGTTGCTGAAGAGTTATGAGACGCCAAAGGCAGGTGAGGCAGCCAGGGACTAGCTGCTGGGAAAGCAGAGAGAAGGTCACACATCTTCACAGCACAGAATATTGTAAGCCTTTTGTGCTTCCACTGCACTCACACCTTGCCTGTGCCCTCTACAAACCAGCTCTTGAGGAATGGAAGATGTAACATATGCACACGAAATATCAGGGTATATTAGTTGCAGGAAAGGGCAGGAGAGCATTGTGATACGGTCTGAGATTTCCCTGCGGCTGTTGGAGGACGGGTTTTACGAGCGGGATCTCCGCTGGGATGAGATGAATGGGAAGCAGGATTAATTTGCAATCCCTCTTACGTCAGCACTTGACAGGAGACTTAATGACTGGGATTTCCCTCTGATTATCTTGGGGGAAATGGAGATCATTCTACAGCTCTCACCCAGTGTCAGGCAAAGAGCCATTCTCAGTCTGAGTCTCTTCAGAAGTCAGGAATAAAAGTTGTTTCCTGTGAGCAGCAGCAATGAGTGTCCTGGCACAACCGTGGTCTGAAAAGGATACTTACAACAGGAGCATCTTTTTCCTCAAAGCCTCAGCATATTCCTCTTTCGTAACCGTTCTGTAGCTCAAAATAACCTGTCCTGGCAGCTGGTGTTACTTGCATAAAGAGGAAACTGAGGCCCTCAGTGAGGTCAAAGGGAAGAGCACCCTGTCTAGACCAACATCCCTGGGGATTTCAGCCCCTGCCTCCTGGAAAACCCCCTGGTCCAGAATTGCCCTGGTGAGTCAGAGCCACTTGCACAAGGCAAGTTTGGAGACAAACTCCAGAGCTGTCCCACCACTCTGACACCTCTTGGGAAGGCTTCTGCAGGGCAAAGGAAATTTCCACTTTGCTCTTACCACTTGATCCTCATCAGCACTTCGTAGCCATGCTGCAGGATGGATGAGAACCTGTGATTACACATCCTATCCATCTTCACTGTCTGTTTTTCCATTCCCTCCATAGATAAAATGCGTTCCTTGTGCAGCTCTCCAAAGGCCTGTCTACTGATACTCCCCATATCAGACATTGCAATGGCCAGCCAGGTCTTTGGTGCTCACTGAGACAGGCACACTGGCAGGGCTCACATGGCCCACCGGCCTTGGTACGATGCTTAGGACTGACCTAGTGACTTGTTGCCTATGGCCAACAGTGAGTAAAGCAGTATCCCCAAAGTACTTCTTCCCTGGGTTTTGGGGTGCCTCCTGTGCCCCCACCCAGCCCAGCAGCTCAGTTTGCCTTTGCAGAAGGAACTCCTCAATGCAGAAGTTGCCCATCTGCACCTAGTGGCCACGGAGGCTGTGGTTTGGGTGAGCCATCCTGTCCCCAGAAATCTTGCTGTAGAGGAGTTATTAATATTCCCACTGCACATGTGCCATGCTGACTAGCTTCCAGAGATAAGTGCTCTGCTCATGTGCCTGTGCAGAGAGGGGACTTCCCAGGCCTAATTCAATGCTTCCCATTCCTGCTTTCTTACACACCAATCTCTGCTGAGGCTATGAATATGTCCTGCTGAATCAGTGTTCATCCAGCCAACTTCCCTTTTTCACAAGGGGAAATATTTATAATCTAACAGTCAAGCCACCACGCAGTGCAGCTGGTGGAAGACATCCAATAAACATCCCATCTAACTGCTGCCTTTGCTGCCAAGCCTCCTCCCAAGAACTGATGACTTGAGTAGCATTCAGCTGCACTGTTGTTGATATACAAGAGCTAATATTCATTATGCCATTTGTTAGATGCTGGCCATTCTGATGAGGTGCAGAGAGGAATGTTCTTCATGTTAATCTTCAAATAATCAGCAAGGTTGTTCTGGCTTGAAAAAAAAAGTCAGTCTGGAAGAATTCATTCAGTGTTGTCTTCAGTGGAGAACCTGGCCTGGTACACTCCATTAAATCCAGCATAAAGATATCTTAGAAACAGATAGCGTTGCTGTGCATAGCTGTCCTCTTTTTATTCTTACCAGGTGATATGAGGATAATATTCAGAAATCATGGCTCCATAGCTACAGCTGAGATTAGTTTTGTGTTTCAAATAGAGATTCGAGCTCTCTGCTGTCTTGATATTTCCTCCCCAGTGTTCTCACACTCACTGTCTATGTATAAGAAGGAAAGAGCTAAGAACAGACAGATACAAATGTTAAATATCTGAAAAGTTTAAAATCATTAAAATTAGTCCTTGAAGAAATACAGCCTCTAGTAACAAAATGTTTCAATGTTTAATCATCACAGTAGTAGAATAATAAAAAGACTTCAGGCTTCCTACACAGTAAAAGCTTCCTGATATCATGTGCAAAGCCTACACAAGAGTGTTTATTTTTTTAATTCCTGAGGATTTTTCACATTCCTTTTGACATGTGAAAGTCTCTCTGGATGGTTACATTAAGAATTCAGCTCAGAATTTTTCTTTTAAAAATGCCAATGAAATTACAGCTTGTCTTAACTGAGGATAATTTAGAAGAGTTGCCCTTAGACACACTGATACTCAAGCCTTTCCTGGTACCTAACCTGGTACATTTCCTCATCTATTTCCCTCAGTTGCTGTCTCCTCACAGCTTAGGCAGTCACCTTCCTTGAGAATGAAATTGACTATGTTCCCATCAGGTACAACTGGAGGACAGGTTCTGTGACAGGCTTTCAGTCACCAAAATCTGAAACCGATTTTAAGGAAATACCTTTACAGACACTGCACAGCAGCTCTGGAAAGCATCTGATTAAAGAGTTCAGCAATATTAAAAAGCGTTGAAATTTATATGGCTGGCAGAAAGATCCAAATTTTTAAAAGTCAGTGTATGTTTTTAAAAGGATAGTGAGTCTTCTTCTGAGGGTGTCTGGTTAGGTCTAACTCACAGGCATTTGATGCTGGAGTAAATACGTCCTGTCTTTCTGCTATGGACTTCTCCATTGTCCTATGCCATATCCGTCTCTAGCCTTTATCAGAGAGAAGACAGTGGAGGAGCTGGTCTGAGTAGTCTGGAAGTTGGCCTGGGTGTGCCCATCAGTTGGCAGGGAAGAGGTGAGCGGGGACTCGAGCTGAGCTGCAGGGAGGTGGACCTGGCCAACCACCTCTTCTTTAAGATGCTGTACACTGGGTAAGGAGACAGCTCAGTCAGACTTGCGCAGAGCAACAATGCACAATGTAACTACTGATCAGACCTTGATTTCAGCATAAATTCAGTTTGAAGAAACCTGGAGTGGGATTTATCTCACCGGATTTAGATATCTGGTTCAGGATGAGAAGACCTCTCTAGAATAACATCTTTCTCTCCATTGTTTGGAAAGGGGATGCAGCCCCCAAGGCCCATGAGATGCAGAGATAAACATTTAATCAGATGGTTCACAGTTCTGGTCTTCTTAGAAAAAGTAGCTATAAAGTTATGCCCCAAACATTACATGTACTCTCTTTTGTGTTGTTTTGAGCCTGCACTGTGATTCACAACTGAAAGAAAAATAATGGTGTGACTTAACTTTGGACAGTTTGCCTGTTGAGACAAGACAATACCTCAAGCTTCTATTTTTTTAGAGTTGTGGCTTAGGTAACAAACCTCTTTTGCAGAGATTCTTGAAAGCCTGTGTGAACAGTAATTTGTTACCCTCCCAGGGCAGAGGCATGTTTATCACAAAGGTCAGAGAAGGACAGGGCTGAGGGTTGAGAGGAGGTAACAACCCAGCTGCTTCTTACAGAGGCTGGGGGCTTCTAGGTGAACTCTGTATTGGTGTTTTCTGGAAAAGTTAATCCCAACACATTTGCTGGTGAGCAGGAAATGCCAGCAGGCCTCTGCTGGATAGGGAGCTGGCATGGTGCATGCTGCTGGGGCTGTGAGAGAAGCAGAGCTTTGCCTGGAGCCATCTGTTGGGAATGGAAAGGGATATGGGCTTCCCTGGAGTTCCAGGAGGGCAGTAGGTGAAAGTTGCTGGGAAGTGAAGTGGGAGATTTCCTCAAAAAGCTGGGAGGGCTGTCAGGCTACTACTTAAAAGCTGAAAACCTGCCTGGCAGTAGGAAAAGCGCTGGGGAGAGATGAGAGAAGCATCATGAATGCTCACTTCCTCAAAGTGGTTTGTGTATGATTGAATCTGGGCTGTCTTTGATGGAGGATGTTTTGTTTCCTTAAATGAACTCATGTTTTAGATTAAGCCCCATACACTTGATTTCAAGCAATTCACATGCTTGCAGGATTTTGAAGTACTTTGTAGGAATAACTTTAGTCACTGGGTGAAATGGAAGCAGATATATATAAACGTATTGTAACAAGAATTTTTCTCCTCAAAGGATTCAACTTAAATGCTTGGTATCTAAAGGTTGTTTTGTTCCAGGCCCCTTATCCAAACACTATATATTTTAGCTATATGGCCAGCACACAGTACATGGGATCTCTGGGAGAGATTACAGGAGAGGCGAAGCAGTGCAACGCTGTTTTATGGCTGTTTAGCCACTGATTTATTTTTAGTTGATTGAATAACATCTCTGTCTGGATTGTGATCATGATGGTGACTGTGAGAGTTATATCCCAGCAAGGAGTTCAAATATAACCCCTTAAAAGAAGTGGCCTTGCACTTTCCAGAAGCGGTGGATGAATAATTTTGCATGGTTAGTAAAAACACTGATTAGCGTTGTAAAGCATATGTAATTTTTACAGAATTTTCTCAGTATCTGGTAGTGGATTGCCAGATGCATGACAGAATGCAAAAGGATTAGAGCATAAAAGTAAGTCTAGAATAGTTTTTAAGAGGAACATTGTTTCAACTTTTTATTGTCCAAAGGAAGAAAATGTAAAAAAGCCACAGCAGCTGACGCAGAAACAGCAAAAAAAAGGTCTAATTACGTAATTCACACACATTCATACACATTGTTTCACAGAGAGAGAAAATTAGTGTTGTTTTCTGCCATTTACCATAGATAAAAGATACATTTTGGTATGGCAGGAATTGACTACTGCTAACACTCTGTGAAGTTCGTCAGTTGGGAAAAAATTAGAAATTTGGTGGGAAAAGGCATATTTTCTTCAATGGCCTTTGCTGCCTCAGACTGTAGAGACAGTCAAAAGTTTCCAGTGCTCTTCTGCTAAAACAGAACTGAACGCTCAATAATTCATTGCTCTCTTCATCATTTTCAAGACAGCGATAAAACTGCATTAGAGATATTTGGAAATATAAAAGATATACACAAACAAAGTGGTTTGAATTTTGTCAGTGTGTTGTGATTGGCAGCTGATGTTAATGTTTACTTTGGGGATACACCCATGTGTCTATGGATTAGTGGCAGTGAGAACGAATACCTGCTTCCAGCTGACTGCCAAGCTCCCACAATGCTTAACACAGCAGATTAAGCTAAAATAGGTCATCTCTTCATCTGGAAAGTTGTGTAACAAGTTATCAATCTCTCCTTCACCTCTGTTCAGTGTTTCTGAATTACAGGAAGCATTTCGTTTTGTGAGCCTCCACTATGTGGAAACATTAAGGCATGTCCCTGCAAGACTGCTATTTCCTAACCTGCAGCTGAAAGGATCTTCAAATGCTTTCCCTCTGCTGTAAGTTACTTTGCACACTCAAGGGAGATTGCCCCATTGCATGTTTAAGTGCTTTAAAGAGCCAAAAGCTGGGAACTGTGAAGAGATGCACGGCAGCTCTCTACCATTTTCTTTCATAACACGCTGAAGCACTGAAGGATCTCTGAGGGGTTGTATAATTAGATCTGAACTTGCCTGTGTGGCAGTTTCTAGAATAATGAGGAGACTACAGGAGACTACAACAGAAAACAGGGGATGAATTTGCTGGTCATAAATGTAATTCGTCTAAAAATGTATCATGACAAAATGGCCACGATAGGAAGGGATTGTAATCAGTCACATATTTGTTCTTTGATGGTTGAGTTCACACTTTGATTTTAGAAAACAAGGCTACCTTAACATGAATGAGCAACTTTCTCTGGAAAATAAGGCATTATTGAGTGTTTTAAGCATGTTAGATGGCTGGGTATATATCGATGGTTTAAGGAATGTTCTGCATGAAGAGATTTGTCATGCTGTGCCTATTTCATCAGGAATTTTATGGTACAACATTTCATATCTTCATATTCTAGTAATCTGTGTTTCTTAGAGTTTGTGAAATAATGGTTATTTCTGCCTTAAGTGCTGCAATGGAAAGAATGTTTTCATTGTGCAAATATACTTTGACATATTGCAGAAAGAGCAAAATATTTATTTCATTATGGTTACATTTCCAAATAATTTAATTGTCCAAGTAAGGGAAGGTTTGTGAACTGATAAGAGAAATAAAAATGTATTGAGATGTCCATCAAGTGACTGTAAATCCCACTTCAAACAATAAACTGGAGCTTAAAGTAAGGGCAAAGGTCTAGTGCTGGAAGGTTTTTGTTCTTTTGGGGGTTTTTTGTGAAGGTTCTTTTTATTTCCCTCCAAGCAAGGAGGTCACTCCACCACTGTACATTTGGGCTTAGTGCCTGTTCCTGCAGGAGGGCTTCATCGTATTTTCTCAGTAAGTATGAGCACAAGCAGGCAAAAGCGCTGAACTGTTCTTTAAAATGCTCTGCAGGTGAACATCCAGGCATGAAATTTGCTGCTTAAAGCCTCTTTAGACTGAAGTTTGTACCAACAAACTCCTTGTTATTGCTTGTCATTAAGACATGTTTAGACCAGAGAGGGAGCACAGCTGGTGACATTTAATGAATAAAAGTGGAACAATGGTGTCATTTTTTTTACTCAAGCTAATAGGAAAAAAAAAAAAGATATTTTGCTTTCTAGAGATGTTAGTATCTATTTCTTTCTTCCTGCTTTTCCTTACATCTCAGCACACCCAAATATTTGCAGCTGATCCCAGGAGCTGACTGCAACTGTGGCGATCATAACCAGAAACCTGTGCGATTTTCTTCCTCCCTGCTGGCCCATGTGAAGGCAGGTAACACTGCAGAGCATGTCACTACTTCCACTTGTGCATGTTCTTCCTGGCAGTCCCACTCCGAGGACGGGAGGCTGGGAATGGAGATGATGTGGTGCCAGGGGAAGCAACAGCCCGAAGCTGGTCAGTGGTTACTTAATGCTATCTTCCTAAAGAGCAAAATATATCAAGAGGAAAAAAAGAAAAAGTAGATCTGAGTATATGCTGGAAAATGAGAGAAAAAAGTAATGTTCTGTCTTCAAAAGTCATGATAATTTTACTTGCTGTCAAAAACACTTGGATACTTCTGTCAAATGGTATTCGCAAGGCACTGATGCAAAGAAGTGAGATATTTGATAAACCTGAAGTTTCTTGTGTGAAGAAGCCAAGAGGGAAGTTACTCAGAAATTTAAAAACCCATACAATAAACAGCAAGTGTATCTCCTAGTGAAGGACTTCAGCTGCGAGGCAGTCTCAAGGAAATTCAGACTCAGAGCACTCCCCTGCCTCAGAGCACGGTTTGGTTTTGTTCTGATTTTCCAATTCTTTAACGAGCGAAACCATTGTTACTCGTTACCCTCCGTTGTTACTGGATTAACTTCATTACTCATTTGTTTCATAACGAAACAGCCCCCTCAAAGGGTCACGCCTCAGCACCCAGGCCCTCAGCACTCCGCACCCCTCAGCGCCCTCAGGCACCGCCCCGGTCCCG
>VXBT01006093.1:216907-307024 GCA_013400235.1 Oriolus oriolus
GGGCGGGGAAGGAAGGAAGGAAGGAAGGAAGGAAGGGGTGACGTGTTCCACGCGTGACACCGGCCCACGCGTGAGCCGGCAGCCGCCTGGCCCCGGCCTGCGCCGCACCGCGGGACTCGTCCTGCGCGAGGGGCCACCAGCCCGCCCAGGAGCTCCGGGTGCTGGGCAGCGAGGGACCAGGGCAGCGTTTTAGTTTCAGCCAAATACGCGCTTTTTCTCCCCAAAGATCGAGTTTGCAGCGGCTCGTCCCGCCATCTGCCATATAATCCGCACACGATGCAGATTATCCGGCGCCTGGCGAGGGCGAGATGGGCCGCTTCGGTAAAGCTGTACCAAGGCTGCTGACACCGTGTGAGAAGGAAGGAGTTATGGTGACGTGGCCTTCCTGGGGCTCCCTCCCTGTGTAAGGCCTGGCACAATGGGATCTTGGCGCAGTGGAATGGGGGCTGAGAAACCAGGTTCTGGTACACAAAATGGCTATTCGCATCTTGCTGTGTTGTGGCTTGCATGGGTTTTAAGTAGGCAGATGTTTGCTGCAGGGAAGAAAATGGTCCTGGAGGATCTTCAGGAAGTACAGAATTGGCAGAATATACGTGACTAATACACCTATGTGACAAGCAGCTATCAAAACTTCAACAGCTTCACTTTAATTCTGCCCACAATCTGCCTTCCCTAGGCTTTCTTCAAAATTCCCACTCAGCTGAATGAAGTCTGTTGCTATGTAGTCAGTTCATAGTAGAATGGTCTGCTCAGGAGTTTCTGAACTTGGTGTTCTTGAGTATTTTAGACCTCCTGAAATCAAACTGCCTTTCCAGCATCTGCCTACCAGTGCCTGAAGGCCCTGGGTTATTGGCAGTTGTGCTTGGTTATGGCTGGAGAAGGCTGCTTCTGAAGACCTGCATTTAAAAAATCTTGTTCTTCTGTTCTTGCATCATTTGTAAAAGGAAACGTGTCTATGCATAGGCAGAGCCAAGCAGCGTTAAGGCTTTAAAATGTTGGTGTAGTATTTGCCGGGTACGTACGTATTTCAGATGCAGTGCCATGTTCCCACATCTGTCTCTTACTGCTTGGTAACCAAGCCTCCTGGTTCTCAGGTGGCCCACTCTTAGATCAGTTGGCCCCAAGGTCTCTTCCAAAACTCACTTTTATGACACAGGACTTACCTAGGGAGGTGATGGTGAACGAGTGAGTCCCATGTTTGGGTCTTAGTTGGCTTTGCTGATGAAGCTGGTATTTGGGTACTACTGCTAACAGAAGTTCTTTTTTGTTCGAGCAATAAAATAAAATAATTAAAAGAAGCCATGCATAGTTTGAAAAGCTACAAAGGAGAAAAAATACCGAATGCAATTCTTGCTTTCCTTCTCATTGGTCAGGTATGCTGTGTCCTCCCAATATGCTAGGCTTGTTATAAGTGCTGAAACTCCTCTGCTAGGTGCCTGCTTTCTCTGTGGTCTGTGTGGGAAAGGTCAGTTCAGGACATCATGTCTGCAGGTACTCTGTATTCTGCACTGGGTGGTCTGCTTTGGCCCCTTGGATTGGGCCACCAAACAGAGGAGGGAGGAGGTTGGTGGTTAATTCTGTCCAGGCTCGGTTCGGTTCCTAGCCCAGCGCTAACAGTGGCACCCTCTGTTTTGGAGGAACCCGTGGGCTCTGCCAGCTGGCTGCTGCGGAGGGAGGGACGGCGTCAGGCGCCTGAGCTCTCACTTGGCAGCCACGTGCCTTTGCCCCATTGTCGAGCCCGACGGTATCGGGCTGTTTGTCAAGGGCAAACAATGCCCTGTCTGTAGGGGATTGCCTTACCGTAAATAACGTTAGAATAGCATGAAAAATCTCTTTCAGGTCGACTCCCCCACAAGCGTTCTGGCTGGCTGTTAGCAGCTTCTCCCGCCCTCGCACACCCGGCTGAATGGGCAGTGTATTTGGCTGATTTGGGTAATGCTATTCAGTTTCGATGAAAGCGGATAGCAGAGCTTTTACTGTCCAGAATGCTATTTATAAGCTGCAAAGGGCAAAAATGGATCAAGCTGCATAAAGAGTAGCTCTGGTGCCTACAAAGCCATAGGGAAATAGTGCTCAAAATAATAGGGGCGTCTGAGAGCTATGTTGTTCTGACTGCTTTTTGTGATGGAGAACCTGGTGTGCAGAATGTATGGTGTCACGCTGATGAGGCATCTTGGTTAATCAGGACCGCTCCACTCAACAGCACGTACCACGTGGTGCCCACATCACAGGCTGTTACACAGTGTTGGCATGGTCAGACACACAGTCCTCTACTGCAGATGGGCCTGCTCACTTGGGCCCAGTGCTTCCCAGTGCCTCCCAGTGCCTGGTTGGCTTCCAGACAGGAGGTGGCTGGTGGCTTGTGGCAAGGGGATGGCGGCGCAGCTGCCTGTGCCTGACTGCGCAGGCGTACTTTCGTCTGCTTGCTGCTTGAAACAGGTACAGCTCTGAGCAGGAGCTGCTGCACGGAGTACAGTGCTCCTCACTGTTCTCAGAAGCTGACAGCGTATGGTGCAGGGGCAGCTACAGCAAATCCCCTAACAGGCAATTGTGGGATAATCTGTATATAGAGGAAGCTTGTTCCTAAAGTCTTGCCTGCTGTGGTTTATACCATAAAGTATATGAAAATTTATGTACTTGATTGTTTTTCCTGCCTAATGCAGCAACTCTGGTCCACACTTGTTTCAAGTCCCGTGACAGAGTTTATAGGTGCTTTAATAAGAATAGAGAGTGTTTCCTTAGAATAGTTCTGGGTATGTATCCCTTCTGCATGGCCTTTGTACAGGGAAAAAAAAGGCTGGAGTAAAGTAAAATGTCTGACTTACCTGTTCTATGCCACAAATTATTTTGTGTACTTTTGTCTTGTATACCTTTAAAATTATTCCCAAGCTTTGTAGTCTCTTCATCTCTAAGGCTTTCGAAGACCCCAGTAACTTTAGTGTCTGTTGTGTTTCAGACATACCTCTTACAAATTAGTGTTGAGGGAAAATGGGAAGCATCCCAGTGGAATACACACTGTTCATTTTCATGCTGTGTTGTAACACCTTCCGTTTTTTTCACCCCTCTCCTTGGTCAGAGTGTTTCAGCTGGATGGAACCTTTAATTGAACACAATTATTCTGAAGTTTGCGTCATGAAATGTGTGTCCTTTCTTTTTATACTCTTTGTTGAAGCATTTTTGTAGACCTTCCACAGTTTTTGCCTGTTCTTAGTAGTTTTGTAGACTTAGCGCAAAACAGTCATTATTCTGTCTGTGTAGTCTGAATTGTCCTCTGAAGTGGCCACTTTTATGGATCTTGGCACCCAAACCTTGTGTAACTCAGGGCCACACTCATGGTTCATTTCTAGAGGAGTAATGTACCTTTTTCCATTTCATCTTCAAGGGAATTTGACTCTTTTATCCCGTAAGTCTTCTCCCTGTCTTTGTTGCTATGAAAAATTTGTGAATTTTGCTTGCAAAATAGAGGCAATGAACGACAGTTTGGTTCAGCTATAGTTCTTACATGTAATCTCTATTTTTTTTTTGGAGAGGGGGTGTTGATTTTTTGTTGGTTGGTGACTTTTTGGATCTAAGAGTCAATAATTACTTTATGATCACTCTGACTTTGTCAGCTCCTCGTGTGTGGATGAGAAGGGAAGGAACTGATGTAGTCACAAAGAAGGGGGGAAACTGTTGAAAGGAGAAAGCAGCAGATCCAAAGGGGAGTCTGGGATTACTCTTCCTGCACAGGCAGCATGAGCTCATGTCAGCAACATACTGTGTTTCTTACCTTCTCTTCTCTTCTTACTGCCTCTTACAGATAACTGACTCAGCTGGGCACATCCTGTATGCCAAGGAGGATGCCACCAAGGGCAAGTTTGCCTTCACCACTGAAGACTATGATATGTTTGAGGCCTGCTTTGAGAGCAAGCTTCCTGTGGGTAAGTGAAATGAAAGGTGTGCTGGCTAGCTTCTGATCGAGTTCGTGTAGATTATGTGCATTAGCAATATGAGTAAAGTGATCCTGAGCGTGGTCCACAGAACACTTTTTGACTGTTAAAGCTGATTTTCAAGAGTATGTGGCCAGTCTCACTGCAGAACATCTGCTGTCTGTGTTGAATTTGAAGTAATCCTCTGTGGCTGTTGTGTAGAGCGCTTGAGTTTCCTCTGAAAGAAGAATCAGGCATTCCTCCTGCAGAGGTCACCACAGTTGCAATGACTGGCAATACCAGTGAGCAAACCACACTTCTTTTGCCAGTTTCATGCTTCTCCCCATCTTGCAGTCAAGCCAGGACAGAGCTGGATGCCATCATCTCCAAGACCTGTCTTTCACCCCAGCAGGCCATTTCTTCCCCGTCTGGTAGAATGTCACAATATGTTCTTGGCAGCTATCCTGCAATAGGTTGACAACCATTTTATGAGGTTGTACTGTGTGTGTATAGGGATTGTGTCCTTGATTTGCACCCACAACTACTCTTGAAGTGGTCAATAAAGGGAAGGGGAAATGAGCAGGACGTCAGCTTTGCATTTGTGCTGCAAGGATGGTTGCCTAATGAGTGCTGAGGCTTGTTTCCTCTGAGTGTGACGCATGTGCTGCTTTGAATGCCCAAGCTCAACTTCAGGACAAACGTGCTGAAAGTGGCTAGTGTGGGCTCTAGTCTCATCAGTGGTGGTGTGAGCACATGCAAGTTTGTAGGTGCTGCATCTTTTCATGGTTACTGTCAGAGTTCTACTCCTTGGGCTCAGTTTTTCTTAGGTCTTATCCTAAAAGGTCCCAGAGTGTTTTGCAGAGCATTCACTAGCAACATTCCTCATATCAGTTGGAATTCAGCTGCTGTTTTGCTGTTTTTGCTCCATGTTATAAGATGCAAATAGTTTGCAAGTTGAAGAGAACTTTATGGGAAGAGAAGGCTATATTCTTTGCTGGGATTGGGAGGGATCTGGCTTGTAACACCTCTTCTATGGTATTTTACAGATAAAATAGTGACCTCAAATGCTCAGGAATATGTTTTTATTTTACTCCGAAGGTAGGACTTCCAAATGTTCCTTAACACATGGAGACATGCAGGCACTAGTGACTCATCTGGGAGTCAGTCATGCTATTTACTTTCCAACACCTGGGTATTTGAGAAGTGTCCAGACAGTCCTGCAGATCTTTTCATAGCTTCCATGTGATCACGCACTGAAGTGGGGAAGGTTTCTTTCTTTAGTTGTGTCTAGACTCTTCTAGACTCTTAGTTGGGTGCTTTTGAGCAGAGGTTTCTTGCCTAGACTGAGCGAGCCTCTTACAACTGTTTAGATTGTAGCAAATGTTTGTTGCAAGTTTGTTTTAAAGCTTTCAATAAGGTTGAGGATTAAGTGTTTCTAAATGCAGCTTCTGCCTTGATATTACCTGCTGTGCACTGAGGTGCCAAAATCTAGAGCTCATCCACTGAGCAGCTGGATCCTCTTCTGGAGGCTTTCTTTTTGGACCCAGGTGCCCCAAATTCCACCCAGAGTATCTCCAGATTTCCCATGTCTGTGCTGGAAGTCAAGGAAGTATTAAAGTAAGGGACGTGACACTGTGGGGCTCAGTCTTCTGCAGGACTTGGTTAAGATACTTGGAAAGAAGTAACCATGTCACAAGGAAGTACCTTGTTTCCTCTATAGGGTCAGCACTGGAGTGGGGGAACTTACCAAGTCTGTTTAATTCCCTTGTTTCTCTTTAAAGGTTGGGGGTTTTTTCCCAGTCTCATCAAGTAAGTAATCAGGACTTACGGCAGCAGCCAAGGAGGATGTTTGTGGAGTACTGGAAGAGACAGACTGTTGGTAGAGGAAACCTAGAGCTGTTGGATCTGAAGGGCCCAAGCAACTGTGATTTCTCAATCCCTGACCACAGAAATGAGGAAGAGGAAGTGAGAAGGAGAGCCTTTATCGAAGGTTCACCTTATAAGAGTGGAGGAGTTCTTAGGGTGCTTCTTGGAGCTGTGGGTGTTTGCATGACAGGCTTTTTACCCTCTTCCAGGCGGAATGGCCCTGTCTTCCTGACCCCAGTGCTCTGTTCCCAGGCTCATTTACTCTCCCACAATAAACTAATCTCAGATGAACAGCCTAGCCTCGCTGTATTCTTCCTGTAGGGCTCTTCTGTGTGCTAATCTTTAACTGTATGCTCTTTCTGTAATCCTTCTCTTCACAAACTTATCTTAAGAGTGTTAGGACTCGTTTTTTCTGGAATTCCTGTGGGAAAACCTTTTGATGTTCAGTTCAACCGTCGCGCTTCTCCACTGACTTTGCAAATTAAGAGCTCCCCTAATTTCTCAGGAAACAGTTCAGTGCTCATGTGAGATGACCTCTTGAAGACCTAAGAAATATAGGTATCAGTTTAGTTCATGATCTCTGAATCTTGACTGTTTTTCTCTTTGCTGCTGATCCAGCCTGCTCTGGTGAGCCTTGGCTGCAGGAGAAGCAAGGAGTTTCTGAGGATCTGATGAGTGTCAAGGGAGCTGCCTTGGGCTTAGTAAACTTACTTGAGAGCAGCTTGAGTTTTTCCCTGCCAGTTCCTGACAACATTAACCTCTTGCAAAATGTCTCCTCTCCATCCCTTTGCACCTGGCAGCTTTAAAGTTTCTGGTTTCTTACTGCCTCTTGGCCACTCTCCCTTCCAGTCTAGCAAATTAATTCTTCTAGTTCTGTTCTTCTGTTCACTGGCCTTTTTGTCTTTCTCATCTCTTCATGCAAGCTTCAGCTCTTAATTCAAGTTGCTATAATTTGAGCAACGTTAAAAAAGCCTGTCACTGAACTGTGTGCTGTGAATTTTTTTCTGCAGCTACTGTTATCTGTCCTACCTGCCTGTCTCTATGTATGCTGGTAACATGTGTGGCATAAGCAGTCAAAACTTGTGGTTGGGGAAAGGAGCACTGGGGGTTGTATACAGCCTGTCTGTTAAAGAACAGTGCTGGGGCTTCAGGGGTTTCTTACAGTAACCAGTCTTTTATAAGAAAACAACAAAATTCTATCCTAATCATAATTAACTGTTGGGCTCTTATGTAGTGCATTCCCATAAGGAAACTTAAGAAGCGGTTTGTAGCTGATATGCACCATCTTATCAGTAGATTATTCATTGTCCTGCTAGCAATAGAAAGTGATTCTGCTCTGGTGTTGAAGAGCTGTTCAGTGAGTGGGTGAGAAAAAATTTGATGATGTTGTATCCGAGATTTGGAATATCTTTCTAGCTCCAACTGGAGTGACCCAGCATAACCTGTACATTGAATTTGTTTGTGAAATGAGGGAATGCCCACCTGGCAGCCTTCAGAGACAAAATGTGAGTATTGGACATGCTCCTGGATAGAGACTCTGAAATTCATAGTTTAAGTAAATTCAGACCTTGTGTTTTGCTGGCATCCAGTTGAGGACAACTGTATGTCCCAACATGCTGGGATTTGGGAATGTGTTACATACAGATGTTTTCTTGGTGGGTGGTATAGTATAGAATGATACTCAGATAAGCTGATGTGCTGCATGTTTTAGAGTATCTGATGTGACTATGTTCTATATATTTTTTTTCCTTTTGCGAATGTTCTCAGATGTGAGAGTTTGTAGCAGTTGAAAGAAGCTATAAGCCACAGGTTTCCCTAGCCTGGGGGTTACAGCCTTGAAAGATACCTGCTCTGCTGGTGACTGCAGCTGTTTGTGTGGCTCCAGCTGGCAGCTCTCTGAGGCAGTGTTTTCCCAGCTTCAGAAGCCTCTTGCTCTCTTGGGGTTTGCATCAGCAGTGTGGTTCTTGGGTATCTGAGATGGTTGGTAAAGGGATTGCTTTGGCTTCTGCAGATACTCCAGCATGTGCGGGTCAGTAGTCCTCATATGCCAAGTTCCTCAATTGGAGCAGTTTATCATCTGCTCCTTTGAATGTAAAGTCATTTACAGCCCCAATAGCCTTGACAAGTTGCTGGTTCACTTCCTGTGAACGTGGGTTTCCCAGTTGAATATTTGTCCCTCTGGTGACTTGTCTTTCGCTAGGCTGTCTCATAGCAGCTGGTGTTCATGTTCTAATCCTCTGAAGTTTTTACAGTGATTTGCATCCTGTAGACACTCAGTGCTTTTAGTTACAGCTTGTTCTCATTATCTTTGGAAGCTTCTCCTTCAGCCAGGATTTATTGTGAAGTCTCTGTATTTTTAGGCTGGACTGTGCTGCCTCCGCAGTTAGCTGCAGACACGGAGGGAGGGGAGGGGAGGGATTTGAGTTCTTCCTCACTGGTGGGAAGAGCTGGTGATTTCCTGGCAGGCTGAATGTTTCACACAAGGAATCCTTTCATTATGCTTCCAGGAACAGGGAGGATGCCGGACCAACTCGTGACTCTGGATATGAAGCATGGCGTTGAAGCAAAGAACTACGAGGAGGTATGTCCCCTGGCTGCCTGCACTGCAGGCTCCCCTTTCCCAGCACTCACGTGATGCCTTTTGTAGATCTGGGCTCATGATGGGAAGCTGTTTTCCCAGCGGTGATGAAAGCCTGTCTGCAAGCTACAGTTGCAGTGAAGCTTTGTGTGTTACGGGAGGGGAAAAAAAAAAACAACAAACATCAACTGGAGTTGATTCTATACTCTGGGAACTGGAGCCTAATGTGTGAATTTCTTTACTAGGACATCATGACCCACCTTCTGGGCATAGGCATTAGAGGCAACAAAACACTGAGAGGTGAAGTTTCCCCAGCTCCAGAAGCAGAGGTCATTTCAGGCTAATATCAGACCCTCTCTTAAAGGTCAAGTTTCAGTGTTACTGTTCTTACCTTCCTGACTGTAAGATGTACTGGCTCAGCAGTGTGAAATGGCGCTTGTGTGTTTCTAAGAACTGGCAGTGTATCAATGTAAAGGTGTTTGGCAGAGAAGTAGCTGCTTTGGAATGGGTATTTGGTTTGAAGGCGTGACACTGGAAATAGGCATAAAAGCCTAAACATTTCCATCCTAAGAGGTCATAGCTTGCTTAGACCCAAGAGCCAGCTGTGTAGAGTAGCAGTTGCTTTGTGGTTGAGACAGTCCTGGCTGGTTTGGATGCTGAATTTTTATGGCAGCTATCATGCTTTTGGCTCACTAGAATTTGGAATCAGTCATCTCCTAGTACAGAGCCTGTGCCTGAGAAAATGAGAATTACTGGAGAAAGAGTCCTGCAAGTGATTGCTGTGTCCACTGTGCATAAGAGCATGGGAGAGGAGAGTGGGTAGCAGAGGAGTTCCAGTTAGAAAATTAACAAATTTCTGAGATGGTCATGCTGGTGTTTTTATATCCTTTTGAACTTTGGGCTATCTGGACTTGTGTGGCTTAAGTTGGTTGGGAGCGCTTCCTGTATGGAGTGTAAAGAGGTGCTTGAGGTCAGGGAAGAGCCGAGCAATCATGGCTTAAGTCAGTCTGGAGCACATCCTACATGGAGAGTAAAAGTGTGCTTGGGGTCAGGGAAGAGTGGAGCAGTCATAGGGCCAGCTGTCTGTCAACCTTCTACTAAGGGATTGCAAGAAGTCGAAATCTTATGGGGTGAATCCCTAGGAGCGTAACTGGGAGGATTATGTTGGCTATATTTACAGAATCTCTTTAAATACCACCCCACAGCATACCCTGGAGTTACATTACTGTAGTGCTACCTAGAAGCACTGTTGCTCTGCAGAAAGGTTTTCGTATGCCTGTGTATCTCCATACTCACTGGTTTTGCTGATAAAACTGTCTTGGAATAAATGCATCTATTATGCTCATGAATGTAGTTAGATTGAGGGAAAAGGTCCATGGACAAATACAAGAAAAGATTTTAGGCTTGCAGTCCCGCTTGATACCAAATGCAGATCTTTGCAGCCCTGGCAAGCATCCTTGACTTGTGAGGACCTCTCGGAGTGGTAGACTGTATTGAGCCTTGTTGAGCAGCATGTCTACAAAGGACTCAGACTGATTTATTATTTGTACAGCTGCTATAGGTGTTTAACCACACTGCTTTGCAGTGTGTTTTCTTTTTTTTTCACCATCTCTCTTCTCAGTTTGCTGTAGTAGTTGTGAGTTTTGACTTGACAGGTTGCTGTAAGGTGTCAGAGGGCAGGGATGCTGCTCAAGTTTCTCTCCTGGAATTGCAGCCTTTTTGAGCCTTTTGCTTGTGATGTTCATCTGTTGGTGGGTACCAGTGACCTGTTGTACGGCCCGAGTTCTTGTTGAATTGCTGCAAAGAGACTTGATTCAGGGAGTTTAATGAGGGTCACTGGTACTGTCCAAGTCTGGCTTCATAAACTTTCATAGATCCAGACATTCTTGGAGGAAAGGAGCTGGAATAACGAGCTGGATTAGAAAACCTAACTGCAATGTCATACCTTAGTTATCTGGGTTTTGGAGGAATAACTTTGTCCATTCAAGAAGTCAAAATGAAGATAGGGAAAAGTGAAAAGATTTCTGATGGCACTAAGAATGCTTGATGATCTAGGTTTTTTTCTACATCAGCTACTCCTTGTCAATTCTGGGCTATAGTGTATCTCTTTCTATGCTAGGAAGAGAGTTAGGCTTTGACAAATCTTTAAGTGACCCATGGGAAGCTCAGTGGAGTAGTTGTCTCAGTTCTGGTGGTCCAGGTGTTCTTTCTAGGATGATGATGATGTTCCACCATCACAGATGCTTGGTGGGCTTTTTTACAAAATCTCTTAGAGCAGCTGTGCATATTGGTTTAATTAGGGGTAAAAGGTTCCAGGACTGCCCAGGGAGGTTATGGCATTTAAGGAAAGACTGGACATGGTGCTTAGTGCCATAGTCTAGTTGACGTGGTGGTGTTAGGTCTTTGGTTGGACTCGATCTCAGAGGCCTTTTCCACTCTAATTGATTCTGTGATTTTCTGATTCAGGATACACATCTTGGAATACACTGAGGACTAAAAGTAGCTATTAGATGTTTGTAGCTACACCCATTCAGAGCAGCTGAAGGGATGCAAATGGAGCAGATAAACCTTGGTTTTTCCCAGTGGAACCCTTGTAGCCTTGTATGAGTGAGGCAATGAGCCCTCAAGGAACATAATGGAGCTGGTCAGTGCAAGGCTACCTTGTCAGTACAGCTGCCCGAGATGTTGTGTGTGTTACAGACTGTCTGCTTTAGCAATGTCAGCACAGTCTGGGCCGTGGGCATGCAGACACTGGTGCCATTTTTTCAGCAAAGCTCTCTGCTGGCAGATATGTGTCCAGGCCACAGAGTTTTGTCATTACAACCTATTGGCTAGAAAGCAGGAGGGGGTTAACCTGCTCCTTCCTACCCTTCTTCTCAAACACACTCCGAACTGACTCTGCTGTGCTGGCAGAGCTATAAAATACAGCTTGCCTCAGCATAAAAATCCTCAGATGGTTGTTTGGTGGCTTGCTGCTTGCCAGGATACGCGTGTCATGTGGAGACCTTTCAGTGGAATGGCTGATTAGCTAGCACTGGTCTGGTCACGAGCATCTCTTCAGCTCTGGCTCTGACGCCCAGGCAGCTGCCTCTGGAAGTGGCATTTTGGGGATACCCTCATGCTGGGTGCCCTGTTGCCTACCTGTCGGCACAGATCACTGAGAGATGCCATCATGCAGCTTATACCTGAATAATCCTGTGAGGCTGAGACTGGTGGTGAGCTGCAGGTGCTTTGTGTGTTTTCTGTAACTCATCTTGCTTCTGCTGCATTACTTGGAGACACAGCATCTGGCCTTCATGGCAGGGGCCTGTCACTTGTTGGTAATAGTGACAAATTCTATGCAAGAACCGCAGTTACCCAAACCCTACGCTGAAGAAGTGGCAGGAATTGCAGTTAGCTTCCTTTGAGTGTCCTTGTGTCACAGGTTTTATGTAATATGTGTGTGTCAGGTTACAGCCACAACTGGGGCAGAGACACGTCTTCACATTCAACTTAAATAGTTGCTGTTGTGTGCTGTGCTTTCTAATTGAATTTTGCTGTGGATTTTCGTTTTTAAATACCAAGCGTGTGAGCTGTGGGACCGTGGGCTGGGAGTCGTGCACAGAAGCAATGCCCTGCCTGACCCAGCATTCCCGGGAGCCGGGCCCGCCGGTGGCCCCGCAGCGCCACCCGGTGGCGCGAGGCGGTCGCAGCGCTTGGTGGCTGCGGGGTCCCTGTCAGGAGCCTGTGCTTCCCTAGAGGTTCCGTCTGAGAGATAAAAGCCCCGAGCTCTTGTGGGTTAATCAAACCACTGGGAACCGGGCTGCCTGGGCTTGCCGGGGCGTTAGCGAAGGGAGTCTCGGTGCTAATAGCGTGTGTGCCTATGAAACTGTATTGTATGCATATGTAAGTTAGTCACCTGTATCTCAGTCCGTGATTTATGCTCGGTGGAGGTTTAGTTGTGTGGCAAGAGCTTCTACCCACTCCTCAGAAGCCAACTGTGAATGAGCTAACATTAGGCCGAATAAGGAAGAAATGTGCTTGTATGCATGCTGTGCTCCTCCACTGTGTAGGAGGAGTAGTAGGAAAGTGTGTTTCAGAAAACAGGTGTAAGAAGTGATAGTGTTTTATGCAATGGTAGTTTCTGGCTTGTAGAGGTATTTCCCGAGGGGAAGGATGCCCCAGATCTGTAGTGTGTGGGGAGGAGTGGTTCAAACTGGCAGTAAAAACCCATGTGAGAGCTTTTGGTTTTGGTTCAGTGATTTGACTCTTCTGTTTTCTGTAGATTGCTAAAGTGGAGAAGTTGAAACCCCTGGAAGTAGAATTGAGGCGCTTGGAAGATCTTTCAGAGTCCATCGTTAATGACTTTGCTTATATGAAGAAACGAGAAGAGGAGATGAGGGACACAAATGGTGAGAGACCATGTGACCCTTCAGAGGAATGGAACTCTAAACCCCCTTATTTCTGCTAAATGTGTTATTAGGCCAGCATTTGGAGATCAGGTCATTATAGCGGTCTCTGCCTGTTCTGTTCCTAGTAAGGGAAACCTGAAGCAGTCACTTGAGTCTTGTTGTTCTGTCTCTAGAAATCATTTCTTTCTGTCTCCATTCCTAATGTGAATTACTCTGTTCCATTCAATGTTGCCCATTAACCACAGCTTCACCTTGTTCCCTCTTATCCTTCTCATTGTTCCCTCTGCTTTTATTTTCAAGTGCTGCTGGTTCTCAGGTGCCCTTGCCTTCATGCTGTCTTGCTTTTGCATGTGGGAGGAGAAGAAGTCCTGGGAGCTTTGCCATCTTGGGGTGCATCCTGTGATGCCAGACTCAGGTGCAATGGTTTGTTGTCTGTTTCAGAGTCGACAAACACCCGGGTTCTGTACTTCAGCATTTTCTCCATGTGCTGTCTCGTCGGACTGGCCACCTGGCAGGTTTTCTACCTGCGTCGCTTCTTCAAGGCCAAGAAGCTGATTGAGTAAAGGAGCAAATCTTCTTCCCCCTCCTCTCAGACCTGGCTGGACACCGCTGGGACCTAGCCATGGCCCCCTGGAGCCATCTCACAGATGATACCCACTGACTGGAGCTTTTCTGGAGGAACTTGGACCCTAAAGGGGGAGGGGAGCCTAAACATCAGAGGCAAAACATCAGAGGCAATGGGGGACTTGTGAAATCTTGTTGGATGTTGAGGGTGGGGGAGGTCATGATGGGTTTGGGTATTCCCGGGGCAGTGATTAAATAAAAAAAGATGTTTCCATGACAGCTGCAGCAAATTTTTTGCGCTGTCTATTCTCCTTTTATAATCATGGCTTGATGATGTCTCCCATCTGTCTGTGACTGCAGTGTTACTTAGAACCACTTGACCCTGCTGCGCTCTTTAGGTGGCATGCAGGTCGCGCTGGGGCAGAGCAGGGGAATCCTGTCCTCAACAGCTGGGATCTAAGCCTCGAGCAAATGGAGATAGGATTCATCATTCCAGCAGGGCCTGAGGATAGAGGGTCTTCCAAGCTTTGGTCCCTGTTGTGGACCTCTGTGTTTCTCCCTGTGGGAGCTGGTGTCTTTGTGCTGACAGGTCAGAGCACTTGAGCATATGGTGATTCAGCCTGGAGGAAGGGGAGCCTTCTAAGGCAGGCTTGGAAGTGTGTTTGAGCTTGGAAAGAAGCGTGGTTTGCTCAAATAAGCTATCCAGCCCTGGTCCCACCCTTCCCCCACATGTTTGTCTTGGATTTGCCTCTCTTGTTTTAAAATGGTGCGGCAGCTTTCCTGAAAGCCTTGGTCAGGAACAGCCTTTTGTGCAGGAGGCCTCGGTCAGATACAGTCACAGAGCAGATGGGAGCAGGTCATGCTAGGAATCTTGGTCTTACATTGAGCAGGAGACTTCTCATCTATCCAGGCAGCTGTCTGAATGTCATTTTCTGAGACCTCAAAGCAAGGTGAGCTGATGCTCACAGGAGACATGAGGGCCTGTACCCTGCATTGAGGTCTAGGGGTACAATAGTGCTGTGCAGGGTAGCAGAGGAGTTGGAAGAATGTGGATGAACTGAAAAAAGGCAGTACAGGGTGGGAATAGGCTAATTGTACATCTGAGAGGGCAGTCTGAACTGTGCCCTCAACAGAACTGCTATTTTCCTGTGCAGTACTAGACAGCAAGAGCCAACAACTTCTCACCATTTCTCAGCTGTCCAGATGGCATGATGTTAAATAAACCAGGCTGGGAAAAAGCAGGCAGGTTAACTTCCTGGGCTTAACTTGCTGCAGTTTTTAGGCAGTGATTACAATTCTTTCATTGTCTCTGCGTTCCTTTAGAGCAAGTGGTTCAGCAGCACAGCGTTCTGGTGTCCTGTGTCTAGACACTTCTGGGTAGGGATGGGGTTGTCATGGGTTGTCCAGGGTGAGGCAATGGAAAAGAGGATGTATAGATGATCTCCTGTCATCTAAATACATTAGTTCTTTGCCATTCCCACGTTCCTGGAGTTGTTAGTTCCACTGCAAGTACTTTGATTGCTTTTAATTTGTTTGGTTTTTGATAAAGCCATATTAGGATCCTAAGTCCACTCCTCTGCCCTTGCATCCATTTTATCCTTGTACTTTTTGAAAAGCTGTTACAGTGCAGAACAGCAGCAGTGCCACAGGACTGAATTACAGAAGTCATTTGAAGGTAGTTTTAGGTCCTACAGTTTGAAGCCTGTAGATCTGTTAAGGTTTTGCTTTTGTTTTTATATAACTTGAAAAGACAGTACAAGAAAGGGGCTTTTCCGGTCTTGTCTGTTTTGATATCCTCTCCCCATCCTTATCTGAGTACGGAGTTATCTTAAAAATGGTGGTGAGGCCTTAAGTTCCCCAGGTGACTGTTACACTCCCATCGTTCTGGTGTTATGTTTTGATCTTCACTGTACTGGTGTGGTTACTGGGGAGCAGGTGTGGGGGACTGGTTTGGATTTGCTTGTAATGACTGGTTGGGGGACTTTTGTCAGCTTTCTCAAATAAAATTTTTTTGGGGGAAAAACAACCCACCTCACCTTGTTGCTGTGAGTCTTGTCCTCTTTGTGCTTGTTCCTACAGACTGCTGTTTCCTGAAAGTTGACCTGTCCCAGGAAGCAGCAAGTAAACAGACTCCCCACAAGCCTTGGGCTTCTCTAGTGACAATTAATTCTAGACTTGGGGAGGGTGCACAGGCTTCTCTGTGAAGTGGGACCAGGACAGCAAGTGAGGTATCCTAATACAGGTTACCATTTTTTGCCTTTTTTCCCTCCCCACTTCCTGATTATATTGCTCTATGTGGAGGAATTTTAAGGCTGGTAGTGAAACAGGGCTGGTGCTCGGGTACAAGATCCAGTTTTTCACCATCAGCTCCCATGTAAAATTTAGTTCATTAAGACAAATAGAAGTACTTTCAGTTTTGTACTTAAGAGGAGGTTGAAAACTGTTGCAAAGATGAGTTGGTCCTGTGTGAGTGGCAGAGACTGAAGGGAGTGGTTAGGTATTTACCGAAATGCTGTCAGATCTCCTGTGCTGACCCTGCAAGCCTTTTGTTATGCAGTAGCCAAGTGAGATACGCCACATAGCAAGACTGGGGACACATAAATACTAGATAACTAGTTAGTATTATCGGGCAGAATTTCAGGAAGGGAAATCCTCAGATCTCTAGATAAGGATTAGCCTCTGCAAGTTCTTTCCTGGATGAATATTTTGAGTATGTGAAATCATACAGCTGCTTGCATGCGGTAGGTTGGTAGTGGAGTCTCGGTTGTTTTACAGCACTGTGGATGCAGGGTGGCTATCTTTGTTTCATTTCACTTCTGGGAAATAGGCTAAAGTTGAGCCGTTGCAGATACTTGGGTCTGAGCCCATCTTTGTGTGTGACAGATGCATCACTGGTAAATCTATGATTGCCTGTAGCAAACTGCATCAGACGTTTCCAGCCTCTTCCACCCACTTGTCAATGTGACTAACGATTTAATTATCACAGTACTTAACACAGCACGTGAGCATTCCTAAGTAAGGTATATCTTTGTGTATTCCCCCTCCTGCTCTGCCAGCGTGGGCTGCGCCCTGTACAGGGTGCCCACAGCAGCTGCAGTTTGTGTGCATGCATGAGGGGATGAGCATTTTACACACTTACTCATTTTTAATAAGCTGCACAGGTTTGTGAGAAGTGACCCAAGTGTACAACATCTGTGTTTCCTTCTAACTGGCAGGTGAGAGACATTTCACTCACTGGTCAAGATCATGAGGGGATTCTTGCCCATACATTTCAACAGGTGCTGCCTGAGGCAGAGATTTGGGAAAGTAGTGTGGCCTCTCTTTACCTCTGTCAGTTCATGAGGTGTATTTCTGTCTCTCATATCTTCAATTGTGTCCCTCTGCAGCACTTGTCTTTCAGATGCCTGAGATGGCCATGCTTTTAGTGAGCAAAGTCTTTGGGAAATGAACTTCCCTTATGTTGATGGTGTCTTGTTGGGAAAGAGAAACCACAAACCTGAAATTGATAAATCTTTCAGAAGAGAAAAAGAAGATTGGGTCCGGTGAAGACTACAGGAGCTCAGCATTGGCAGGTTTTTTTCTGCTGCCCCTTCTCCACCTGTAAAATTTGTCAGACTTGTGCTTGTTTTTTCTTCCCCCAAATCACTGTATGTGGTGATGTGGTAGCTCTGGCAGACCAGAGGCAGGTCACCTTTCGCTGAGAAGGTTGGAAAGAGCAGAGGATTTAGAAAAACTGCCAGCTGGCTTTTCTTGGACCTTTTTGTAAACCTGAAACAGGTGAGCCCAAGCCTTTGCTGCTGCACTAAAACACTTGTATTTGCTCAGTAGTGTTTGTATGAATCCTATTTTGATTTGCACCGGAAGGGCTGGCAGGAGCTAGAAGTTTCTCTACTTCAGCTGCAGCTGAAGTGACTTTCTGCAAAATGGTAGTAACAGATTCCTGTTTGCTCCTTCTGTTGCCAGAGGTCCATGTGGTTTATCACCTCAAACTCAATGCACTAGCATCTGCTTTTCCAGCTCGCTGGCACAGCCTGCCAGAGGACCTGTGATCTCTTGGTGTCCATCCCAGTGATTTTTGCTGTGAGGATCATTGGTTTAGCTCATGTTTGGAGAAAGCTGCCATGTCCTAAAGGACTCATCTGTCTTGTATTTCAGTTTCTGCAATAAAATGTACATGTTGAACAACTTCCTTTGGGGGCACATAACACCAAAAAAAGCAATGACAGGACCATGCTCACACTGCTTTGTCTCACTTCTGTGGTTTCCTGTCACTTAATTTCCTTTCACAGCTGGTCTTCCTGAGGTAGCTTTCCCCTGAGCTTTTAAATCGATTGCACTATGTGATCTTTGCATAAACTGCACCAAGATGTTCTGTTGGAATTGTAATGGTAAGAACTTGTTTTTCCTTGGTTGTTTGGTGGATGCTGTTCCTACAGCTGCCGATAGATGAGGCAAGCAGAGGAGACGAGGTGCTTGTGTCTTCCTGCTATATCCCATTGCAGCTCTGGTCTGACCTGCTGCAGAGTTTTACCCTCTAGCATTTTCTCACCTGTACCAGCTGCTTGGGCTTTTATTTCCCCCAAGTGTACTTTGTTTGGACAATCTTCCTTCATACATAAAGTATTTGCTATATGTATGTAACTGGATTTTCATGGTGTTGTCTTCTTAATTATAATTAACCATGTAGATGCCTTGTCACTTCCTTCTCAGTGTGGGCTGATCTTTGCTTGTCTTAGTAATATAACCAATGTACTGCCTTGACTCTGAAAACCACGAATGAGACCTTTGAAGTAAGGCAGATGCTTGCTATGATTTGGTTTAAATGACAGTTTTCTTACCCAAATTCATCCTTCAATACTCATTTTGCAAGAGGCAAAATGACACATTGCCCCATGATGGGGGCTTGATGGTCTGATTTCTTTAAATGCTTGTGTAAAAAATACAGTGTTAGGTCAGGTATGCATTCTTCAGTCATATTCCAATAAACCTGACTGAGCAGCGACTGCTACTTACGTTAGGGGCATCTTGCTGTGAGAATTACTGCCTGCTTCTTAAAGGGTAGTAAAGGCAGTGCTGTGGGGGGTGGCTAAACCGGATTGTAATTACTACTGTAAGCATTTTATGGAAGAATTTGTAAGATACTGTAGACAATAATGGTCAAGATAGCTCTACTTTTCAAATAGGAAAAATGAAGATTGACTTTTTCAATTAGTCTTCTGATTTTCTACAGCTGTTCCAAATTCCTTAATCCCATATTCATGAGATTTTTGTCATGCAGATTTTTTTTTTAATTATTACTATTTGTCAGGTGACATTTTGCCAAGTACTCTCCTTGCAAGGGAGGGAGTAAATGATCCTTAGCAAGACACGTCTGAGCTTTTTCATCCGTTACTACATCCTGAAACTGACATGCTGTCTTTGCTGCTCCTAAGCACATCGTCTTTGTATGGAAATAGTTTCCATTCACAACAAACAGATGTTGATGTATAAGTTACTCACAGATAGGTGCATATAATGCTGAACAGCTCTTTGACCTTCAGCACGTTGCAAGGAGCATTTCTCATTCTTTCAAGCGTCTTCCCAAGGCAGTGAAATAAGAGCTAACCGGGCTCCGTCGTGCCTGGGTTTGGGGCTTTGTGCTTCAGCTCCTGAGGTCTCCTGCAAGCGTTGGATCGCCTGTCTTGAAGTGAACGTTCTGCATCATTCAACTCCGCTTTCCCACCTGTAGTTGTGACCACGGAACTTTGAAAATGAAGTCTTGAAAGTATGATGGTGTGCATCATTTGTGAAAAAAAAATAAATCACAAACCTAAGATTAGGGTTGCAAATACTTCTTCATGGCAGAGAAGTCATTGCAGCTTCAGCTCTAAAATATTTATGAAGCTTTTAGTTTATTTCTTCGTCGGAGAGAGAATCCATGAACTGTGAGTGGCACGGAGAGGGAGACTCCTATGCTTTATTAGCAGTGTGAAATGTCTATCCTCTGCAAGTGCTCTAATTACCAGCAGATCTTTGTGCTTGGGGTGCAGTCGCGGGGTTTATCCGTGAGTGCGTTCTCCCTTGTGTCAATTATTTTTCAACAATGTATATTATGTGTAGCATAAAGTTAAGCAAAAAGAAACATAAACATCTGTGCAATAAGAAGCAGTAATTGCTTTCGTGATACAAGTCAGTTACTTCAGGCAGTTTTATATTCCTAAAAGCTTTTTAAGAAACTGACGTTGAACGCTTGTCTTCTTGGGAAGTGAATTCGCGCACGGCCGCGGCTTCCTGCGCCCCGAGCCCGCTCCCGGCGGCGGGCGGGGCGGGGGCCGGGCCCGGCGGGGCGGGAGCGCGGAGGTCGCGGCGGCGGCAGCGGCGGGAAGCGGTTCCGGGTCGCCGTCGGGAGCCGACATGGAGCCCGCGGGGCCGCGCTGAGGGAGCGCCGGGCCGAGCGGGGCCGCCATCGCCATGTCGCTGGGCGAGTACGAGNCGCCGAGGGGCCCCGGGGCCGCTCCGAGGGGGCGGCGGCCGCCGCCAGGGCGAGCGGGGCGGTCGCCGGGGGCCGATGCTTGAAGGCGCCGGCACCCGAGGAGCCGCAGCAGGGCTCGGACCCTGGGGCCACCGACAGCCCCCAGGATGACATCCCCCGGCATCGCTCTGGGAACAGCCCGGACACGAAGTGACAACTTCAGCCCTTAGTGTCCAGGGGTGCAGGGTCTGGGTTTTGGCACGTTTGGGTACTGCCAATCTCTGGGTCCGCTGAAGTTCCGCAGGGAGATGTGGAGATTCTTCTGACGCTGGTAGACTGCTCATTTTTCTATGTTTTGTTCCAGTCACAGAGGACATGGGGTCATCTCATACAGGTAACTTGCTCACGTGCTCAGCATTTCAGTGTAATTTGGGGAGACTGGATGAAAAGCCAGCCCTCCCATTGCTCCCAACTCGTTTAATACCATCCAGTTCAATTGTAGTTGTTGTTTTTAGCGACTGTCAAGGAAAAATGCTTGATTTAGTTCCAAAGGGAAGTTCTTCAGTTTTTTTCTGGCCACCTTGAGGTGTCATGGCTTGGGCAGTAAGTGAAGACTGTTCACTTGAGAGATCACTCATAACATGGCTGACAACGTGTGTGGGCCTAACAAGGGCAAACAAAATTTATTCTTATTTCCTTATTGGTTTGCTTTGTTTTTTGGTTTTTTTTTTTCTTTAGGCTTTTTTGTTTGAATGTCTGCAACAACTTACGGTCTTGTACAATATCCTACAGTTACAGGATTAAAAATACAATGTTCTCCCTTTATTGAACGGGAGTATATTTAGTCTCTATTGAAATAAAACAAACCCTGTGTCTTTACCTCGGTTTGGTGTTTTGGTTTTGGGTTTTTTTCCCCAAAGTGAATGTTGGCCAGCTAGAAAGATGGCTTCAGGCCATTGCTATTTTTAATGACAAACAACAAACCTCAAAACTTAAGTTGTTAAGAATATTTGTCTGAAATCTGTAACAGACAGGAAAGTCTTTTACTTTTCCTGATATTTTAATTTCCTGCTATAAAGGCACATACTGTTTTCTTCATAACAGTGTGTTTTTAATTGAAAGATGTTTTTGTGTTTCAGGATGACTCACTTGTAGTGTGGAAAGAGGTGGACCTGACCCGGCTGTCAGAGAAGGAGCGTCGTGATGCTTTGAATGAAATCGTTATCCTGGCCCTGTTGCAGCATGAGAACATCATTGCATACTACAATCACTTCATGGATAACACCACGCTCCTGATTGAGCTGGAGTACTGTAATGGTGAGATCCCTACTCCCATTTATAAACAGGCAGCTGCCGTGTGTCCGGGTTACTCTCCTGCAGAACCTGCAGCAAGTATTTCTGGGGTGTTGTCTGGAGAGCGGAGTGGAGGTGAATTCTGCTGCACAGTGCCTGAAGAAGAGACTGAGAACCCTTCTGATTTGTGTCTCAGGTGCTGAAAAAAGAAGCCTGGTAGTTAGTGGAGGCAGTGTATGCAGTAGATGATTTCCTGAGTTTTCTGAATGGCTGGTGCGCTGGAAGGAGTGGGTTATTGGTGATAAACACTTCTAGTGCACCTTGCTGTGTTCTTTTAGGAGGACAGTGGGAAGAGACCATGAGACTATTTGGGCCTCTCTACCAGTACAGAGCTGGACTGTTTTTTCAATATTGTCACTTAAATAGGTTTGTAATTTGGCAGTTATAAATCAAAGCTTAAAAATCTCCTGGTATACTGCAGTCAGGACTTTTGCCTGCCTTCTGCTTTCAGGTTCTACATTTACTATTAAAAAAACACAAACAACAAACCTGGTCCTTCTGGTGGTGGAAAAAATTTAAAAATTCTGTCCAAGAGTAGCTCAGGTGGTGCTATTTGGAGTTTGCAGGGGAAACAGTGTTAGCTAGGATGGAGCGATAGAAGGATTTGCTATGAGGTTCTGACTAGCAGCTGCTCTTAGACAGCAGGAAGAGGAGCCCATATACAGCTTACACTGCTAGAACAGGATACGTGCTTAGAACTGCAGTGTGGTTCCTGTTTGGGTGAGTGGGACAGCTCCCCAGGCTAAGTATCTGGTGTTTGTGTAGGACCTGCGTGAAGCCTTGGCTCATCAGTAGAAACATTTTTTGCTGGAAGAGGCTATCATCTTGCTGCCATCACCTTATACAACAGATTGCTTTCACTGGAATAGGTTGGAGAGCATAACAGAGTTGTGCAAAGTCTTTTTGAGGGGTGTCAGACACCCTGGTTAGCAGCTTGGCCAAAGCTGGTTTTTCTTCTCAGCTTTTTGTTCTTATGGAGGGTGGAGTCCAGTGCAAGCATAGGGGAATGTTAGCTCTTTGAGGCACCTTTTATTTTAGGGGTTCTCTCTCTGTGTGGATTACTTACTTGCCCTGAAAAGACTGCATACTTGAGGCCATTATAAATTTGTTGGAGGGCATAGAGAAAAGCTGCATGTATTGATGTCTGTGCACATTTGTGAGTGCCTCTGTTGGCTTTGGGATAATAAGTGAGAGATGAGTGTATAGCTGGTGTTGCCTGAATGTGTCTGAATGGTACAGAACAAGGGACACGAGAAAGAGGAAATCTTGCTCGGACTTCCACGTAGTAGTTTTGCCAATGCATTAATAGTTGTTTCTTTGGCTTTTTTTTACAGTGTACAAGCCCAAGATAATTTGTGGGTAATTTTTGAAGTAAGGCTGGACTAGTCACTGTCAGACACCCCTCAGAATCCAAAGGTTTTACTGTTTAATTGGCTTGTCTCTTCTGAAGATATAGAAAAGAATTTCAAATTTTAGTAAATGTTGCCCCTATTTTACAGAGGAGGAAGCCAAGTTATTGATTTATTTGCCTTTAGTTCTGTGTGTTTTTCATGGTACTGTAAGACTTGAATCTACCATGGGTTAACATCAGTGAATACAAATGAAATATATTTGGGAAGAAATACCCTATAAAATACAGTAATTGAAAAGAGAATAACCTGTGTCAGAAGGTTAGATATGATTGGATGAAACAAATGCTAAATTAATTTTGTTTTCACATGTGTGCATAGAGGTATTGGCTATATGCGTCAAGCGCTGACTTGTCTCCTTGTGTAGGATTTTGGCAGTGTAGTACCTATCATGCTGCTCTTTGGTTCAGAAAAGCTGCAAAAAAGATGGAAAAAAAAGAGAGTTGAAGAACACAATTGACTAAAAGCCTGCAAAGCTTGAATGGTTAGAAAAGACATTCATAAGAAGAGGCAGAAGTAAATACTTTGGTTAAATTGTGAGTGTGAAGAGTGATTTGTAGCTAAATTATAAATGTGAATGTAAGGCAGAAAAAAGAAACGTTGAGAAGTTACAGCAAGGCTGAATGAGAAGAAATTAAGATAAGGGAATCTTAATTAGAAAAATCTTCCTATCATGGAAGTCTGAATTAAGTCCAAGTCGACAAAACATTGCAGCCTGTTTTGGACATTTACCACTTGATAGGCCCATGGAAATCGTACAGCCAAAAGCTGTCTTGCACCATGGGAATGGTCCTGGTGATCCATTACAATTAGGACGTAATATATGATAACTGGGCATTGGAATAGCAACAGGAGGTGATCAGAGTTTTGGGATTTACTGTTTGGATGTTCATCTGACAGGGACTATCTCTACCTGCAGCCCTCAGCATTATTTCTTTTAGCTCTCCTTGATTTTCCTGTCTTGAAGTCATGGGGTGCCCTGAAGATTCTGCTGATTTCAGGCTTCTGCTGCTGTTGTCAGTGCTTTGTGAATTCTGCACCAATGTATTTGGCAGGGCAGATAAAGGAGAGGCCAGTCAGAGCTGGGCAGTAAGTAGCGAAAGACAGTAAATTGTGCTTTCAGGACTACTCTGACCTTAAAATTGTTTTCTTTCTCTTTTTTAATGTATTATTTATATATATATAATGCTGAACAGGACATTCTCACGTGATTTGGTGTACAGCTAATACATGTTTACATACCCCAAGAAGCACTTACAAAAAGTAAGTAAAAAAGTAGGGGCTGCTGGCTGAGCTTGCTGATTTTCTTTTCAGAGAGTATTAAAGGGTGGTGTTAAAGATTCATCTCTGCTTAGGCTTAATACACCACTGAGGTTCTTAGATGGAAGAAGAACATAGTTTTGTGGATTCTTGGCCAGTTTAAGTGAAGAATGCTGAGAGAGAGCTGTAGTGATTGATCAGATCTCTTAGGGGATTTGAGTATTCCCAGCAGCACTTGAGCAGAGTAACTGCTGCCATTAACTAAGATGAACGTCTCTGTCTTTCTCACTCACTTATAATTACAGGAGGGAACCTCTACGATAAGATTCTGCGACAGAAAGACAAGTTATTTGAAGAAGAGGTAATTTGGACTGGTTTGAGGGAGCAGTGGGGCTGGCGTAATGTTCTGGGGATCTGTAGGGTTATTTGAGTATTTCTTCAATTTTTTTTTCATTGTGATGGTGGGGAATTTCTGTGGTTATCTGGTGGCTGGCATCCTCCTGGTTCAATATTGCAAGCATTTATGGACTATCCGAAACTTCTTATTTTCCTTTTTAACTGTCTATAAGCAGTATATAGTTCCAAGGGAGGAATAATGAAAGAGAGCTGGCTTTCTTCATCTTATAATATTGGCAAACGTTTGACTTTTAAACCTCTTTCTGTGTTTCTTCCTAGTGGGCACTCTACTTCTCTCCCTTCTTAATCATTTCATAGGGTTTTTTTCGAGTAATTTCCTTGAATCTGTCTTACTCTTCTCTTTTTCTGTCTTTATTTTATTTAGACTTACTTTCTGCTGTCTGCTTTCACTGCATGTTGAGCTGATTAATGATTACACTCACTTGTCTTATATAGTGACTTCTAAGGCTTTCTGGCTTGTGGAGAGTATTTAATGGTCACAATTTGTATTCTGGAGAGCACAACTGTAGATGTTTCCCAAGTGGTCATTAGTTGTCATTCTTGAGTCTTTTCACTTATTGAATTTGTGGCGCTTGTCAGGAATGGCAGTAGAACAATCTACCTATTGGAGTATGTGTTTTAGAGATTTCCAAACCAGAAAATTCTAAAATTTTCATACTCCTGGAAGAGCATCTAAATGGTATGGCCAAGCCCTCTTGTTGTGCCTCAGTGTAACAGGGATGTGTAGGGTTTTGTGGTTTTTTTATATTTTTTGACCCTCACATAATGCTTTTACTCCTACCTATGCAGATGGTGGTTTGGTATCTCTTTCAAATTGCATCAGCGGTGAGCTGCATTCATCGAGCAGGAATTCTTCACAGGTAAGTGTGGCATGCAGTAAAGCTGAGATAACCAGTGCAGTTCATGGGGCTGAGTGAAGAGCTCCTTTGCTTCTTTGTTTAAAGCAAGCACTGAGCTTCTCTCCAAAGTGTAATAGCAATTCCCAGATGTTAAGTATCCCTTTTTTATTGGGCTAGAAACCGTCTTGTGATAAATGTGCAGGAAATCTTGTGTTTGAAAATGGAACTGCAGCTGTGTGAACAAAGAGTTTATCCACATAGGAAGGAAGTAAATTTGCCCTTTATTGCTATAGCACATAAATGATGTTTGTTAAAGTGGGTAGGAAGAGCAGTTACCACAGGCCAAAGGTACTTCCGACCTGCTCCACAATAGCTGCAAGCCAACATGTACATCATTCTGTAATTCCTGGAGGCTAGCAGTCATGAAGATTTTGCATTTGTCCACCGCTGTCATATAACCCGTGTTTAGATTTGTCCTGCATTTGGCTGAATCTTATTTCGTTGGCCTGTTAATTAAGGACCTAGTACAGTCTGTTAGCTTGTAGTGGTAATTTTGACAGTTATTCTGAGATTTTAATGTGTAGCTACTTACCTTTTTCTGTTGTCCTTTTCGGCTTGGGAGCAGTAAATTTCATGTCTTATGTGTGTTTCAAGGAGGCAGTGACGTTCCGGGGAGTATTGCACGTGTAGACAGCCACTTCCAGCACATTTGGATTGTGTGCTGCACTAACTCATGGGCATAGCTGTGTGAGGATGTTTTCTGTAGGATAGCATCCCGGCTGCTGCCATTCTGAATCTTTAGTAATTGGCAAGCCTTGCTGATGAGGGGTTGGTAGCCTACACTCAGCAAAGTAGTGCCTAAGTTTTTAGCCTGAAGCAGATGTCATGTCTGTCCTGCTTTGCAGTGATTTCCTGCTTACCACTTCTGAACATGTGTGGCCCCAAATCCTTCCATAATAACGAATTGAACAATTATTTAAATGTTTGCAGTGATTTCCTTCTGCTGCAGACATTGTCAGAGTGACCCAGGACTTTGCGATGCCCCAAGTGGATGAATGCAAAGTGCTGCTTTACTTGATGTTTTCCTGATCTACACTGGGAAGTTGTTGATGGTACGTTAGGAAAAGAGGGTGTTAAGGGTGTTATGAAGTGTTGGCCATGAAAAGCATATCATGCTGCGGGGGCTTCCTCTCTATTTCCAGCCTCTTGTGTTGATTTGTGAAACTACATACAGATTACTCTGTCTGGGAGAGAGTGTTTTCAGTGAGTTTTGGAGTTGGGCATTTTTGTGGCCATCAGCCTTTTGATCTCTTGGGCCTAGTATGTCATAGAATCATGGTATCATTAAGGTTGGAAAAGACCTCCAAGATCTTAAGAGTCCAACTGAACACCACCATGTCAACTAAACCATAACACTACATGCCATGTCTAGTTGTTTCTTGAACGCTTCCAGGGATGGTGGCTCTACCGCTTCCCTGGACAGCCCATTCCAGTGCTTAACAACCCTTTCAGTGAAGAAATTCTTCTGATGTCCAACCTAAACCTCCCTTGGTGTATCCTGAGGCCATTTCCTCTTGTGACAACAGTCACCAGTTACCTTGGAAAAGAGACTGACCCCCATCTTTCTGCAATCTCCTTTCAGGCAGTGGTAGAGAGTGATAAGGTTTCAGCTGAGCCTCCTTTTCTTCAGGCTAAACAACCACAGCTCCCTGAGCCACTTCTCATCAGACTTGTGCTGCAGACCCTTCACCGGCTCTGTTGCCCTTCTCTGGACATGCTGCAGCACCTCAATGTCTTTCTTGCAGTGAGGGGCCCAGAACTGGACTCGAAGTGTGGCCTCGCCAGTGCTGAGTATAGGGGAACAATCCCTGTCCTGGTCCTGCTGGACACGCTTTTTCTGATGCAGGCCAGGATGCCACTGGCCTTCTTGACCACCTGGGCACCCTCTGGCTCATGTCCAGCTGCTGTTGACCAGCACCCCCAGGTCCTTTTCTGCCTGGCAGCTTTGCAGTCACTCTGCTCCCAGCCTGTAGCACTGCCTGGGGTTGTTGTGGCCCAAGAGCAGGACCTGACATTTCACCTTACTGGACCCCTACNTCTGCAAACTGACTGAGGGTGCTCTCAATCCCCTCATCCAAAACATCGATAAAGATATTAAACAGGACTGGCCCCAGCACTGAGCCCTGGGGAACACCACTGGTGACTGACTGCCAGCTGGATGTGGCACCCATCACCACTATGCTCTGTGCCCGGCCACCCATGCAGTTTTTAACCCAGCAAAGAGTGCACTTATACAAGCCATGGGCTGCCAGCTTCTCCAGCAGCCTGCTCCTTCATCTCTTAGATTTCCTTCTTAAAGAATGTCCAGATCCCGGACATTCCTAGACCCCTGTGTTTTTAAGAGCCGTTTCCCAAGGGACTGTCTGAACCAGTGTCTCAAAAAGACCAAAGTCTGCCCTCCGGAACTCCAAGGTGGAGGTTTTGTTGGCCCCCTTCCTTACTTCACCAAGAATTGAAGACTCTGACATTTCATGGTCGCTACATAAGACAGCCTCCAACCACCGCATCTTGCACCAGCCCTTGTCTGTTCAGAAACAGCAGGCACTGCCCCAGTAGGCTTGCTAACCAGCTGTGTCATGAAGTTATCTTCCACACACTCCAGGAACCTCCTAGACTGCCTCCTCTCTGCTGTGTTGAGTTTCCAGCAGACATGCAGCAGGTTAAAGTCTCCCACAAAAACTAGCGATCATGAAACATCAGCCAGCTGCTTATGGAATCTCATCTGGCTCTTCATCCTGGTTAGGTGGTCCTCCCCCTGATTCTCACCCATAGGAGGTGAACCATATCATCACTGACCTTGGGCTCTGTGCAGTCGAAACACTCCCTAAGGTACAGAGCCACCCCAGTGCCTCTCCTTGCTCACCTGTCCCTTATGAAGAGCAGTATTGCAGCACTCCAGAAGTGTGAGTCCCCCCACCACATTTCCATGACGGCAGCTATGTCACAGCTTTCCTGCTGCACAGTGGCTTCCAGCTCCTCCGGTTTGTTGCCCACGCTGTGGGCATTGGTGCAGATGCACTTCAGCTGGGCTGTCACTTTCACCCCCAACACTGGCATGCAGCCCTCATCTGTAGCAAGCCTGGTCTGATCTCCTTCCCCCTTCCAACCTAGGCTAAAGCCTTCTCAATCAGCCCAGCCAACTCATGGGCTAGAATCCTATGTCGTGTTGTAAAGAGTTCTTCTTGACGGGTAAAGACATTATGCCTAAGTTCTAGAGGGGCATCTGTTTCACACTTTCCATGTGTGTGTTTATATTTGCATACATACATATTCATACTTACACTTATGTTTTTAGTGAGCTCAGGGACTCCTGGCTTGGGTCTATTTATAAAACTAGCAAAAATAAGATCTGCTCAATGACCTTCATATGAGAAGAAACTGAGAGGGGGGGAAAGAACTATCTTTGATCTGTGGCCTTTACATAGGTGTCTGGAGCCTGAGCTTTTGAAACTGTGTTGTGTTTGCGTGGGGAATGTGATAAAACATGGATAACTGCAGTTACTGCCCCAGTATTTGGGGCAAAACTGCCTTTGGAGAGCTCTGTGTATTGTGTGTGTGACAGAGTGCTGGCAGAGTAGCAAGTAGCTTGTTTTGGGGTGAAGGTATAGTAATGTGTGGAAAACTGTGAAATCTGGAAGTGTATTTGAGTGTTTGAATTTCTTTTTCTCATTTCAGAGATATAAAGACATTAAATATCTTTCTAACCAAGGCAAACCTGATTAAATTGGGAGACTATGGGTTGGCAAAGAAGCTGAACTCTGAGTACTCTATGGCTGAGACTGTGAGTATCTGCCATCTTTGTGTGAAAACTGAGTTGTTTTTCTTTCATCTCTGCATGCTTTGCAGAAGACCAGGGATGCTGTACATTCTTGCTGCTTGTTTTCTGTTACTTTCTTTTCCCTCTCCCCTCAATTTCTCTCAGTGTTACAGTATCATAGCATTAAGGTTGGAAAAGACCTCCAGGGTCCTTGAGTCCAACTGTTAACCCAGCACTGCTGTGTTCACCACTAAACCATGTCTCCAAGCGCTGCATCCACATGTTTTTTTGAACACTTCTAGGGACGGTGATTTAACTACTTCTTTGGGCATCTTCTTCCAGTGGCTGACCCTTTCAGTGAAGAAATTTTTCCTAGTATTTTATGTAAACCTCCTCTGGTGCAACTTGGGGCCATTTTTTCTTGTCATGTCACTGATTACTTGGAGACCAGCACCCACCTCACTACAACTTTACTTCCTAACTTTATCTGACTAACTTTGGCATATTTGCTAATGTGTTGCAGCCTGCAGTTATCCTTGCTCCCGGGTTACCTTTTGGAGGTCTGTGACTCTGCAAAGCAGCAGTAGACTAAAGATAGGTGCCACTATGGGAATAGAATTGTACCAGAGCTAGTGTAGCCATGCCAGAGAGCACTGCTCTTCTTTCCCCTAGGCATGGTACTGAATCTGTGAATGCGAAGGCAGTGCTAGCTGAAGGACAGAGACAGCATTACAGTCACATCAGAACAATGCTCTCCCTCTGGGCTAGTTAAGTCCAGCTTAACAAATTAAATTAATTTTGTCATGCTGCTGTGCTAACACGTAAATTTTGCCTCAGGTGGATCTGAGATAGCTTAGATGTCCATGCCTGACATTGCACTGTGCCATAGGCATGTCTCCGGTCTCTTTAATATTCAGGCTCTGTGAAGAAGCAAGAAAGGCACTTGTGCTTCTTATGGTAACCAGGTGTATGGTTTATTGGTAATGTTCCTGAAGGCGGGGCAAAGCTTTGTAGGAGAGATTAATTCTACCAGAAGGCTGTCAAGCTTGGCCTTGTTCCAGACCCTGCCAGAAAGCATTTTCGCAGCCAGAGTTATGACACAGGGTAAGCTGTATTGCAGGCACCTAAAAGGTTCAGCTTGGATTTCTCAGCTCCATTAATTTCTCTGGTGAGTGTTAGGCTTGGGAAGGGAGACATTGTCTTGGGTTCCTATCTGCTAAAGGCCTTTATTGTAGTTTGGGACACAAGCCAGCTCGCACTTCCCTTTACCAGGCTGTATTATTTGATTTAATGCCAGGTGTTGGTGTTCTGTTAGGATGTGTAAATACTTGCCAGTCCCCTTCCAGAACATGAACACTATTGTGCAGTTCCACTCTAAGTGGGAACTGAAGGCTACTGCATAGAGCCATCACTAGTCTGGGCTGCAGCAGAACCACTTCTGTTTTGTCACACTTTTCATGGCCTTCTGGCTTTCAGAGGCAGTTCGGTCTGTGCTATGAATTTCCAGGTTTGTTTTTGCCTGTGTTGTCTGTATTCATCTATACTTACTATACCTGCAAGCATTGCATTTTCTTTTTTCACATACGAAAAATTTTGAACTACACACCTTCCACCATATTTTGGTTTTTATATGCTGGCTATGCTCTGGTCTAGTTGCTCAATTTGTAACCTAATGACCAGTGGCAGACTGGAAGTAATTTTTTTGGGAAATGAGTGCAAAACATGTTATTGTCAGTATTCGTAATTGTAGCAGTCAAATTGTGATTTTGTAGAATGTTCACATCTTGCTTAAACACTGATTTCTTAATTTATCATTCTTTCTTCCATTTACCAAAGAAGATATCGAAAGTATGTCTGTCTCTTACAGAAAGCTTCCATTGTCCTTTGCTTAAAGGAGGTTTAGGTGCAGTGTCCTAGTTCTCCATGTGATACTCCAATTCTTAGGGCTTCTAAACCTTCCCGTGGCTGGGACAGCTCTGTAGCTGTCACACTCTGTAACAGGAAATGGGAGGGCGATGGCAGATTGTGAATGTGCCCATTAGGTATCCAGTGTACTAGCAGAGTCTAATGAAGGGCAGGCTTTGTAGTCCTTGGAGCTTTGCTGACAGAGTTGAAAAGAGGTCATCTATAAGTATTTCTCCTTTTTCTAAATTCTGTCTTATTTTATTTTGCTGTCTAGTTTCCTTCTAAGGAGTGAGCTCCATTCATCTGGAAGCTTCATTCTTACATCTTTTATCATGTTTGTTCTGCATCTCATTGTTGTGACTTTAGTGGCTAAGCCACTATTTCTGCAGTACCTGGGAGGCCTTCTGTATTTACGTGCAGGGTTTTGGATTTTTTGTGTTGTGGAGATGTTTGTTCTACACAAAACAATCATTCAGGAAAGTCCAATTCTGAAGTGAAAGCCTGTTGGGGGAGACTCAAGCCAGCTTTCTACGTACTGACCCTAAAGGAACCCTTCTTTTTGCTTGAGACAGAGCAGCCTTTGTCCTGGCAGTATCTTGTGATAAGAGTGGCTCCATAGCTCAGGTCTGGCATCTGTGTTTGGAAGCTTTGCTAGATGCTTTTTTCTTCAGCCTCATGTCATGATTTCAATATGCCTGGTCAGTACATAAGGCCATGATTACCTCTAAATGATGTGTATTTAAGAGAGGGGAAAGTCCTTGCTGTGTTTTTGTGACTACTGCTCTATTGAGAAGCATGTAGCACATCAGGTACATGAGAAGAGAGGTGTCTAAGATCTTGTGGGAAACTCAGGGAAAGACACGTTTGTGGATGAGAGGGGAAGAAGTGTGCTTATTGTTCCCATCCCTCCAGCACATTAGTGAGGTATATCACTTCAGTGCTGTGTCAGAGCAGTGTCTAGCTGTGTTCTGTGTGAACATAATGGATACAGAGCTCCTGAACTGAAGGCTGCTGGATCATTTCTGATTTTTAAATGTTATTTTTTCCTAGCTGGTGGGAACTCCATATTACATGTCCCCAGAACTCTGCCAGGGTGTGAAATACAACTTCAAATCAGATATTTGGGCTGTGGGCTGTGTCATCTTTGAGCTGCTTACTCTGAAGAGGACCTTTGATGCTACTGTAAGTCTGCAAACCAGTATGGACTGAATAACCTTATTTTTTATTGTCCTGAGATTCAGACTTGGCTCATAGCTTTCTTCAGGTGTGTTTTTCTTTCATTGTTGTTTAAATCTGCTAATTAAAAAAACAGTGGCCTGAGAGTGGCAGCTATAGCCAGAGAAAATTTTTGCCTGATCTCCCTTACCCTTCATGCAGATTTCCCTTTGCCTTCATGCAGCAGCCTCTCTGGCTTCTGCCAAACTCACTCTTGTCTTCAGCCCAGGTTTACTAGATGCAGAACAACAACTGTGCTAATTTGTATCATGGTTGTGAACGAAGTATCCTTTTGACTACAAGGAGGAAGTTTGTGGCCGTGTAGTCTTTTTGCTCTTTTGGCATTGCCAGCTGTGAATTTTCTGTGTAGCATTCTGTAGCAAAAAGTTCCAGCCTTCAGCTTTCATAGGCCCTAATCCTGTTACTCTTTCTCAAAGCTTGGTTGCAAGAGAAGTCTGGTTAAGCTGGCATGGGAAGGGTGAAAGGAGCATTGTTGGCTGACACATGTGATTTGCCAGCTTGTGCCATGTGATGGGAAAAGCTGCTACTTTCCATGGGCAAGATTTTGTAACCCTGAAAAACACAATGTGAAAATACCATCCTTTCCTGACTTTCTCTCCTGGTGGCTCTCAAATCCCCAGCAACTTTGCTACTGTGCTGTCTTTAATGGCAATATGCAGCATAGGAGATTTCATGCAGAGAGAAGCCTGTTCTCCCTGCACTGTTAGAGAATTTGGTGAAAAGCTGGATGTTGCCACTAAGTCCTCTGTATCAGAGGTACCATTTCTGCAGGAATTGTTATTAGGTTTCTGGAGAACCTGCTAGGCAGGGAAGAAGAGGGATGTGTCCTGATCAGAGGTGGAAGAAGAAAATAATTGTGGCCTATAGCATCTCTCCCCATGGGACACATTGTCCAGTTTGGTTCCATTGTGGCTGGTTTCTGGTTTCTGCCTAGAATCCCCTGAACCTTTGTGTGAAGATTGTGCAGGGAAATCGCGCCATGGAGGTTGATTCCACTGTCTACTCCTGGGAGCTGATCCAGATGGTGAACTCCTGCCTTGATCAGGTTGGTGAAACACTTTCTAATTTTCAGATACCCCTTCCCAGCTGACTCAGCCATGGAATTCAGGAGTGAAGGGGAATGACATGCGTGTTTCAGTATGTGAGCTGTTGATGCAGGGTCATTTTTGTGAGGCCTGAGACCTCTCTGAGGCTGGGCTTTCTCCAGTCCTCTGAAAGCTTTGTCTCAGTCCTGCAGGCCCTGGAGGTGTGCTGGGTTTACTCTGATCACAAGTATTTAATGGGCTGGCAGAAGCAATTATTTTTTAACGCAGTGCTGTGGAGGTAGGAGCACCACCTCAGTACAGTCTCTTAAGGCTCTGGCTTTCTGTAGGGAACTAATTTCTTGAAAGCAAACATAGTATTAGTACCTTTGGAGCATGCAAGTTGTTCCTGCACATCCGTGGTATTTATCCCTATTCATTCTAAATATTGGAATTAATTCCTTTCCCTTCTGAGGAGAGTTGGGGAAGGAGGTCCATGCAAGGCTTGAATGAAGCCTTCTAGCCCAAGATTTTGTTGTAGATGATGAGTATTTCCCATAGAATTACTTGTTGCTTCCTTCTTTCAGGACCCAGAAAAGAGACCCACTGCTGATGAATTGCTTGAACATCCCCTTCTCAGCAAACGCAGGAGGTAATCAGATGGTCTTGCCTGAAACCTGGATGGCTGATAGGGAAAACAGGAGGGTTTGTGCAGACTGGTGGTGTTTATGCTTTTGTAGCAATGTCCTTAAGTGAATTTAGTCTGATGAGATGCAGTTATTTAAGTACTTCATTCTCTTTAGGGCAAAAGTGCATTTTTGCTGTCTTGTCTTCCGATCTGATGTTCTGTTGGTGCATGGGAAAGGTCTCTGCATCCTCAGAAGCTGTTGTATTGAGAACCTTGAGGTATTCCATTCTGAGACTCTTTGAGGAATGCTGCTTTATACTCTTCAAATTTCTGAGAATGGAGGGTCACAGAGACCCTCCTGTGGTCATTGGAAAAAGCCATTTTGAATATATATAGTCAAAATATATGGATCGTTCAGTTTAGAGACCCTCACTTTTTCCTTTTGTTGCCTCCCTCTTTGGGAGAGACTTGCATTGAAAGTGGTCCATTTTAGCTTAGTTTGACCATCAGCCTGCACATGCTATCTTGTCATGAAAGATGGATGGTACTTCTGGGCTGTTTCTATCCCACACTGGTTTCTTTGGGAACAGCAGACTTAGTCCTTTATACCAATACTCTTTTGCATGGTGATCAGCAGAGTTTGAGTTTTGTCTTGCTGTATGCATTGGTAAAAGCCCAAATCCTGATAATATTTAGCCATTTAAGGTTATTCTTGTGCAATATGGGTATTGGTTGGCCACAGTTTCGTACCTACGTAGTTTGTTGTCCTCAGCTCTCCTAGAAGTTTGTTAGCTGCGTGGTACATTACTTCTGCCCTACTTACTGTGTATTGCTGCGAGCTGGTAAACAGCTGCCACATTTCCTCCAAGAGGCAGCAGCATTTTATTGGAAAGGAAAACAGTCTGTGTGTGCTGCTTGTCAGTAGATTGCATAGAGCAATGTTGCTGTTTCCTAAAATGCTTTTTCTCCCTTGGCAGGGAGATGGAAGAGAAAGTCACGCTGCTTAATGGGCCAAATAAGCGACCAAGGTAATTATTTAGACATGTGTTTGAAAGGAAGTGTGGAGAGAACAGCTCCCCAGAGAGGAACTGGGAGTGTTAGCCTGTGACAGCCTTAATGGAATAGTGTAGTTTAGAAGATCCCTGAATGCTAGAAATTTGACACAGTTGTTGCATGTTTATTGTCCTGTGTTTTCCCCTGCCTTTTGTATCCTACTTATTTGTATGGCTGGAGCCGTCCCTCAGCAGGTCCCATCTGACTCTAATCTGTCCTGCTGAGGATGTAGTCTTCACAGCCTACATATCTCAGTTGTAAAGTAGATCTCTCCTTTCACACAGCTTCCCTTCAACGGGAGGAATATGACTGTCTGAATGATGAATATTACATTAATATAAATATCTTCTATAAAACTTGATATAGCAGAGGTTCACCACAGTTCCCAGCAAGCCTGTAAGCAGGGTTGCTCTGTGAAGCAGATAGCTTCTGTGACATGTATAGCTGGTCGTCTGGTATTTATCAGAATTTGACCAATTTTTCCTCATAATCTTGGAAGTACTGATACTATCTGAGCACCTTATGTGAAGTTGTCCCTGTTCATGGGTTGTTCACAGTTTGCTGGAAGAACAGTTTTTGAAAACAAAACCCATGAATGGTTGTGAAGAGGAAACTGCTAGACAGCAGCAGGAAAGTGGATGATGACAGGGAATGCAAACTCATTATTAAAAGCATGTGTGTTGTGTTGGGGGGGGTCTTGTGCAGGTCAAGTACCATGAACGAGGCTCCCATTGCAGTGGTGACTTCACGCACTAGTGAGGTGTATGTTTGGGGGGGTGGTAAGTCCACCCCCCAGAAGCTGGATGCCATCAAAAGTGGCTGCAGCGCGCGCCAGGTGTGTGCTGGTAACACTCACTTTGCTGTGGTGACAGTGGAGAAGGAGCTCTACACCTGGGTGGTAAGTGAGACAAACCGCAGCAAGCGGGTAAGAGTGGGAAAGGAGGCTGCACATCTACTGCTGACCTTTCACGAGCCTGTTTGAATCAGATGGGCAGGAAGCTTGGAAAGGGAGAAATCTGACTGCAGTGGACACTGAGGCCATCTGATCTGGGGCTGACCCAAGTCTCCCAAGGCAAGTGTGTTTCTGGGAGACATTTTCCATTGTGACAGGAAGTGTCTTGGAGACTTGCTGTGCACTTGAGGTTTGTAGATGGTGGTTTTGTAGGCCCAAACACTGAGTCAAACATCTTTTCATTCCCTTTCTGACTACTAGGCATGCAGTGGAGACTTAATGATTCCCTGGCTTTTGTATTTTTGAGGAGGGTTTTTCAAGATCAGAATGGGTGGGATGAGTGACCTTTTTGTAATACAGTTGTCATCTGCAAGGCAACTTGTGTCTGAAGGCAGAGGCATCTTATGCTAAACAACTCTGCTTTTTATGATGAGTGGAAATTCTGGAATAGTTTACAGTGAATAAAAAATGTCAGCATATAATGCACTTTAAACAGTTGAATTCAGTCTTCTCAGGTTTAGATGGTCAGTGACCTGGAGGTGTTCTCCATCTCCAGGCTTCCATGGGTTTTTGTATTGATCATACAGCATCTGTTAAGACAGGTTAGAAGATGAGTCAGTGAGACAGGAAAAAGATCCAAATAGGAGGAGAACAACTTGGAGTAATTTTCTGGATATTCCTGCAAGAACAACCACTGCAAACTTTCAGCTGGCTATTAATAGTTTTAGTTTCAACACTACTAGTTTTGTTTTTCCTGTATAATTGCTGTGTCAGGCCACTTCAATGACATTTGTTTCAGGTTATGCATTTCTTTGCAGCCATTAGGATTTAGAAAATTAGTTCAAAAAGCTGAAGGATGAATTTCAGTCCTACAGCAGAGAGCAGGTTCTGTAGCCTGGCAGATGAGAAAGGAGCAGGGATTCCTCTCCAGCTGGTGCCCTGAGACTGGATCACTCTTTGTTAGTGCATCACTGCCGGGAAGCCTGTGCTGCCGCTGAGAACGTTGCCTGCTGTATGCACAGAGATAGCAGTCTCTTCCCTAGAGCAGACAGAACATTTTCTCTTGCTCCTTGCAGTCTTGTGTTGTTTGTTTGAGGTGCTGTTAAGTATTGACACCATCTCTGGGATTGTGGAAATGTAACCTCACCAGGTGTTTCTGTCTTGCAGAATATGCAGGGGGGCACCAAGTTGCATGGGCAGCTGGGACATGGAGACAGAGCTTCCTACCGGCAGCCAAAGCACGTTGAGAAGCTTCAGGGAAAAGCCATTCGCCAGGTGTCCTGTGGAGATGATTTCACAGTGTGCATCACGGGTGAGAGCTGGAAGTCCTTTGGCTCAGACTTTTATGGATGCGTAGGCATTGACAAGTCCTCTCACTTTGCTGTGCTGTTGGAGGTGTTTGCCTTCACCATCAGATTAGCAAAGCAGCTTTGTGCACAAAGGAGAAAGCCCCATATGTTACTTATCTCTCAGTTTTGAGGATAGTATCAACATTATTACATTTGGGATCGATTATATCTCAACATTTGAGATAGATCAACATTATTACACAGAGGAAGATATTGACTCCCAAGAAGGATGGGGTTTTGCTAAGGATGTGCTCCTTTTTGGTGATAAACCTGGGTGTTGCCCACAAATCCACATGTCTGTGCAGAGTCTCTGCTTTTACCAGTGCAGGTGTTGCCTCCAAACATGCTTGTACTAAAGACAGTGAAGCCTGAAGTCAAGAATGTAGATGTGTTTGAAACTGTCTTTGGACTGTGTGAGGAAAGACTCACCCAGTGATGAAAAAGAATGTGTATCTAGGACTTGCTGTTTAATTCAGAATGCTTGACACCTGGTAGCTGTCTCTAGTTCTAACCCTGCTCATACTTTAAAAGATGTGTTAGGTGTGGTGTTGTCTGTTATAGAAGGATTTGACTCTCGCTTTACCCATGCAAATGATTCTCAGCAAGGTAGTTTCGAGTTTATTTTGCCAGTGCTCAGAAGGCAGAGATTTGACAAAGATAAGCTCAGGTGGTCATTTTGAGGAAAGAGTGACTTAGGAGGCCACGGAATAAATTTGTGGGTTACTGTTAAAGAAAGTGGCAGGTTCAACCAAAGATTTTTTGGCACTGAAGTAGCTGCAGATTGTCATGTAAGATCATCCATCTTAACATGAACAAGAAAGGACTCCATAGTCTCCTGATGACATTCTTTTGCGCTAAAGAGGGTGACTGCAGAAAAGAAGTTGCTCTGACCATGTCCTAAGAAGTTAATATGCAGCCTAACACAAGCTCTGTGTGCTGACCAAGCTTCCTTTCTGTCCTTCAGATGAGGGCCAGGTGTATGCCTTTGGCTCCGACTATTATGGATGCATTGGCGTTGACAAGGCTTATGGCTCTGAAGTGCTTGAGCCCCTGCAGCTGGATTTCTTTCTTACCAATGCTGTGGAGCAGGTCTCATGTGGAGATAACCACGTGGCAGTACTGACCAGGAACAGAGAAGTCTACACGTGGGGCTGTGGAGAGTATGGTAGGTAGAGTCTCCCTGACCCCTAAAGGCACTGGGGCATGCCTGCCAGAAAGTGGCTTGATGCAGGTGTGTAATGCAGGGCTGCCTGGTATATACCCTGGGGGCAAAAAGTATTGTTTCTTTGGGGCTTTCTTTCCTTGTAGAAATGGGGAACTAGAGACTGAAGCCTTAGGACTTTGCTCTGGAAAGCTCTAGGGTGCCACTTGGCTTGCCTGTGGGTAGTGCAATGGTTCTGTGAGTGGGGTTGGATTCCCTTGAGGATTGGCAGGCAGTGATGGATGTAGGGGGAGCAGGGAGATTCTTTTGGGACTATGGAGAGATAATACCAGTTCTTAGATATGGGCACCTGGTGAGGCCATTTTTAACTGCAGTATTTCCACTGATGCAGGACGCTTGGGCTTGGATTCAGAAGAAGATCACTACACCCCTCAGAAGGTAGGGCTATGACTACTCAAAATCTGCAAGGGCATAAATCTGAATTAGTTGCTGTTTGGAAATACTATCTCTCTGAGGCTCAGGTGTTTTTTCTGAGACATCATAGAGTTTGCAAGCATTTTAACTTTGCTTTCTCTCACTGCATTTTGCTTCATTTCTCTGCTAGAAATCACGGCAGAGTCATACCACTCACAAACCAGACAGCATCATAGCTTAGAGCTTCGTTACTCTGATTTCCATGATGGAACTGGAAATGCCAGCTTAATGTTGTAGAAATCATAGTGAAAACTACCAAATGGCTTACCTTGGGTCTACAGACGAAACTCACAGTGCAACTACTGTGAGTCTTTGAATGTAATAAATTGAGTTAAAGATTAGTTGAAAGTAAAACCCTCTTGAAATACCGTGCTAGGGTAGCTGAAGTATTCTAACCCACTGGGGGTTAAAAACAAATAAGGATTTGCCTGGAAGCCAAATATCTGTAATCACACAGTATCACACCCACACAGCACAGCCACAAACCCAGCCCTGCTCACCTAACCGGGTTTGGTGTTTGTAGACCCCATCTGGCCAGGTTGCCCATGCATTATGTTTCAAGTTCCTGTGCTGGTCACTGGTGTCTGCCTTGAATTTCTGCATTGTGACTGGAGTTCTCATATGCTACAGACTTTATGGTATTCTTACACCTTCATTCAAAATAACTGTGTTGGCTATTGATAGTGTCCGGACTAGCTGTGCTACTGCTCTACCCTCATATGTTTTCCATGTGCCAGCTTCCGTGTAATAGGTGTTGGGATTTTTATTTTCTTAGGATATATTTCTTCCACCTAGGTGGATGTTCCGAAGACCTTAAACATTGTGTCCGTTCACTGTGGCTGTGATGGAACTTTCCTGCTCACCCAGACAGGCAAAGTCTTGGCATGTGGACTCAACGAGTTCAACAAGCTGGGCCTGAATCAGTGCACATCAGGGATAATCAATCATGATGTAAGTGCATTTGGATCCCTGGCTCCAGCTCCCAGCAGTCAGTAGCATATGGGGAAATGGAAGTCCCGTGGCAAAGTGTTCGTTAGCTTTGTGCTAATGCTTTAGTTCCAGTCAAGACAATGGATACTGAGACTGTGGGAAGAGGAAATTTGTTCCTCAGTTTTCTGTCTGCCCTGTGGGCTTATGTCAGATCTGAGGTAGTGAAACAGAGTGAGCTGCTCTGTGGTGACTTATCCAGTGATAAGGATTCTGGCAGTTCTTTACCATTCTTGTGTTAGGACTGTCTAGGTTTAATGTCATGGTCAGACCTGAACCTGCTTGGGTAGGTCTTAGCTGATGAATATGTGATTTTTTTTCACTCTGTGCTTACCCACATGTCTTTTGTCAGACATACTGTGAGGTGCCGTACGCCACTTCCCTTACTTTGGCCAAGCAGCTGTCCTTCTACAAGATCCGTACCATTTCTCCAGGGAAGACACACACAGCTTCTATTGATGGTGAGCGCCTTGTGCATTAAGAACCGAGTGTTGGTTGCTGAGTTACATTACATCAACTTTGCCCTTTCAGCCTGGCCCTTGACACTGGGGGTTTTGCTGTTGGTAGCAAGGTTCATGCCTGCTCCAGGAACTCAGGATTCCTGTTTCTCAGCAGTCTTTGTTTCCTGGCCAGCTGAAGCAGCAATGTCAGCCTTCCTGTTTTTTTAGAGGAGAAAAAAAAGTTTTGGTAAGAATCATGCTCTGGGCTAGCAGAGGAATAATTTTATGATCAACTTGGGCTTTGCCTGAGCGACATCAGTGAGAGAGCTGCGAGGAGTCCCAGCCCTCATCATCAGAAAAGGGAAGCAGTGGGAGAAGGAACTGGGGAGGTGTTTCTAGGCTAAACCCATTCCTTTTGGCTGGCACTGTCCCCTTCCAGCCTGGATGGCTGCTCAGCAGAGCCCTTCCTGTTCATGGGCTGTTGCTGCTCATGCTCTGTATGCATGGCTGCATCCACAGCTGGGCCCTCGTTGTGACTGTCTCCTCCTTCCTCCTCTCAGAGCGAGGCCGCCTGCTGACCTTCGGCTCCAACAAGTGCGGACAGCTTGGTGTTGGGGACTATAAGAAGCACCTGGGGATAAACCTGCTGGGAGGCCCCTTGGGGGGTAAGCAGGTGATCAGGGTTTCATGTGGAGATGAATTCACCATAGCTGCAACTGACGGTGAGTGGGTCTTTGCCAAGTTGTGGTGGGTTACTTTAAACTTAATCTGCAGAGTGGTTAACTGGCTCCCACTGATCTTTTCCCTTACCAGCCCCACAGCACACGGCTGAAATAAAGAAATCGTCCTAGGCTGGGGCTGTCTTGCCCTGGTAGTGGTCCCAATGCAGCCCCAAGTATTTGCTGTCCCTAAGGCTGCAGAGTACTGACTTGGTGGCTGCCTGTTAGGTTTGTTATTGGTTTGTTCTCCCACTGTCAAAATTGAGCTGGTGGATTAGATACTTTGGGATACCAGTTACAGCAGAAAGACTGATCCTTACAGCAATTACAGGCCAAGAAGGAGGGAGGAAGTTGAGCCCCTGAATTTCTCTTTCCTCAGACAACCATATCTTTGCTTGGGGTAATGGTGGGAACGGGCGTCTGGCAATGACATCTACTGAGAGAGCTCATGGCTCAGATATTTGTACTTCGTGGCCTCGGCCAATATTTGGATCATTGCATCATGTTCCAGACCTGTCATGCCGTGGCTGGCACACCATCATCGTTGTTGGTAAGTGTAAATTTAAGATGAAGTTTTGGGATCTTGTTTATGATGATACATTCCTTGCCAGGACTGAGTGTATAAATCCTGCTTGGGAACAGGCCAGATTTCTGGGGGAAATGTGGCAAGCTGCTCTGAGCCATAGGTCTGCAACACTGACTTTGTAGGAGTTGTCTTGCTTTCTGTGTGGCACTCTTAACTGAAAGCACTCTTCTCTCCTTGCAGAAAAGGTGTTGAACTCTAAAACTATACGATCCAACAGCAGTGGTCTGTCCATTGGTACTGGTAAGTAACCTGCCCTGGGGAGCTCTGGTTTAAGTCCATTCAGTGGTTAGTTTGAGTGGATGAAGTTTGTTCCTGCAGCACGGTTTCTCCGTGTTTGAAAGGCCTCACAGAAGAGCTCAAAGGGAAGAAATCTAGTTGGTGCCACGCACAGGAAGGGATGACCCAAAGCTGAGAAAGCAGCAACGGAAACGGGAGAAACAACACGGGTACGGAGAGGCCTTTGTGGTTGAGGAACTTCAATCTGACAAGGAAAAGCTGAGAGGAATTCACTGAAGGGAACTGATATGGGAAGGGGCTCTATGGAGGTAGTTGACGGAGTGACAGAGTCCAGTTTCTTGGACCTGTGAGAGGCTGGGGCCAAGAAACTGCAGAAGACTGCTGCACACAAGCCCTTGTGGAGAGGCCTGCAGAAAGTGTTAGGAGCTAAACTGCTGAGGGAGATAATGCTAGCATGTGCTCTCACCATGACCACAGAGCACAAATTTATGCATCTTCTCTGTTCTATCCAGGGTTTGGCAACAGGAATAGCAGAGGTGGGAAAAGTATAAGGTTTTCATTTTTGTTTGCTAGTGGCTCAGAGCTGCACAACTGGAGGAGGAGAGGAAGAGGATAACGAACAGGAAGCAGAAACCCCCAATCCCAGTGGAGGCTTTCGGGGAACCATGGAAGCAGATCGTGAGCTGGGGGGCTGGATCAGCACTACAGAAGCTAAGGGAGGCAACAGTGCTGACAGCAGCTCCTGTCCTGGCTGGCTGCGGAAGGTAATGCGGTTTCTCAGGAATGCCTTAAAGTGGTGATCGGGGCTGGGAAAACTGGGCGGCCCCTTCCACCTTTGAGGGATGCTCTGATAGGTTCCTAGAGCTGTGTTGTGCAGAGCCCTTAAGGCCTCACTGCCTGTTTAACCACAAGAGGGTGTTGGTGCATTGATTGAGAAGATGAAATGAGCTGCAGGAAGTTGGCAGGCCTGACAGTGCTGCTTTTGTATATCCAGGAGCTGGAGAATGCTGAATTCATCCCCATGCCTGACAGCCCCTTTCCTCTGAGCATAGCATCTTCAGAGCCTGAGAAGGAGACTCTTCCTTACCAGAAACTTCAAGGACTCAAAGTGGCCTCTGAGGAACCTGTTGGATTAAACAAGCCCAAAACGGAGCCCTGGGTAAAGTTATCCAAGTGAATGCTTGGCTAAAAGCTCTTGGGGACCATAAATGGCAATGTTTGAATTATGGAGAGAGCTGAGAAGAGACTGTTGGATTGACCTAATTCATCTGGATGAGGAAAAGAGGGCTGGTGATAATCAGAGATTATGCTGCAAAGAGAAAAGTTCCCAAGGACCTAGAACACAAAGCTGATTCATGGTCAGATTTAAAGTAATGAGGTCAGTTCTGTGAGAAAATGTGTTAATGCAATTGGAAAAAAGAAGCCAAGGGCTCAGAAGGCTAGCAGAGAATAGAAATTTAGAAAGCAGAATTTGCTGTGAGATAGGAAGAAGAATTGATACAGAAAATCATTGAGAAATTACAGCCTGTGAGACTACCTAGCTCCAGGAGTTTTGTCCCAAGAGGAGGCACAGATCCTACGCTTAGGGAAATGGGGGTAAACTAGATGGATTTTGGTGACAGGAGGACAGGAACAAGCTTCCCAGGAAAAGGAGGAAGCTAGTGGCTTTGTACAGAAGACAGAAGGAGAAGTAGCTTGTTGACCCTGGCTGCTTGAAGTTTGGCAAGTCAGGAAACAAGCTGAGATAACACTCTGGGCGTGTTTTTTTCTTGTGGCATATACAACTCCTGGCCTTGCACTCAAACCTGGCCTGACTTCTTTCCATGTCTCTGCAGCCTGCTTGCCTGAGTCCAACCTTGCCATGTGGTGAAGGGAAGGATGCGTCTCCTGGGGCAGGCTGCGCGTGCAGTGCTCTGCAAGTGGAGGTGACGCACCTCCGAGGCCTGGTTTTACAGTGTCTGGATGATCAGAAGAAGCTGCAGCAGGAAACCATTCGTCTGAGTGCCCAGCTCCAGCGGTTCTGCAGGAGGATGGAGGAAATGCAGCAGGTGAGAATCTGTCACCTGGGTGCACATCCATGCTCAGGGCTCACCATGCTCCTGCACAGTGTGGAGGCTACACAGAAGGAAGCAGCTCTTAACAGCCATCTGTGTCAGAGCAGAATTTGGTGGGACTAAGAATGGTGCCTGTTTCTTGTATAAGCTGCTGATGCAGGCTCTAATAGTAGCAAAATAGGAAGGAAGCCAAGAGGAGTTTCTTGTGAGGACACCCCACTCTTTGTGGGACCTGGGATTTCCCTTTATTTCTCCTGATGAGAAGGGATGGGCAGTCAGATGTTGCGAAGAGCCACAAATGGCTGTGGAGAATACAAATGGGGCCTTGTGCAGCTTCTAGCTCTTTTGCAGCTAGTCCTGGCGCTGTTTGGGTAACTGCTGTGTGTTTTGACAGGTGAAGGTTCATTCCAAAGGAACACAGACAACCAAAGAGGAGATGGAAGTGGATCCGAAACCTGATGTGGATTCAGATTCCTGGTGTCTCCTGGGAACGGACTCGTGCCGCTCCAACCTCTAGTCTCCTGAGCCCACTGGGATCCATCTAACTTCACAGCACACTAACCGAATGCAGAGAGCGGCTTTTCTGGCATCAGGTCACTCGCAGACAAGGAGCGAGGCTGGAGGCTCCAGAGCAGCACCCATGTACGTTTGATATGAACTAGGAGTGAGTTTGAGAGGGGGAGGGCCCTTGAACTCTAGGCCAGCTCAGTGACTGAAGCAGCAGCAGCTCCTCTTTTTACCTTATCTGTCAATTCTGCACGTGAGGCAGAACGGCCCCATTATGGCAATGGCTCCAGTAGCAGCTTGTGGCCCTTTCATTGTTTCAGTGTTTCCTGGGAGCTGCCTTTGGGACCCCAGTATTCATCACTGCATCTCTAGATGAGAGGAGGAAACATGTTTTGTACTGAAGCTGGCTGAACCCTAAGATTCGCCACCTTCACTTCAGAGGGGTGAAGGACTAGGATCCTCTCCTTACCACATGGTAAGGCCCCACCGGTGAGGCTGCTTCCCTCTGCTCAGGGGCAGAGGGACCAGCGAGCGTATCATTCTGGAGGCAGCGGAGATGTTCCTCTTAGGGAGATAATGGTAGACAGCATGTCCCTGGCCTTGAGGCATAGCTTCTGGCCATATGGCTGTGTCCACTGGTCTGTAGAGACAGAGTTTGAAGGCTTTATTCTGGGTGCCGAGGGCTTTCCAACTTCCAGGCAATGCACCGAGATGAGTGAATCAGGTGTTTCCCATTGCAGTAGTCGGGACTGTCTGAGATTGGATCTGTAGTTCTCGGTTTCAGACCACCTGCTTCCCAACCAGATGCCAAGCATCTGGGCCTCAGACTAAGTTACCCATTTCTTGCTCCAGCTGTTCAGCTTGGTTTGGGTGCCAGAGTTTATGGTTTCTTGGCATAAGCCTGTAGTTGCTCCCTGCTTGGCTTCTCTTCTGCTCAGTCCCTGTGCCTACGCTCTTGTGTGGGTGTGGGAAGAATCCGTGTTTTTCCACTTAGTGTTCTGATGAAGCTGGAATGCCGTTTCCTACCCAGAATAGGTCACTACTGCTGTGGTCACAGGATGTAGCCTTCCCCAAAGACCGTGAATGATCAAATCTCGGTCCGGAATTCACCTTATTTCAAGAAGTGAGAAGCTTTCCCAAGAAAATTGGAGATGGGAAGAGGCATGGTCTGATGCTCAAGATTTCCTCGTTTTCTGTTAGAGAATGAGGTTAATTTTATGCCCTTTAAGTTTATTAGCAAACTGACTTTGAAGTAAAGCTTCTGGGATTGGTAGGATCCTTGGGAGCAGCTAGCCTCCCCTGCCTTACATGGCGCCTCTAAAGAGTCTTGAGTTCCTCTCACCTTTGCTGTGAGAGTGGGGTTGTGATTTCATCAGGCTTAAATGATCCCCATCAATGCCATGTTACTAGAACTGCCTTAGGTCTACTGGAGGTGGATATTGTATCACCTCTGACAGGCTTCTTTCGAGACTGTTCCGGGGAATCCAACATTCCCCATTTGTCTCTAGAGGTGGATGCCAAACCATCTGCTTGTAACGTAATGCTCCTTAAATACTTCTTTGGTGCCTATTGCTAGTATCTGGGAGCTGAATCAAGTGCCATCTTCCCAAGGCAGTGTCCAGGGCAAGGATTGTTCCATTGTGCCTGTCCGTTGCTACCAAAAGCACGGCAGGAGGAGAGCCCTCCTGGGAGGGGGTGAGCCTCAGGTGCCCTGGTACAGCCGGGCTTGTTTGCCCTTGTGACTCTGCTCTCCTTTCCCCCACGTGCGTTGGAGCCAGTTCTCAGGTCAGGGTCCCGGCTTGAGAGTCTTTGGTCACATTGCAACAGTGCCTTTGAGGAGTGAAAAGTTGAGCCTGAGCCATGGTCCAATAAGCAAGCACCAAGCTGATGAGAGTCGCTCTGCTGCAGTGCACTGCTATCTCCATTTCTCAATGCTCTGCAGTTGGGAAGCTAGGTGCACAGACTGGATTCCCCTTGGATCTAGTGGAGGATTAGGGTTCCTGACAGAGGATGCCCCGTGCTCCACAATCTCATATGTGCCTTAGAGGATTCACGCTATCCAGGTTGTGCCTGTTACAGACCACAGATTTCACACCAGCCAGCTATGCAACAAAAAAAGCAGTTTAAAGATAGCACCTTTGTCTTGGGCTGAAAACGGAAAGGCAGGCGGGCAGAAGTGCCTTTGAGCAGTTTCAAACCCTTTTTACTTCTCCCCTTCTTGCAGTGCTAGCTCCATATGTGTTGGTCTCCTGCTAGTATTGCTACTGAGTTGTTGTAGTGGAACACAACTTATGCCTGCTCTGACACTCTGGCTGAAAACTAGTTTGTCGTTGTCTTTCTTTGAAAGGTTAAAGGGTGGAGTGGTTTGGAATTTCTGTTTAAATAAATGTTTAAACTCATACTCCTGTGTTTGGAGTCTTTTTCTTGTCTTTTTTTTTCCAAGAGAGGAAAGGGAAATATGTATACAGTCATCTGGTTTTGTGGCATTCTGGTTTTGATTATTTTCTTTTGCTTATAGAAAGAGAGTGAAAGGGCTTTTAGGTTCTTTGCTATGGTAAAATAAAGTCAGTTTCTGTGTCCCTTCATTTAAAAAAGCCAACAACCACCAAACAAAAAACCAATTCTTTTCTCATACTGCTACATCTCCTCCTAGTGACGTCAGGAGCTTTTGTGTGTGTGTGTGTTTATTTCCACAGTTTGAGTGCCAAGTGGGGAAATGAGTAACAGGAAGAAAGGCTTAAAGGGAAGAAGTACCTGTTTCTCTCAGAAGAGCTTCACTGATCATTAAGGCCTACAGAAGGGAGAACCTGCCTGACACCTGCTCAGCCAGCTGTTTCTGCACACTGTACTTAAAGCCTGTCACTTTTATCAGGAGTTTTATTAAACTGTGAAATATCTTGAAAGGCAGAGCAGAGTTAAAGACTTAAAATTCACTAGATATGGATGCTGAAAATACAGCATGTCTCTGAGAGGGGGATTGTACTGCAGGAGCAAAAGAGGAAGCTGAGCTGGCATGAATGACACGGCTTGAGTAGTGTCAGGGTAACTAACCATGACAGCAAAGCAGCACCCTAAATCTCTGTGCTGAGCCTGATACTTTGTCTAATATGTTACTACATTTTAAACCAGTTATCAGAGACTTTCTGGATGCTGAAACAATAGCAAAGAGGGGTGAACTGCTCACGGTTAGCTCCAAAACAGGTAATGAAGAAGCCTGGTGATTTAGTATTAATAACTTTTGCTTAATCAACAGTTTCAGTCTTGTCAATCTCAGTGTTAGCCATTTGCCTGCCAGTTGTGAGAAGTCCCCAACACCTGGGTTTATTTTACGGCATCAAATGCTTTTCTGTGTGTATCCACATGTCACCATTTACACTCTGCTGACCTTTAGGGTCCACTAAGTATAGTCAGTAAAACATAGTGCAAGGGAAACAGAGTTAATATTAGAAGACAGGCAGTGGTGCTGAATTATTTAACTAGTGTGTTCAATTCACTTATATCTTTCATGAATTCAGGGAGGCTGGCATAAAGGTTTCAGTTTACCCCTTTCCTACCTCTTGTCACCTCTTGCTATCCTGTTTTTCGAAACTCTGAAGTTAAAGCATTGGGCTTGCTTCTCCAATCGGTTTGGATACAGAAAGTTATTTTACCTTCTTTTGAGTCTGCTTTTTCTCTCAGGTTTGTACACTCATTGTTGGCTGGCACAGTGCAGCAATGATCCTTTCTGGGACCTTCATGCTTTTCCAGGATGTGCCAAGGGATTGAGATTTCTGCTCACGTATCTATAGGACAGAAGATCTCCAGCCTCTTTCAGGAGTCAGGTTCACACATTGAACGCTGGAGTATTTCTTCATATTCAGCTTCTGACTATTCCAGCTTAATCGTGTTGCTTTAGATGTTTCTTTAGGTTCCCATGAGCTGCTGCTATTCTAGCGGAGGACTTGCAAAAGGAGCCGCTGGAGGTTTTTTTTGTTCCTTGTTTGCTTCTTGTTGCAACTTTCTCATACAAAGTAGTCATTCTTACTGTGAGAACACAGACCACTCTGTGACCATTTAAAATAACTTCTACACAAGAGAACTAGTTTAATATATTTAATAATCAGAATCTAGAAAAATCTTGAGAAGAAAACAAAAGAAGGGATATGTTTTTGTCGTAATTCCCTACCATTGCAGCAACCAAGATGAATATAAGCAGATGACTTAAGGAAGGGTGCAGAATTTGTTTTTTAGAAGTCCCTAGCAACTTGGCCTGCAGGAAAACTCAATTTTTTAAAATATTAAATCTGATTGTGATGGTTGTTCTGTTGCCTCAAGGGCCTGGCTGGTTCAGAGTATCCCTGTTGTTCTATGCACATGAATTGACATACGGATTCAAATAGTAAGTGCCTGCTACTTCTAGCTTTTCTAACCCCTGGAATTTCTGATCCTGAGCTTCTCGTGCTGAGGAAAGGGGCATGTCTTGTGGGGCAACCCAGGGCACAGGTCAAAGTATACAAATTCTGTAACTCAGCTTATATATCCTGAGTTGTTCGCTTGCTGTACATAGAAGCTTGCAGCCAGTGTTGAGACTACAGATAACACAAATGTCTATAGCTGGGAATCTGGCAAAAACTAGGCAGGGAATCACAGCAGCAGGTACAGCTGGGCACTGCCTCATCAGCGCCTCCTCTGTGGTGGAGGTGGGGGCTTATTCTTTATGTTTTTGCATTTGGGAATATGTCTCTCTGCTGCTCGGGGAGCAAACTTGCGTCCGCAGTAGGTGCAGGGCACGTAGTCGGGATTTTCGATGGGAGGCAATGGGGGCAGGTCAGACACCTTCCCCCCCTTAGAGAGGATTTGCTGCACCTGGCGGGCCTGCGACACGATGTGGATGAGAGCCTCGTGCTTCTGTTTCCAGTTGTTCTTTCTGGGTGGTGTTTTACTCTGCGGAAAGGAAAGGCAGTCAGAGCAACTGGGACCACCATCAGCCTCCATTCTCAAACTTACACTCAGAGCCCAACCCATGTCACCTGTTCCTGTGCATTCCCTGTTGACACAAAACCCAGCCTGAGAAACTGAGTCCCACAAAGGGAATCAGAAAGACCAGCATGAAGGAGGATGTAAAGGAAATACTGATGGAAACATCAGTATTTAGAAAGAGCTTGAGGATAACCAGAAAAGCAAGCAGTAAGGCCAAGGAACTAAAGAGGGTTGCTATATCTGCTTTGCAGGAACAGAGCTGCATGTTTCCACTGCCTTCATTTTAACAGACTGTGTTATTATCTGGATTTTCAGTCAGCTCCCTGCAGCCCCTGATGCCACAGAGCTTTACTGCAGCAGAACAAGTCTGCATCTTAACTACAGCAAAGAAGTGAACTTTCTCCAGTAGTACACCCTTGACACATTATAAAGCCAAGTCAGGACTCCTGCCTCCATCTATGAGATTTTAAATGGATCTGTTTATCCATTTGGCAAGAACCTTTCAGAAGCAATAGCTGGATTGTATCCCTTAGCCCCATGTACATGGGAAGGCGCTTGTGTCTCAATCAGATGTTGAAGTGGAAGGAGTGTGAGCAGTAGATGTGGATCCAGGGAGGCAAAGGGACTACACGTTACCTGAGGACTCCTTGAGCTCTTCCGCTGCTGATACTGTTCCAGTTCTGTTCCCCTGGCTCTGGCCTTGCTGGAGTCAAACACTTTCCTCTTGGAGTCGTGGTTCTTGCCACAGATACTCATGTGTTTCTCAAGCCTGGTGCAGAGAAACTTACGTTTGCAGAAGCTGCACTGTCCAAACGCCTCCTGCTCCACAGCACTGGCAGCCTGCATGTATAGCATCTCTGCAGATGGGTGGTCATCAGAATTTTGGTCTGAGAGGGCAGAGGGAGAAAGGCTATATTTTGGGGCCAGTTTTGAACAAGAAGCTAAATGCTCCATGGGTATGTTGTCTTGTGTTTTGCTGTTTGTTTTGTTGTATTTTGCTGCCACCAGCAACTCCTTGAGTTTCCCCACAGCCAGCTCTTGGGGGTGGAGAGTGGTGTCAGGCTTGGGGATAGTGTCCTCTGCAGACTGTGCCCCACTGAAGATCCCAACACCTGGCCTGTCTGCAGCTCTCAAAATTTTCTCTTCAGGGTGCCTCGTGGCCTTTTGCTCATGGGTCCTCTCCTTTTCACTGTCTCTTCTCTCCTCTACCTTGATAAGCTCCTTCTCTCTTTGAATCCTCCTAAGCGTCTCCTCTGTCCTCCTCAGCTTCTCTGCAAGAAGGGCCTTTTTCTTTTGAATTGCCTCCTCAAGGTTCCTTCTATCTGCCTCCAGCTTTAGGATGTAGGCCAGGTCTGTACTGTATAGATGGGGGGCTGATGGTTCAGGCTCTCCTGTGCAAGGGCAGAGCACTGCAGCTAACTGAGGCCTCCCTGCTGGAACTATCCCTTTGCTTATTGAGCTTGATCTCCTGTTTGGAGCTTCCTGCACGTATGGGGAACTTCCAGTGTTGAGCAGTGGAGCACTTGCACTCTTGTGGTGAGAAATTGGTTGCAGGGGATATGCACGGTCCACTCCTTCTTTCTGTCTGCCCAGTGATTTAGCTGACAGAGTACAGGCCTGGCTGATGAGATACTTGTTCTCTAGTCTGTCTGAACAGAAGCCTCCATGCCTGGGCCTGTCCTGAGTGCTTTCTGCAGACACAGAATAGGAATATCTTCGGTTCTTTTGGGCACAGAGATCTTTTAAACTTTCCTCTTTGTCAAGTATGAATCCATGCTGAAAGTTGTTCTGCTGGTGTTTCAGCTGGGAACCAGGAGCAAGCTTAGTAGCTGCCACCACAGGAGCCAACGGTGGAAAAAAAGCCATTCAGTGCCTGAGAAAGAGCCTGAGGTTAGAAGCAAAGCCATTACAGACAATTTTATCCAAAACTGGACAAATCTTCTCCTAACAGTTTATGCATGGAGGCTGCAGACAGAGGTTACAATAAGTATTAGTAAAGGTTTTGTAACTTCTCTGCTTTCTATAAACGTTTACATTCCTTGCTTTTAGGGAGCTCCCATGCTGCCTCTTCTAGTCCCAGCCGTTTATGCAGCCAGAAATAAGACACACTTTTATTTCTCTTTATATCTGAGCCCTGCCTTATCATGGTAGCAGCAGAAATATACTGCAGTGACAGAGGAATTGTTATACTCCCCCGGCGGTTTCCCTTAACGTGTCCCTTCAGTTCTGGCAATGTGATCCACCAGTCTGTCACACAGATCTGACACGCAGGAGTCCGACCAAGCTCGGCACAGTCTTCCTGTGGCTCGTTCCACCACATCCCCCGAGGTGTGTCGGGTGCTCGCGCCGCGGGGCGAGCGGGGTTACCTGCGGGGCTGCGCCCGGCGCTCCGCCGGCCTCCCTCCTCGGCAAGCTGCGTCGGCACACGCTGCGCTTATGGCCCGAGAGACCCGACCCCTCCTGCCGCTGCTGCTGCCCGCGGCTCCCGGGGCCCCGGCGCGGAGCCGTGCCCGCCGCGCTGCCCCGCGCGCTGCTGGCGGCTGTTGCCGGGAGACCGGCGCCGCTCCGGAAGGCGCGCGCCCCCGGATCGCTCCCGGCCGCGCGGCCGTTCCGCTACGCAACGAGCGCGGCCGCCGCGGGCGGGCCTGATGCATTATTCATGAGGCCTCCGACATGCGTTATTCATGAGGTGGCGAATGAGGGACCGGCCCGACGCCGCTGCGGCTTCTCATTGGCCGCAGGAGGGAGGCCGCACCCCCAGCGGCCCGCACGCGGCGCAGGCGCAGTGGGGCGCGCGGCGGCTGAAGCAGCTGAGGCGGGAGGAGGTGGTGGTGCCGCCATGGCGGCGGACGAGGGTTTGGTGTCCGTGGACTACGAGGTGTTCGGCAAGGTGCAGGGCGTGTTCTTCCGCAAGTACACCCAGGTGCGTGCCGCGGTCTCACGGGGCGGGCTGCCCTGCCTGCCGGCTTGCGCCGTGCCCGCTATCAGCCCGCTGCAGGCGCCTTGGAGGGGCCGAGCCGCGAGCGGGCGGGGTCGTGGCCGCGACCGAGGGCTGAGCTCCGGCTGTTGCTGCTGTTGAAGGGGGCTGGCATCGCGGTGCTGCTGGCAGCCCGGCCGGGTTATGTAAGCATGACTGAAGAGTGAGTTTCAGCCCCAGTTTTTCGCGTGAAAGAGTATATTGAGTAGTCGAGTCCTCTGCTGCTTTCCTGCTGCCTGAGCCACAGGAACTTCCTTGGAGTTCAGTGTCTTGCCAAAATTGGCTCCTGTATGCGAGTATTGTTTTACTGCTCTTTTACAGTTTGGATTAACCTCATTTTGCTTTGCGTTGTCTTCTCAGGGGGAGGCTAAGAGACTGGGGCTTGTTGGCTGGGTCCAAAATACCAGCCACGGCACTGTTCAAGGGCAAATCCAGGGCCCAACTGCCAGGGTGCGGGAGCTGCAAGAATGGCTCAGAAAGATAGGAAGTCCCCAGTCCCGTATCAGCCGAGCAGAGTTCAGCAATGAGAAGAAGATCAAGGCGCTGGAGCACAAGGAATTCCAGATTTTGAAGTGACTTTGTCCAGGAAGAAGCAAAGTCTGGAGTATGAGCTGCCCTCACGGAACATTTCCCCTCTTCCTCATTCAGTCAGCCAATGTTCAGTTCTAGAGAACTTTATTTTATTGAATTTCTAATTTATTGTTTTGCTGCACTGTTAGTTTGACGCTCAGCTTTTTGCAGAATTCCAGTGGGTAGAGGAAGAGCTGTGTTGTCTCTGTTAAAGGGGCTGTTCAGGGGCAGAACCTCTGTTTCCAAGTGTATGTGGTTTGGGGACTTGTACATGAGATAAATCTGAAATTTGTAGAGTATGGTGCTCATATGAAAGAAATCACAGGGTCAATGCCGATAGCAAACACCGCTAAAAACATTATTTCTGTGCACTAAATGGCCTCAGAAACAATCTGTTGTATTCCAGAACTTCACATTTTCTGTAGAATAAAATTGCTTGGATTACACCTCCTGTGTGGAATGGGCATCGGATGGAGGGGTGAGTGAATGACGGCCCTCGGAGCGGGATCTTGTTGCCAAAGCTGCCCCGTTTCCCGGCTCGGTGCCGCCGGGAGTGGCCAGGGGGAAGGTGTGCTTCCCGCAGCCCGGCCGAGCTCCCGTCCTTCCCGACCTCTGTGGGCCTGGTCGGGGCGGGAACTACAATTCCCGGCGTGCTCTTGCCGCGGCCCCGCCCGCTCGCGGCTGCGCACGCGCTGTCGCTCCGCGCGAGGAGCCCGGCGGCCCGGCACCGTTGGCCTCGCGCGGCCATTGCGGGGCCGCTCCGGTCCGGTGCGTGCTGAGGGGGCGAGGGCGGGACGCGGGAGCGGGGCCCGGGGCGGCCGGGAAGAGGAAGTAGAGGGCGCTCCGGCTGTGAGGGAAGGCCACGGACAGCGTGTGGTGGCGAGCTGAGCCGCGGGTCCGCGCTGCCCTCCTCAGCCCCCGGGGCCAGGGAGCCTCGGGAGACCTATCATAGCGGCGGCACCGGATCCCCAGGGACGGCAAGCAGCCCCCTGGAATGCCACTGGGAAATTAGTAGGCGCCAAGGACTGGAAAACAGTGGGTTCTCTATCTCATAAACAGCTTCCTCTTTGCCTGACACCCATTGCCAAGCCTGCTTTCCTTCTTTCCTGGATAAGTAGCAGCAGATGCTGTTTGAGCAGGACGAAGCGCTGTGAATTTTTATGGGGACGTAGAGGTAAAAACAGAGTAAAACAGCTTTCTGCTGCCCAGTCCTTGGTGATATTTACTCTATAAATCTGATGAAAATTGCAGTAGGAACCTTTTGCTTGCACGTCCTTTGAATTTTGCCTCGTACGGTAGGAGTTTGATTTGGGCATGTTAAGTTTGAGAACACAATATGTTGTCAGTAAGGAGCTTAGACTCAGGCTCTGGCCATCTACCCTGAAGGCACTGGCAGTGTGTCCTCAGAGCCTGAGCATGAAAGTAATCACAGAAAAAGCCTCTGAATGCCAAGAAAACTAAGAAAAGTGTATTTATGAGGGTGAATGAAATGAAAGTCTTTTCAGGTCTTTAATTTGTATTTCTTTAAATTTTTTTCCTTTTCTCTCCGTGTTTTAAGGAACATGGAGCAGTGAGCTCCCTGCAGTTTCCTGTGTTTCTCATCTATCAGATTTTGACATGATCAAACGTTTGGTGGAAGATGTGCAAGCCAGGCTGCGTTCTGGAGTCACTGTCAACTCGCTTGGACAGTGTGTTGAGGAGCTTGTTCTCAATAGCATCGATGCTAAAGCAACATGTGTAGCTATCAGGGTGGATTTGGAAGCTTTTAAGATCCAGGTGGTGGACAATGGCTCCGGGATGGGGAAAGAGGACTTAAAGGCTATTGGAAAGCGCTACTTTACCAGCAAGTGCAGCTCAGTGAGAGACTTGGAGAACCTGACTTTCTATGGCTTCAGAGGAGAGGCTTTGGCAAGTATAGCCAACCTGGCCAGTGTAGTGGAAATCTCATCTAAGACCAGCAGGACAGCAAAAACATTTATGAAACTGTTTCACAATGGGCAAGCACTGGAAGTATGTGAAACTGAATTGAACAGACCAAGTGGCGGAACTACAGTCACCGTGTGCAATCTGTTCCATCAGTTACCGGTGAGGAGAAGATGTATGGATCCTGTGCTGGAAATTGAGAGAGTGAGACAGAAGGTAGAGGCTGTTTCTCTAATGCATCCTTCTGTTTCCCTTTCTTTAAGAAATGATGTTTCTTGTTCTATGGTGCTTCAGCTCCCTAAGACAAGAGATGTATACTCTCGGTTTTGTCAAATTTATGGACTGGGCAGATCCCAGAAGTTGCGAGAAATAAATCACAAGTCTGGGGGATTTGAGATAAGTGGTTTTATTAGTACTGAGGGACATTACAATAAGAATATGCAGTTCTTGTATGTGAATAGAAGGCTTGTTTTAAAGACAAGACTACATAAACTAATTGATTTTTTATTAAGAAAAGAAAGCATAATTTGCAAGGCAAAAGGTGTCCCTGCAAGCCGACAGGCTAATTCAAGTCCTGGTCGCCATCGCTGTGGGCCAGAGTTGTACGGGATCTTTATTCTCAATGTGACCTGTGCGTACAGTGACTATGATGTGTCCCTGGAACCTGCAAAGACTCTGATTGAGTTCCAGAACTGGGATGTTCTTCTAACTTGCATAGAGGAAGGAGTGAAAATATTTTTGAAGCGAGAGCATTTATTTATTGAACCATGTAGTGAGGACATCAGAGAATTTAATGAAGATAATGACTTTTCTTTGCGTAATGCTCCAGTTCTGAAGCCTTCAATTCTTGACGAGAAGAGCATCCAAGAAAGTTTTAAGAAAGCATGTAATGAAATTGTGGATTCCTATGAAATGTGTACCTTGCAATCAAAAGATGTCAAGAGGAAATCAATTACTCAAAAGAAAAGTTCAAGTCTTATAGAGTCAAGTAAAAGTGTAAAGGAAACCACAAACGCCCCAATTCAGAACGCTGCTGAGTCATCTGATCCATGTAGAAACAATAAAGAAGAGATTCCATTGCCAAGCAAAGATGACACAGTTTCTAATTTAATTAAATCAAATACCTCAGAACAGGAGCCAAAATACACTAACAGTTCCCAAAAAGTATCTGATACTCATCTGGAACATCTTCGTTCCTCTTCCAGTGGAGGGGCCAGATCAGAAATAAGAGAAATAGATGGTTGTGGTGACCTAGGGGATTGTGCAGAGAATAATATAAAAGATGTGGGCAGACAGCAAGGCCAAGTAATACAGGAAAGCAGTAAGATCCGTGTCTTAAATAAGGATGTTATTCTGTCACTGCTTGAGAGAGAAGACCCTACTGAAACAGCAGTGGGACCTGAAACAGTCTCTGGAAGTTCATTAATGAGACCGTGTAATGCAAGAAGAAACAGGGAAACAGCTGAAGTGAAAGATGATGCCAGAAGAGGGGCTGTTAGTTCAGTGCCATTAAAGTTGTGCCTTACAGGCCTCATAAGAAGTGTTGTGCAAAATATGTCCCCACGTGACTGTGAACCAACAGAAACAAGTCTTGCATTAAACACACAGTGTAGGCCTGGCCCTGTCAGTGCCAAGGATATTTTTAGCCACAAAGTGAATGTTGTGATTCAGTCTTCAAATGCTAAGGGTATTTCTGGTAATACAAATGAAGAATATACAGCTTCTTTTACCAGAGAAGTATGCATGACTGATGGTAATGAGAACAAACCTTTGTCGCATCAGGTGAGGGAGAAGATAGCTCTGCCTACTGCTACCAATAAAAGACCTTATGAAACATCGAATGATATGGAATTGCCCCTGGCATCTTCTTCAGGTATTCCTCACAGGAAAATTGTTATAAAAAACACTAGAAAACAGATAGCTCTGCCAAGACCTCAACCTTCTAAGAAACTGAGCTTGTCCACACAGCTGGGGTCATTAGAAAAGTTCAGGAGGTATTATGGGAGAATCAAATCTAGGCTACCAACACCCATGTCAGAGCGAAGTGAATTTGGTCTCCCAGTTCTTAATTCAGAAACTAACTGTGACTTTTCGAAGAATGAGAATGACAATCATGATAACTTCAGCAGTTGTGAAACTCCACCTGCAGAAGATACAAATTCTAATAATACTAGACAAGGTTTTGGTTCCTTGGAAAAGACTTTATTTTGCAGTGGAGAAATGTCACAGGACAAACGAGCCCTTTGTCAGAGTCCTTTGACATTGTCTGATTACTCTCTGGTTAGTAACAAAAATACAAGTTGTAAAAGATCTCCAGGATCGTTGTCATCCAAACTGTCCAGAATGAAAACTGATCACAAAGAAGTAGAACAACTTGGTGAACAGTTCCAAACAGACTCAAATAGAAAAGATGACCATTCTTTTGATCTTGAATCCTCAAATGATTTTTTGTATAATGTTTGCCAAACATATAAATCCCCAGTGGAAAAAGTGAGGGAATATAAGTCCAGCATTTCTAAGGGGCCTGCGTGCTCGCAATCGGATGGTGTGATAGCAGAGTCTGTGAAGAGTCCTGTCAGCTCATCACCACTCAGCAGTATAGAAGGAGAGTACGCAGTCTCTTCAGGCACTGTTTTATCATTACCTGCTAAAAGTGATTGTACTAATATCATCTGTAAAGATAAGAGTATGTTAGGTGAAGCCTCAGAACAAAATATGAAAGATACTGAGGTTCCCCATGAGACCTCACAAAGGAACTTGGAATTCTCTGCCAATAACACAAGCACAGGCAATCCCAGGAATGATTCCTGTTGTTCTGTCTGGCTGCAAGATTTTGATGCTTTATCGGGTAAGACAATATACATCAATAAAGCAACTGGACTGAGCACCTACGATACTCCTCCTAGTGAAGGATTTCAAACTGCCTGTATTCAAGATATAACAACAATGGCTGTGAATGTTGTTTCAGAGAACGGTAAGAGGGGTGGTGGATGTAAAAATGAGATGAGGAAAACTGTTCTGCTAGGTGCATGAAATAATCTTGCTGGCAGCGCCTGGGAGTTTATACTGAAATAGTCACTGCCTTATGAGTAATAGCTGCATGGAAAACAGGAAAGTGTTGGGAACTATGGAGACAGTAAAACATTAACAGTAAAGATATTAAAAGATCATTTTTAATAAAATGGTAAAAAGAAATGTCAGCATCATGTCAGTTAACAGATAGTTAGCTAGTTTTCACTGGGCATCCTGACATTCTCTGTGATAACAGTTACATATAATTGTTGTCACATATAAAATGAGAAACATACTTCAAGGTAAGTGTACCAGAAAAATGCTGTGTTTTTTACCGTTTTGTCCTAAATGGTTATATTTCTAAGAATGTGTTGTTATGGAGAGCCTCATATTAAAATGATCTTTTTTCAAACTGCATACAAAATTTAAAGCAACCCTTGAAAGGTGAATAAAAAATTTCACTTCATTGAGAATGTGTAGTCTCCTGTCCATAGATTTTGGAAGACAGGCTGTTCTTTCACACTTCGTAGCAGATGTTGTACGGCATTGTTGGTGTTTTGATGGTGGACCTTTTCCACTAGCGAAAGGACACTGTATTGTATTAGTTTTTCAGGGCACAGTGTTCATGAGACTTCACTGAACTATCTGTTGGGTTCTGAGTTTCTGCATCTTCCCAGTCTAGTTTGTCTGTCTAGTACTGTCTTTGATAATTTTCCCTTCAAGGAACATATCTCTGTTTTCAAGTTGTTCTTCATTCTGTCTATGGGCAAGTTTTATGAGTGAAGATGCAGCCATTCCTCATGTAGACTCTATTTTCTACCGCATAATTTGCTTTGAAAAAGTAGTTTGGGCTCTTTCTAGATAGTTATCGTGTAAAAAATTTGTCTAATCAATTGTCATAGCCTTTGGTTTGTTCCATTTTTGTCTGTTACTTCCTTCTTTGTCGTCAGTCACAGAAACAGTGACACCTGCTGCAGCAGGTGTTTCAATTGTTGAGCTGTTCCCTTTTATGTGCAATAATTGATGCCAATAGTTTTTAATGTTTATTGTGTTCTATTGAAGAAAATTTGATGCAAGTTTTTATTAAGTAAAACTACTTGAAAGCGGAAATATACATTCCTTGACTAACATTTTGGTTTCTGTGGTATACCAGTTTTGTTGCCCACAGTACTGTTTAGTACCCAGCCAAAGCCGTGAGATGTAGACCTTGACCTTCTATCTGAAATGTTTGAATAGTGCATTCATGTTTATGGACCTAATATCTCGTGTACCCTTGTGCTTTCAGGTGATGTGTAGTCTGTAGGCTTTGAAGACATATATTGTACTGCATCTTTTTACCTCCCATGGCATTGTTCTTAGCCTTAGCATTGGTGTTATTCTCCATTATATTAGTGGTGCCAGTCTTTCTTAACTATGTCAGTTCTTTGGGGAGACATCTGATTTTCTTTTCTTGGGCTGAGAGTTGGACCTCCCAAACCTTCACAGGGTGTTTGAACTGTGGCTAGATCCTATACATCTTAGGTTTTCAAAGTTCAACAAACATGTTCTTTCATATGTTTTTGAAGCAAAGGATGTTTGTTCCTTTCAGCCATAAGAATAAACATAACTGTGTCCTAACACAGCATTCACATCTCTCAGTGTTGAGCACTGTTTTGGTCTGCTGTTAAGACCCAGGAGCAGAATGATTTCTTCACTTGTATGCTTTCATTTTGCTTTTTAGAGTAGTGTCAGTAACCCCATGGTCTTCACTTAGAATTTCATAGCCCAAGGATTTATTAACAATAGTATCTCATACACAATTCTAGGGAAGTTACACTGCTTAGCAATAGGTGGAAGTAGGTAAGACTAATCCATATCCTCTTTCATGACAGCAGTGGCTGTCTGTCATCTTTTCCAGTCACAAGCCATGTGCTCAACAGATGTTAGATTTTGTAAGTTAGACTCAGGCATCTTGGTACTGATTAAACTGATTGCTACAGGAAAATTTATCAAACTTTATTTCACCACTGGATGCCTTTTTGAACAATGCACTTGTAGTAGGTTACTATCCTAGCTCAACCTGGTCCTTGTTGTTATGCCAGCTATATTTGCAATTTTTGTTCCTTACATTATGCTATCTCATTACACTGGTGTGTCTTAATGATCTGACTGAGGCAAGTGAAAATGAATGCTCAAATATGGTAATTGTATGGGGTTTGCCTGCATGGAGTATATACATTATTATCCTCAACACTTCTTCTGATGTTACTTGTCAGAAGAATCATATTAATAATATTTCTGCCAAGTCTGAAGTCTCACCAGCCTTGGAGCAAGTAAATCCTTACTTTATGAGCAATGTGTATCTTGAACAAAGATTTTCCCTGCAAGAAAAAACAGGGAGATGACTCTTTGTCTATTACATGTATAAAATACTGGACTTGTGTTGATACAGATGATAGATTCTTCTGTGAACTTGAGAGACTTTTCGTGACAATATCTGTAGAAGTTCTGTCGGAGTCTGAATTAGGCAGCATTCTTCAATTTGCCACGGTTTACCAGGAACTACATGAGGCCATTTTGTCCTCTTCTCTGGGTTTTGTGACAATGGGACACTGAGTTACTCTGAGTGCTGGGCTGCCAGTTTGGATTCCCGAAAGGATTCTCAGTCCCCAGGGTCACTAGTCCTCACTGGAATGTAGCCAATGGTCAGGAGTCTGTGGACTGGCCTAAGATTTTATAGAGCCTTTTCACACTGAGCTTATCAGCACACAGCTGGTTTTCTTTGGCATTATCACTCTGCCTCTTTTCCTGAATGCACACCCTTAATTTCTTGGTAGAAAGGAACTTTATTAATTCATTATTATTTCACGAAGAATAGAAGACTGAATTGTACCAAAGGAAGGGTGAAATGTTTACCAATGTGCTGGAAATCTGAGCCACTTTTCTTAATACTCTTGATAACAATACAAGTTTGTAATATTAAATCATTTCTGGATGGGTGGGAACATATTGACATATTGTTGGACTAACTCTGTTATTTCATGTGGGCTCACTGACTTGTGGTTTTCAGTTTTACAAATTCCTGATAGCTGTATTAAGTATTGATAGGAATGGTGCTAGACTGACAGTTTTGCCACTCCTTAATGGAGGGAATTCAACAGTGTTTTGATCTCTGATAGACTGTTGTATGTGTCCTTTTTCTTTGGGAAAAACACTTCTGATTGCACTAATTCTGGAAATAATCATTACGAGTTTAAAGCAGCAGCCAATTTTAAAATACAGTCCTGCAGAAGCCATGGTAATATTTTTACATTTCCCGAGACACGTTTGTCTGATAATTCTCAGCTTTTCACATATGTATTGTCATTTCTAAATATTAGGTTGCAAAATTTGTGGGATACTCAAAATTTTACAGGGCAAAGCATGTGCTCCTTTATAAGAATATAATAATTGTATAGCTTTTAGTAATTTTGCATGCTGCTGATTATGCAGCAATAAATTTATTCTTTTGTTTAGGGTTTCAGTTCAGATGCCATCCCTTTAGAAGTGAGATTGTGCTTCCCTTCCTTCCTAAACCTCAAAAAGAGAAGACTCAGGCAAGCCAGAATGTGCGAGGTAGGGCCAGCTTTCCAGGACACAGTGTTCTGTGGTAAAAACAAATCAAAGAATTCTCCCAGATGTCCCAACAGGAACCCAGAATTACTCAAGGTCTGTTAACAATGGGACTGTGTGAGTCATCCCAGATCTAGAACTGGAAAAAAACCTTTTTGGGGTTGACAGCAGGTTAGGGGATACTTATTTACAGGATGAAATACCCAGTTCATTGTTGAATTATGTCATGAGTTTAAAGAATGATTACCTACTCCCTTCTTTGTACTCATTCCAACCTTGGAATGTGAAAAATAGCTTCACTTTTTTTTTTCACAGTGGAAAGGATGAAATAATCTTTTTGGTATGTAACTTTGTCCAGAGGGAGTGGGTAGCTCAACAGGTCTTTCTTTCCCTACCATCCCTCCACCCCTTTACCTGGCCTGTTGAATTGTGCTGCAGCATTTTTAGGAGTCAGAAAAATACACATTGCCCTTCCTAGTTAAAGCAGACAGTACAGAAGCCTAGTGCCGTGTTCCATTATTTATTTGTACACTCTCCCCTTTTTATGAAGGAAAAAAATGAAATAATATTTGTGTGAGGTAGAGGTACCCAGCAAACCTTTTATTGACAAATGGTCATAGTCCCTGTATAATCTATGTGTTCATTCCTAGATGCTGAAGGGGAGTCTCTCCAGTCTTTGCTTTTGGAATGGGATAATCCTGTTTTTATTCCCTGCCCAGAGGTAAGTATTACCTTGCATCTCATGCTGAAATAGGAATAATTTTAGATTTTTGTTATTTTCTGACACTGGGTCCAAAGTTGCAAATATCATGATTGTTGCATGTAAGTTATCCAGAGACATATTACACTATGGACTTGGCAGTTTTGGTTTTTATAGACTGTTTAGATGCAAGTCATTATTGTGGATTTATTCAAAGAGAAGCAGATATCAGGCTAATCTTTCATCTTATGTAATATCAAAACCAAAACATTGTGAAGTGTCTTTCCCTCTACAGAGATAGTCATCTTAAAATTAAAAGTTATCAAATGGCAAAATTGTAATATAGTGTCTGTCTGCTTTGTGGACAGAGATAAAATAACCCAGGTTTGAACAGGTCTTAAAAGTGTATTTTACCATAGCTGTTTTTATAGCCTGGCAGGATTACAGCATGTAAGAGGGAAACAATGTTGGAGCTTTTAGAAAAACTTCCTTTGCTGTCATGAGGTAGCATTATCTTTAATCCTCATGTTGTGTGTGTGTAAACATACGTATGTAACCATTTCCACCTGCAAACAATAGGCATGGAGCTGCAAACCACCTGCTGGTGAGTTTCTGGAAGGGAGCAGTTCTGTTCAGTCCTTGTGACATGTGCTCTGACTCATTCCGGGGTAATACATCCTCTGTAATGCGATCCCCTGAGAGCTCACGTAGGCTGATAATTACCTTCAGCTTTTGATAGGTGCTTGGAATCAGCTGGATGCATTGAAATTAGCAGGTAATAGCCAGATGGGAAAAATACATGGGGATAGAAGCAGAGGGATTGCCAGATGACTTTTTTAGTTGGTGTTATTCTTGTGTAGAAAGCTTGGTTTGTGAAATGCAGAGTTATTTCCAGTTTTTATTAAAGCTGGTTTGTTTGGAGTACTCGCTGTGTGTGTTTGGGGTTTTTTTGCCATATCGTTGGGCCTTTCCTTGATCTGGAATCCTGTTTTTACAGATTGCAGTTGATGTGACCAGCGGTCAGGCCGACAGCCTGGCTGTGAAAATTCACAATATCTTGTATCCTTATCGTTTCACCAAAGACATGGTTCATTCAATGCAGGTACAATACAATTTGTTACTAGTTTTCCACCACCAAATTCCCACTCAGCAGATGGGATTTGCTGATGTTTCTACCTGGTAGGAAAGAGATGTCCAGGAAAGCATATTCCCAGCTTTCACAAGCACTAACAGAATTCTTGGTCATGTGTGATACCAGCAGACGTATGTCATGCCATATCTTAGTATCATCTCATGTGAGATGTTAATCAGCTATCTGCAAGTGACTCTAAAATTTCTTGACTAGTGTGGTTAAATCAAAATCAAGAGAGAGCCCTGTTACTGCTGCTTAGAAACATTATTAATTAAATGATAGTTCAATGTGCAGTTTTTATATTTGTTGTAGTCATTTGCTTAGTTCATATTTCTCTTAATCTGTGAACTGTATCTTCCATTTTTATTTACCTTAGAAATTTAATTCCTTAGCAGAGTGATTTAAAAAGAAAATCCCAGATTTAATGGAAAAACATGAAATTTCACCTTAAGATTGATGTCTGTCCTTAGAAGTGATTTTTAAAAATGGCATAATAACATGAAGTTATACTGTTGTGGTGCTTTTTTAATCAAATGTTTTGAATGTTAGCTTAAAAGCTAATTTAAATATATGTCTTCAACTTACATATTTGATGGTTTGCCTGGGTAGAAATGCCAGAGTGGATTCTCTCCCTTTCTTGCATCCCAGGGACAAAAGGCTTACAGGTCCAGCTAGCACTATTCTTATGCAGTCAGGTTGCTGACTTTGAGACTGCAGGTTCTGACATTGTGAGGCATGGTAATGTTCATCTCCAGGGTGGACAAGGATCCAAATGATTCCCTTACTTATGTTGTGAGTGCATGAATAACAGGAGTAAATAAAGTTACTGTAGTGAACAGGTTATGTTTCACCAAGACAAGAGAGGAAAGATGGAAAATGGAAGGTACCATTTGTCTGTTTACTTATAATAAGAACTGTTCTTTAAAACTTCCTGAATGTTTCTGTGATTAACTTTACCTGTGTAATGTTTTCCTTTCTATGTTTTTAAGAAGACAAAACTAGAGGAAATTACTACTTCCTATCTCTGAAAAAGCTAAATACTGCCTTCAGCACCCTATAGCAATTTTGAGAATCTCTCTGCAAAAGATTAAAAGCACAAAATGTTGCATCATGCGCAGGAAAAGTATAAAAAGAATCATTAGTCTTGCATCCCTGCAAAGAAATAGTCACCCATTAATTTTTACCTAGCAGCCGAACAATGCACTTGTTGTGAAACAGAGAATTCAGGGTGAGCTCTGTCTATGTGACATTAGGAGAAATTCCTCCCTAACACCCTATTTGAAATCTAATGATAAGATACTGAAAGCATTGTGCACCCATCTCAGTATTGCCTGTTGCTCTGGTTGATTTCTGATGCTTGAGGGGAAGGTGGAATCAAGTCACAGAGGCAAATTCTACATCAAAAAATGAAGGGAAAAATTGCTTCCTGTCTTCTGCAGTTGATTAGCAGGTTAAAAAAATGTTGTTTACATTCTCTTTTGGTGATATCAGCAAATCAATTACTCAGCATCACTGTGCACAGTTTTCATTCCCAACTCAAGGGGGTTTCTACATGACCATTTAATTCACCTTAGAACAATTAATGCTCATGCCCTTATGACTATCTTTGAAAAAGTTTATCCAGATTTTTTTTTTATATATTTTGAAACTTTCTCTTAGATCCAGACTAAACTGTTTCGTGACCACTTAATGGTCATTTGACCTTCTACCAGTATTATCTTCTGGCTTAAATAATTTCTGCCTTTTCCATAATTAGCTCCTCACTGTATTATAAAGAATAACTCTATAGCTTCTCAGTCTAGTTTTGCTAGGCCTTTTGGGTTAGGAAAGATGTGGCTTCCACTCCTCTAGTTGTCTTACTAGCTATTTGTTTGTCTTGATCCATTTTAATCGTTGTTTCTTTTGTTTGCCTTCATTTAAAAAATTTTACTGCTCTGTAATGAGTTTTCTGAGTATCTTACAGGTTCTTCAGCAAGTGGACAATAAATTTATCGCTTGTTTAATTAACACCAGGAATGGAATGGATAAAAAGGCAGGTAAGACTGGTTAATAGCATGAAGTTGAGGTGGCTGTCAAGTGGACTGCAGAGGGAGCACTGTCCTATTTGTAGTCTCTTTCTGCCTCGGGATGATATTGTTAGTAGATGAAAATCTTAATTTTTTGCTTGAAATTTCTTGGATCTTCTTTGTCTTTATTTTGGACACTGTTGAGTGTTCCTACTGCCTTCAGATTAATGTTATAAAAATAGATTGTACTCAAATTGCTAATATCTTTCAGGCTCTGTTCACAGTGTCTGGACATATTAATTGTTGAAGCTGTCTGAAGTTGTACAAAAAAGGCATTCAAAATCAGTAGTTTTTGTAACATTTTAAAAGACTGTGTCAAACAGAACAGTTTATGGGTGACCTCAGCTCTCATTCTGAAGTAAGATGAAGATGTCAATAGACAAGAGTTTCTGACTCAATTTAATTACCTAATTTAACCACCATTTTGGACCACTGAATTTCTGTTCTGTAGTAACTTTATGTTCTGCCAACATAGCCTCCTCCTCACTTTGTTTCTGTGGAACAGGCTGATACTTATCTTCTAAATGTGGCCTCTGGGAGGTGGTTATTCTTCCTGACCCATGCAGTTGTCTGGTGCAAACTTGCCTGTTTCTCATCTGTTGTGGTACATTTTTAGATGGAAACCTCTTGATTTTGGTGGACCAACATGCAGCTCATGAACGGATCCGCTTGGAGCAGCTGATTGCAGGTGAGGATTCAGGTGGTCTAAGAAACAAAGATAAACAGTTCACAGAAAAGTACAAATGAGCTATCTGGGATGTACAGAACCAATAGGATATTCATGTGTTGTCTTTATCCTGATCCCTAGAAGAGTGCAGACATTCAGCATCTGTAGCAGTCATAATATTGGCAGCTGAAAATTCTTACAGCCTTTCCAAAAATAAAAGATACACTCCCTAGCCACAGAACTATTGAACTAAAATAGTCCTGACATAATGAAAGAGCAGGAAGACTGATAGGAAAAACAATGAAGAGGAAATAGAGCAACATCAGTAAGTTTGTGTGGTTATACTGTGAAGAATAAGAAATGGGATGCCGAGTAAAGAGCATAGTTCATTTGGTTCCATTTTAGCTGAATACTGTGCTTAAAGCCTAAATTTCCACAGTCTGTCTGTTTGCAAAGGGATAATAGTCTTCTGTGTAAGCTCATTAGCCATTGGTTTCAGTGTTAAAAAGCACAATAGCCATCCATCAAGTACTTAAAAACCTTCTCTTACATCAACAAACACTGCGCAGTTCCTGCAGAGTGTTCCAGGAACTCTGCTCTTTTTGGTCAGGTACTGAAAAAAGGTGAAGACTGAAGGGAGAAATGCTTAATGAACAGTATTTTAACTCCATTTATATCTGACTTTTCTGTGGAAAAATTGTTCTCTCTGAGTTGAACCAAATATATCAGTAGGTTTTTTTGCTATTTAGGGTGACTCTTTTTTGGAACTGGTGGGAAAAAACAAAATGGCATTAACCAACCCTTCCCCAGAGACTGGATGTCTGGTTTGTGACATTCCCAGTCCTCCACAAGTTTCAAGAGAAGGCATTCTGTGGTCACTTTTTAATCCAAGCAGGGGATTACATGCCAAACCAGAGGGTCATTAAGGGTAATGCCTCCGTAAATATTTTAAGAGGGATACTTCTAAATGTTTCATTCACAGATTCCTATGAGAAGGAAGCTGCAGCATGTGGCAAGAAGAAAATACTGTCATCCTCCATCTCTCCTCCTTTGGAGATTGAAGTTACAGAAGAGCAAAGAAGATTTCTACGGTTAGTAATGACAAATAGCTCTAAATTTTTGGGGATGGCTCTGTTGACCAGGAAGATCTCTGTATATTGCTGGGTTACTATGAAACTCAGGAGAAAAGCTGTCAGTTCTTTCCTGAGCTGAGCCCAACTGGCTGTGTCTGTGCTAAGGAAAATAGATAGGCTTCTTAGGCACGTTGTTACGACATCTCAAGACAAAACCCTGGGGTGTGCCATTTCTGTGCCTTTGCAATGTGCTCTAATTTCCCTGGGAAAGTAAACCTTCATGTGTGGGCCAGGAGATTGCCAAAGCAGTTTCCAACAGTTCCTCCTGTCTCGGGCTCAGGACTTGGGAGTGCACAAAGGAGTGCAGTGCCCGTAGTGTGATCTAGGTACTGATTTTAGAGGTGCTTTTTGAGAAGAGAAGGATGGGGTATGGAAAGTCTGTACTGTGAATCCTTCAAAAACACATTCCTTTTTACTAGGTGTCTGCCAAGAGTAACTGATGAACACTGTTTCCCAAATGTTTCAGAATGGTGGCCTAGCTACAATTAGGATATTTAACTTTTGTACTTCAAGAGTTTAGGTACAGATTTATTGTTGGACTATTACAGACCTATTGCAGACACTAATCAAACTTTCTTTTCCCCCAAATCCCTGTCTGTCACCTGCCACATGCATTTGTGAGGTTTTTTCAGTGCATTGTTCTGAATTTTCAGATGAAGTTCTGTCAGTACTACCTCATTACTGGGTTGTTTTGGGTTTTTTTGTGATTCCTGTGGCAAGCTCAACAGCTGCTGATTCAGTCCTTATTCAGATTGTTGCCTATTACAGGGATACACTTGCTTAGTGTTGTTCACAGTTCAGTCATATTTGGATGCCTTTGTTGTTCCCACCTCTCAATGATGTTCTCGCTAACGTCACAGTATTTTGTAATGCCTCTTGTTCAGCTTAGATTTATTTTTACACTCATCTGTGAATGTCTTCCATTTCTGATAGATCTATTTTAGAGAATGGGTGGCTAAAATTGAATACAATATACCAAGTGAGAGAATCCCATTGATTTGTACAGCAGCTTTGCAGCTGTGCCCATATTTTCTGTTTATTATATCCACACCTGATATTTTGTCCGCTTTTTTGGCTACTGCTGCTTGTATGAGCTGCTTGTCTGTTGATGGTCATGACAAAGAAGCACAGAGTAGTGGGGGTTATTTTTTGAATTTCTGCTATTTATCTAGAAGCCAGCCAAAAGTAGAAATAGATTAAATTACTCCTGATAATTTGTATTTATTTGTCTTTAGGAGTAGTAATTCATTTTTTCTGCCCATTTTTCATTCATCCTACTGATTTCAGTGATCATTTTTCTACTTGTTTTAAATTCTGATGGAGTTCAACTTTGTCTCCAGTCTCAGCTGACCTAAATAATTTTGTGCCTTCTACAAATTTGCTTGCTTGACCATGCCTCTTCTTTTCCACATCACTAATAAACAATCATGAGGATACAGATCAGGGCTCTCATTGAATGCTGACCATCTGCCAGCATACCTTGCTTCTGTAGTCTCTAAATCATAATAGATATTGCTTCTCTATCCATGACAACCTTCTGCATTTCTCTTTTAAGCTACTTTTAAGAGGTGGCATTAATGGCTTTTTGAAAGAGCTAATAAATTCTGAGAGCTACTTTTTTTCATCAGGTAAATAACAAATATTCTACAAAAAGTAGTAAGGAAGTAAATCAAAGAGGCATGTGTTTCTTCTAGGGACACTGGTTGAATATTCAACACAGAGGGATGCCAGTTGTGATTTTCAGCAAGAAGCTTACTGGTGCTGGCTTCCAAGTACTTTTATTGTGTGACTATAATTTTTCAGTCTGTATTAGCAGTTCATCCCTTTGCAATTGCTCTGTGAGACTATCATTACGAAAAAGTTATGAATTAGAAGTGTTATGTGAAAATCTAAATTCTTTTGTTATTGTTACTGTCAGACTATGACTGTATTCTGTGCTAAAGTTTGGTGTAATGAACTAAATTAACTTGTCTGAAAGACCTTTCACTTCAGGTATGCTTGCAATTTAATCATTGAGCTGGACCTCTGGTTCACCTGCAGCTTTGGTTCTGTTATTTGTCTACTAAACATTGTAGTAATGCATTGTTCTGTTGACTCTCTTGAACTTCCTTCTTTATTTTTTCCCTTAATAATAAATTTTTTAAAAATAGAAAAGCCCAATTGGCTTCAATAGCTGCTTGGAGTTTGTCATTTCATTCACAATGGGCTTTTTGTCTTTCTGTGTGCTTGCTGAAGGCTATACATGTCTTCTTTTTTTGAGTAGAATTTCACAAGCCATCTTCATATGGAGGCTAATAATTGTAGTATTCTCATGGCTGATTTTAGTAAGTTTAGATTTGCTTCTTTCTTTTTTTTGTTCAAAGAATTTTTCTAGAACTAACCTTTGCCGCCTTTGTTTTAAATGAATATTCCCTGCATTAATAAAGTATGTATTGCTACAGTTGTTTTCATTTTGAAGATAAATTCTCACCTGTCTGTGAAATCTCATTTTTGTGTGTATTTTTCCATCCACAGGCTGACATATGTCATAATTAACTAGAGGCTGTTCTTTCCTGTGTTCTCTTTGCTTAACAGGACATAAAGTTCATTAAACCATCATGAATTTCTTGTAATATTTTTTCCATTTTAAGTATTTGCTAATACATGTCAATTGGAATCACAGTTCTTTTAGATTAGACTTAAAGTAGTCTTAATGCTGTGTAATTTCAATATTTGGAATGTTTGTATATTGAACCAGACATCTCATGCATCTTCAGAAAAGGCAGATTTATAGATTTAGAAATAAAGCCTCTCTTCACATAATACAGGAACTCTTAAATCTCGTGGTTGTGGAACATGAAAAATGCACAGTTGAGTGGAGTGAAAAAACATGTCTGAATGTAGGCTGAAAGGGCAAAATTACTTGGAATCTCATGAGGCATGGATTTTGAGATGGGAAACTGTTACAGGAAGTAACATAAGGAAACCATATATGTGAACTACAGAAATATTTACATGTGCTGTGGAGTCATAGATACAGTGGCTGATGTCTTATTTCTGTTGGGCTTTTTCCCCAGATGCTGCTACAAAAACTTGGAGGACTTGGGTCTTGAATTATCGTTTCCTGAGGCAAACAGCTCCTTGATTCTTGTGAGGAAAGTGCCAATGTGTTTTATAGAAAGAGAAGCCAATGAATTACGGCGGAAAAGACAACCTATCACTAAAAGTATTGTGGAGGTCAGCTGTGGATATGGGTGAAGTTATGCTAGTAGGTCTTGTTCTCTATTCATGGCCCAGGGTATTACAGGATCTCTGTCATGAGGGAGGCAATGAAGTCCCCTGGCAAATGTGAGTGCCATCCCTTTTAGTAGTAAATATTCCCAAAACTGAAATCACTGAAGTATAACTGAAATGATAGGAGACTGTTTTGGACTTGGACTTGGGGAGAAGCTAAGAAAAACTGTATATAGCAAAGATATTCCAACAATTTACTGCACATGGATGCTTGAATGGACAGTAAATGCTTGAAGGAACAGAAAAATTATTTAATGAAGGAACAGTAAAATGAATAAATCCTAACAAATAATATTTATGTGTCAGCAATATTAAAGTTGTTTCCATTAAATCTCTACATGGACAGTGGGGCTTTCTAAAAATCACTGTTCCAGATGTTCTGCAGTTTGAGGGAGAAATTCCTGAAGTGATTACTTGCAGTTTCCACTGTAAACAGTTCTCCACAATCATAACTACTTATAAACTGCTTTAAAATTGTTTCTGGAACACCATATTCAGACATTAGGCTGAGTTCTGAATCAGTCCAGTCTTGCCATACATCTCTTTTGATATGAAAAGAAGAAACAGAGAAGATGATTGATTTGATTAAATTTTCTTTTCCAAACTTGCTATAATCAGGAAGCACTCAAAATGCACCATCCTGATGTGTTTTGGGAGCCAAGAGCACTAGAAGTGGTGGAGGAAGGTTCAGGTCTATGGGTCACAAGCACTCATTCTGCACAGATGCCTCAAGATCTCATGATCATTTTGGCAGATCTGTTCTGCAGTCCTTTTTATTTTAATTAGATCTGATAGCACCTATTTGGGATTGATCATGAATTCATTGCATTTTAGACATGAGAAATGAAATCCACATGAACTAGTTATTATCTGAGGAAGGGCAGCTTTTCAAAGCTAACATGCATTCATGGTAGTCTGAGGTATGAGTTCTGTTATGCCCATTCTGTAGGTCGGAAATGTGGGAGATCAGGACTTCCACCTATATCTTTCACACTGTGGTCAGTGTACTACCAACAGCATCACTTTTTCTGATTCTGGCAGTCACACAGTAAATTACACACAGATGTGAACAAAGTAGGGTGGGGGGATAGAAGGGAGAAATAGCAACTGATGACATTACATTTTTTTCTTTCTAGGAGCTTATTCAAGAACAAGTTGAGGTGAGTTGCTCTCTACTTCTGAAGTTGACTGTAACAATCGAAAGCTTACTGCGTGAATCAAAGGGTGCATGTTGAGCTTCAAATGAGAGAGTGGACTAGATAATCCCCTAGCGTTTCCTCATTTTTAGTTTCCTTTGTGTTACAGTTCTTTTTTCTCGTATTAAATGGAAAGTAACATGATGTTCCCTTACTGCTTTTAGCTAGTGCAGACCACAAGAGGAGGAGCACGAGGAGCACTGCCTCTGACGTTTCTGAAGGTGTTAGCTTCCCAGGCCTGTCATGGTAGGGGAACTGTACTTTTCTTCCATTCTTTCTCTTTTTTTTTTTTCCAAACCTTTCTCTGTACACAACATCCTCCCTGGGGCAGTGTTTTGGATGTGTTTGCAGCTATTGCAGGGTTAAAGACTGTGTATTTCTCAGGGATGAGGAGATAATGCTCATGGACAGCACCAAGGGGTAAGCAATACTCCCCCAACTTATTACTGTGTGGGCCTAACATACTTTCCAATCTTCCTGTGATTCATACAGTTCTGAGATGCATTCATCTGTGTGAACTCTAGACCATTCACATAACAGCTCTATGATGGGCCAAGGGGGAAAGTGCTGGAATCTGCCTGAAAGCGTGCAATAAAGAACACTCAGCCACTCTTCCCAAATTTTTAATTTCCTTTAAGTATCACAAGTGGTAGTTTAAGTGTGCCTGCAACATTTCAAGTATTTTTGGAAGGAGTGTGGTAAAAATTTATATCTTCTCAGGGAGCTGTTGCTTTCCAGCACCTGGCAATGAGCAGGCCTTACCGGTGTAGACTGCAGTAGCTCCAGCCTCTTGTTGCAGTTCCTGTGCCGTATACAGTATCAACAAGATCACACTGAAAGGGCAAACATGAACCGGGAGTATCTGTTTTCTCAAGAGTGTCAATGCATTTACAATTGGCAGTCAATATGTTTTGGGTTCATGTAACTAAAAAAGTCCCAGTGCTGAAAGGCAGATTGCAGATGGTCTTATGCATCTGTGAAGGCTAAAGTTTGCAAACACCTCTGAAATAACTCCCTAATGTTCTGTTTGAATTTCCTATGGATGCCTTTAAGTGCTCACTTGTGAGAAAGGACTTAGTGGCAGGGCTAGCACTTGGTCTTGGAAGTGATGCCTGTCAGTGGCAGCCACAAAGAGCCACTAAAGCCTATGAAACTGTTACTAACTGTTGTCTTGGTTTAACGCTTTTTGATTTGTGAACTGTTTGCATCTTCAGCTGTAACACATACACACTAAAAGGAAAAAAGCCCATTTGCCTCTTGCAACATTACCTGAAATGCCAAAACCTAATAATCTTACTATCTATCTGACTTGGGCTACGTGAAAGTTTAAGCTATGGAAAGCTGATCTCCTTATACAGCAGGGTGTTTAATTGAGCTAAACCCTAAGTCTGCCACACTGTAGCCTTTGAGTTGCTTTTGCAGCCTCTCAGCTAATCTTTGGGACATGCCTTGTTTTCACAGAAAACCACAGCTGTAGAGGGAAGTGGAATCCTCTTTGGCAGCAGGTGCAAGAATGTGTATCTCTTTTTCAGGGGCTATTAAGTTTAATGAGCATTTGACTTTGGAGGAGAGCTGCAGGCTTATTGAAGCTTTGTCATCTTGTAAGCTGCCCTTCCAGTGTGCTCATGGAAGACCTTCAATGCTGCCTCTTGCAGACATAGACCATCTACAGCAGGAAAAACAGGTACTGTGTGGGACACACCTCTGGTAATCGTGTTCTGGATTACCAGAGGCACATCATGTATATGTGTTAGAACTAGGATTGTACAGTTTGAAACCATCACCACTGGCCTTATATTACTTGACTTTTTACATATTGTTGTCAGTAAAATGAAACTTTAGGATGTAAACCATCTGTCCTGTAAACACTTTAGCAAGGATCTTACCATATATTATTTGAATAGTCACATTGACTTGAATAGTGTCCTTAAGGTTAAGCATACATTTAAAGTGTTTGCAGTTTTTAAGTGTAAAACTTGGAAAACATGGAAATTCTGAAATTCTGGTAGTGGCAAAAATGCTAATTAAACAAATGCTTACTTTCCCAAAATTTAAGATGCTATAAAATGGAGATAAAGCACAGGAATAGCAACATTGATTGTAAAATCATAGAATGGTTTGGGTTGGAAGGGACCTTAAAGATAATCTAGTTTGAACCCCTCCTGCCATGAGCAGGAATGCCTTCCACTAGACAAGGTTACATTTAAATTACATTTACATCAGGTTACATTTAAATTTAAAACAAAATCATTATTCCTCCCTTTTGCTATTACTGTGCTTTATTGTTATTAAATTGGATTCTGTTGAAAGTCAGGTGGGACTTTGGATTAGATATTAAAACAACTTGGGAATGACTGTATTAGGGCAAAGAGTATGGAAACGTTGAAACTTATTTACTCAGTTATGACTTGTGCTTCTTAATTTTTCTCCCTCCAGCCTAAACCTAATTTGATTAGACTGAGGAAGATGGCACGAGCATGGCAGCTATTCGGAAAAAAAAAAGAACCTATTTAAAAAAACTTAGGACTGTAAACTGCAGCCACTAGAAGCATTGGTATGATCCATGAGCCCTGTTGTTAGACTACAATACCATGTGTGGAGCCAAGTTCTGAGCCAGTGCAGTCATCAAAGCTCTCCTCCAACTACTGACCAAAGAAGCAGAGACCAGCCAGGAGAATATGGCAGGAGGAGCCCACCCTTGGAGCCTGGAGAAGCACCTTCAACATTAAGGAATTGCGCTGTAAGTCTGGGCCCTGCGTCAGTGCTGGACTGTTGGGTGCAAGGAGTTGCAGCCACTTGCAGTTACTAAAGCAAAGCACTTTTTTTCTGCAAGCGCAGCATAATTCTGCATAATAGAGAGGGGAGTTTTAATTAGTGTATTTTATAGTACTTTGAAAATTGGAAGGTATTTCTTAATAAAGTTCACACTAAACTCACTCCTTGGGCTGATGGCAGTGGTTGGAATGAGGATCGACCAGCTTCAGTGTATATATAGGCCAACTTAGAATCAAGAAACATTTAACTTGGCAATGAATGACACACTTAGCTGCTTTCTCCAGCTCCTTGCAATTTGTGTTCTTGAGTGAAAGATTTCTAAATCCCCACAGAAATAACTAAATAGTTAAATACCCATTTTGAAGACAGCTGTTGATGGATTCCTACTCCTATCACATTCGCATGTGAAAGCACACTGTAAAGCCTGGTACGGCATCATGTAGTGAGTGCAGGTAAGTCACTACACTGGTAAGAATCCTGCTAGGTAAAGAAACAAAACAACTGCATATGGAAAATGTGCTTAACAGTGAGATCACTGTAAACAGCCTTTATTGCAGCATACTTTGAAGTAACAGCTTAGCTGCCCCAGAGTTACACATATGCCTTGCTATTTCAAAATCAAAGTGGGTTAGCAGCTCCACATGGTTTCTGACACAGCACAGAGATAAAAACCTGTACCTTCTCTTGCTTTTGGGTAGGAAAGACACTGCTGAGCAAATTCCCCACTGGCTCCCCACAGCAACCTGTCTTTACAACATACACGTTAATTAGCTGTTGTATCTTTCTAAAGAGAAAGATGGGAAGAGTCTGAATAGTGATGTGCTTCACAACATTAGAGTTCGTAGTCATCCGGATGGTAGAGCTCACTCATGAGGCGGTAGATGTAGGAAGGTGCGTTACCCCCAATGTTAGAAATGAAGAGAGTAATGAGCTCTGGAGGGACGTAGTCAAACACTGGGCAGTGAACATTGATCTTTGCCAGGATCTCCCCTGTAAAGTGAATAGCAGCAATATCAGTCAAAGCAACTCAAAGTACATTAGCCTTCTGCACAACTTCCCGAGTCCCTAAACAAACTGGCTATGCACATGCCAGCCTGAAGTCAGTACTTGAACGTCCTGAATACTTTCCAACTTCTTCACTGATGTCATTGAATTACAAGTATACAGCAATCTTGAATGAATGGCAAAACTCTGTTTCAGGTCATTTTTGCTGGTAAAAGCCCCAGATCCCCTCTGATGTAGACTAATTGCCAAAAAACTCTACCAATATATAATACAAGAATCCTCATACTGCCGAAGTTATTATTTAAAGAAATGCTCAGAAGGCCAAACTAAAAACCAGTGCCAAGCCTGCTATCTTAATTTCAAAAGTCTTTGTCTCATAGAAATAGGGCTTTGAAAGAGACTTTGCTAACTGAAAATGGGCTTGGGCGCTGATGCCTTTCTGAAGATGGTGCTTGTGTGAGAAGCCCATGGCAGAGATACTGTTGTTTCAATGGCTGAATCATGTAACAAAGTTTCAAGAAGTTATAGGACAAAAGGGAAGCTGCCCTTGGTGTTGGGCATCTGTCCTGTCCCACAGGAAGCTGCTACCTACCTGGCATCATCACCATCCTGTAATAAAACACTGACTGTTTCAGAGCAGAAGCAAAACTGCAAGGACAGTGTTCAAAAGAAATCCTTTCTCTGTACTTTACATGATATACAATTATAAAACTGGATGGTTCACAGCACTCTTTTCTGCCAAAGACAGTAAAAAAGGATTTCTGTCTTGGGTTATAACACATAGTCTGACATTTAACTTTTTATGTGAGTTATAAAAAAAAAAATTATAGTCTGAACCAGCTGGACCAGATGTATAAAGAATAACAAGTACCTTCTGTGAATGGCAGCACTTCCTGTGGTGACACAAACTTGTGGAATGAATCTTCTTCATTAGGGAACTAAATGAGAAAGAGTACAGAAAGATCAGGAAAAAAACCCTACCTGATTATCCTAGTGAAAACAGATCCTGGCACTGGAAGTAACTAATGCAGAGGAAGATGACTTGCCAGGTGATACTACCTCTATTTACAATTACATAGTGCCTGTGTCTAGAACTTCTCCATTTACAAATGAAAGGTTTTCCTCAAAGCTTTTAGAGGCTTCTATGATGTGGCTGCCCTTATCAAAGCCTAGTGTGAAGTGGAGAAGTGACTTCTTCAGTCTGCAACTTCATCTGACAATACTGAAAAAGTACTGAGTGTAAGGAAGAGTTTTGAGTGTCTCATTCTACATTCTCCGCCTTTCAACACTAATGGTATAAATTGAAATCTGTTGTGGATGAGGAAAAATAAGTATGGCAACGCCAGCCTCATCAGTCTAGGCAGTGGTCTGCATCCTTATACCTAATGTACTGCTTTGCACATGTAGCAGAGGACGGTGCTTCAAGAAGAACCTGAGGTGTGCCAGATTTGGGTGAGGATCTCCTATCTGAAGTAACAGCACTAGACGGGGGAGATGGCTCATTTACCAACCTTGCCTTGGGACAGATGATGCTCTCCACCCTTAGCTCCCACAAGTAAAAGCCCCTGCAGGTGCAGTCCTGAAGAGCTGCTGTACTTACCTGTGGTGAAAGCTTGAACATGGGGGCACACACGATGAGTGGAGTGGAGTGGTGCTTGGCTGCCAGTGCCAGAGTGTGAGTCCCACTCACAGCAATCAGGGCGCCATTGGCCAGGATTGTCTTTGTACCAATGATGACCTTAAAAGGGCAAATCAGAATTGGATAGCATGTTCCACGGCAAACTGGGGAAGGAACACTTCCTGGCTCAGACTCTGACAGATGAGCTGGAGGAGGACTGTGTCAGTACAGCCAGCCAGCCAAAGGCTGGAGTTATAGGGCAGCTGAATGCCTGATCTGTTTCATCTGGCACTAGCTCTGCACTGAAACATTCCTCTCTAACAAGAGCATGACTCCAGCACGGAGAGGCCAGCACAGAGAATTTCAAAAGACAAATGCATGTTCTAATGCAGGGAACACCAAGCAGAAACGGGGCTGTGGTTCCTGTTGTTCTACAAAACTACAAAGTAAGCTTTGTACAAGTAACTTGACTGCTCACTGCAAAAATTCCCTTGCAGTAAAATGAGAATAATGTAAAGCAGCTTAAAATATATAGATAAGAACTGATGGCTGGATTTTAATATGTTACAAGTACTTTTTTTCCCCCCCCCCCACTTTGGGGTACCAAGTTTTCATCTCTATAAAACTACAGAACAGGTCTGTTTAAAAAGACAAACCTTGGTGATTCCCTTCATCAGTCATCTTCTGTTTCAGGCAAAGGGGTGTTTCTTCCCTTTGGAAATGCAGCTTTTTGTTCCATCTCCTTTGAAAACTGAGGTTAATCCTTTGAGGTTCTCTTGTAAGTGTAGCCACTAAGCTAGAAAAACCTATCACCATGCAGTCAGTCATCATACTGACTGGGAGTCCCACACTGAATCTCCACCCCAGCAGTGAACAGGGACTATTACAATTTTGAGTCTTCAGTGAAGAAACACATCCATCACTGCTGGGACTTGCAGCTGATTTGAGAGGCCTAAGCATCCAACCTGCCATGAACTCCCTCCTACAGTGGAGCCCTCCTTACCTTGTTGACTCGAGACATGACAGCAAAAATAGCTGCATCACTCATGACAGTAGTTTCAATATTCTCTTTAGACAGTCGGACAGCCATTTCATGACCCTAAAAAGAGAGAATCCAATTGGTTCCCTGTGACATAGCTCCTGCAGTGCAATTGTAGAGGTATCAGCGCTCATTTCTTGTCTGAACTGCAAAACCACCAAGCAACAAAACCCAAACACAGCCATTAAGCTCAAGGATGCTGGGGTAGGATAACGAGCTGTCTCCTATCTCTTAACTGCAGAGGAATTTCCATAATGTTCATCTTGATTCCGGACACAAGATTTCAGTGAGAATGCACGGGACAACGCAATACCTGGAGAAGACAGCCAGCCTAGGCCTTACCTGGCAGAACGGCGCGCACTCTGCCACGATGACCTGGAACTTCCGCTTGCGAGCAGCTTCCTTCAGGAAGGCCTCAACAGTGCGTGAGTAGCCAATGGTCATGATCACCTCATTGGAGTGGATGTGCTCCAGTGCCTGCATAGCAATGTTGTCAGTGGTGCCCTCTGTAACAGAAGGAAGACATGGGTGTCAAAGCAGCCAGCAAAAGCGACACTTGTACTGCTAGGACTGTCCTCCAAGAAGATAATTTTTCACTAAAGCAATGTTATGAGCACTGGTAGGGCAGGAGCAGCTTTTCTCCCCATTATTTTTGCCAGTGGAGTGGGACCAAGAAGCTGGCCCTTGAATGCCCCATGCTCGCTAGCTATACCCTCCCTATATATACAAATAGCTGTACTGAAAACTCCATTATGAGGGGAATGGATTGTGTCGGCACTACTCCAGATAACTGCCAGGCCCACAAAACTTCAACAGTTTTGTAGTTCAATAGCGGGGCAACTTGGGCGTCAGAAGTGAGTTGGATACCTGATTTGTCACAAGTATCGAAGAAAAAGAAAACTGTATCATGGTTCTTTGTGACAAGGGTCAGGTTATAAACGCACAAGGATTAAGTCCAACCTTGGCATATTTTTACACTCTTCTTCAGAGGACTCAAGACTTCCCAGAAGACCAAGAGTGCAGGCCTACAGCCCCCCATATTGCTCCTTCCACATCTACTCATCTCCCTATAAGCCAAAGAGGACTTAAAACTAAGTCCTAGGAGCAGCAGGGCTTCAGTCCCTTAGTTCCTTCAGATTAAGCCTCCCAGATCCTTATTGTTTCCTTTTCACCTAGAGAAGAGGGAAGCATCAGTCCCATTTCATAACAATCTTCACTCACGAGCAATTCAGACCCGTCCGTACCTAGCTCAATTAGCATCTCATTAATAGCTTCAATAACATTAGCTCTGAGGGAGGGGTAAGGGGTTCTGAAATCTTCACTCAGTCCTCCAGAAGTCAGGAGTTTGTGCAGGGATTCTTGCTGGTCACTTTCCTCACTGCGCCCATGAAGCCTGTGGAGGGAAGTGGCCTCTTCAGTCTCAGGAAAGAGCACTGGGTCACAGCCAGGCTGAGCACCGCCCCCACAGTGCGGCACACCCTGGATGTGAAGAGACAGGAAGGAAAGCCACAGACAGCAGGCACACCATGCCACACCAAAGAGCCCCCCTAGCTGTCTCGGCAGAAAAACACCCAAATCTCTGCCAGAAAGTGCCTTCTTAAGTCATGTGCAAACACTGCTGTCCACAGACAAGGAGCAGGCTCGAGGCTACTGCTCCAGTAGGATGGACCCCCTGGGTACAGAGAGAGAAAACAGCCCAGGGTCACAGCACAGACTGTTCCCATGCACCCACAACACATTCACCAAGTGGTTTCTAAAGAGAAAATGTCATCGCCCACGGTGAAAACAACCGTGGTTTTAACACCAAAGGGTTTCCTTTGGTGTTAAACTCCCTGAAACCCTCTCTAGGAGAGGTGGGAAAAGGGGGTGATGGAAACTAAAAGGGTTTCACAGAAGCAACTTAAAAGGGCAGTTCTGGGCTTTCAGAAAGATACAGGGAGCAAGAGGGGCACTTTACCTGCCATATTCCTCACGAATGACCTTCAATACTCGTCGCACCATGTTGCCCACTGTTGTCTCTGACGGCTGGGCTGCCGTCATCCTCTGGCCCTCTGTCCGGATCAGATCCATGAGCTCTCCTGAAAGAGGGGAGGGCCGTGGTTATCGCTGCCCAGAGCAAGCCCATGTATCAGCACTCAATTCTTGTCTGAACTGCAGAGCACCAAACCAGTGCACCCCCCTCAACATCCCAGGGCCAGCAGCTGCTCCAGCACAAGGACCGCAGCACCAAGAAACAGCAGGAAGGAGCGAGCACAGAGCCCTCACAAAGCAGCCCGTTCCACTGGTGGGTTTTGCAGTCGGAAACGCTTGGACATAACACAGACTTAGGGAAGACCATCATCAGTGCATTTGGTCTTTCCTTTGAAAGTGGAAACCACATGCTGCTGGAAAGGTCTGTGCTCGGACTGACGCCGCTGAGGGAAGAGCAAGGCTGGAACAGGGCAGCTCCCCAGGTAATGCCGCCCGTGAGCACAGCAGGCTGGGAAGGGCTCCGCCGCGGCAGGACAAGCACTGGGAATCCGCTGGTCGCTGCTGGTTATGCCCCAGCTCCCTCCGGCCACAGCGCCAGCGGCGCCGCATCGGCCCTGGCCCGGCCTTGCGGATCCCTCCGCACCCGAGAGCCGCGACCGGGGTGCAACTCTCCCCCCGCGACTCGCCCCGCTGCCGGGCCCCGCCGCCACCTCGCTCCGGGCGCTGGGGGAGCTGCACTCGCCCGGGCAAAGCGCTGCGTTCGCCCGCCGCCGCCCGGCCCTCACCGGCCCAGCTCCATCGCCCGTGCCCGACGATCTTCCGCAGCAGCGACAGCGTCTGCCGCGCCGTGTCCTCGGAGCGCTGCCGCTCCCCGCCGCGCCGCAGCCGCGCCGCGAAGGCCTCGATCTGCTCGGAGAGCTCCGAGCCGCGCTCCGCGGCGCCCGGCATGGCAGCGGTACTTCCGCTTCCGCCTCCCCGCCGCCCCATTGGTGGAGACCGCCGAGCTGTGCCCGCCCCCCGGCGGCGGCTCAGCCAATGAGAGGCGCGTCCGGCGGGAGGCGCTCCCGTGCGCCGGGAGACGGGCGGCGCCCCGGAGCCCCGCGGAGAGCGCGCACGGACGGGTTTACTTTGGAGCGGGCGGTGCGCTGCGCCTAAAGAGCCAAAGCAAATGGGTTGGGAAAGGCAGTTCCTGGCAGTCCAATTGTTCTTGCTGGCAGAGCCAGAACCGGCCCTGGATAAGGCAGGAATGTAGCTCCTTTGTGTCTAGTTCCTGGAGCAGTGTGGCCAGGGAGCAGGCAGGAGCCATGGAATAATTCTCATTGCGGTACTGCTTTACTATGTCGCTGTGCTCTGTGTCCTGTTGTTTCAGATTAGAAAATCAAAGCAAACAGGTTTATGCTGGAAGCTTTCAGTGGTTGCTTCGTGCAGAGGTCTGTAGGGCCTTGGATGTTCATGACATTTTCTTTGCTTTCATCTGGTTGCCTTGGGACTTGCCCTACAGCCATCTCCTGTCCAGGGACTGTTGGGTCCCCAGTAAGATACCAACAACTGATGTCCTCTGAGGACTTAATGCAGGTGACTTGTCACCCAAAACCTGCAGGGGACTGAGTGTCCTTCCATACCTCTCTCTTCCTCCTGCTTCCTCGAGTGTCCCTGTGTGCCTGGAAGCCACAGAGCTCAGCAGCCTGGGGAAGGAAGCTCACTGTATCCCTCCAATGCCTGGCAAAAGGTAACAAATCTGGATTTGGCTGGATGTGCTTGGGGGGTGCTGCAGCCCTGCATGGAAGTCAGAGTTTTGCTCCATGATGAGCTTGTCCCATCCTTTGCTCCTGGAGAAAGCCAGTAGAGGGTGACAGTGTTTGCCCAGCTATTGGCTCCACTGTGCTGGGCCCCACTGTGCCAACTGAGCATGTCCTGGTTCTCTACTGCCTTGTCTCCTCCTTCTCCCCCGATTTAGGTGTACGTTTTTTTTCACGGTGCAGAGATCAGAGGCTCCCTGGAGCAAGGCCTGCATTTGTGTGGGGAAACCCCATTCCCCCTTTGCCCCTCTGCACAGCCACTTACAGGCGGGGCTGTGGAGGCTGCCTGTGCCCATCGGCTGCCTGCTGCTGCCTCTGCTGTGCTGTGTGCCAGCTGCCTTGGTGAGCAGAAACAGCTCCCACACGTGCACCCAGGGACTGGGGCATGTGGATTGGCCAGAAAAATAAAATCATTGCGTTGGAGCTTTCCTTTGTTTGTTTACTTATCTTGCTAGTAAACAGAGCAGCTTTTGGAGATTAGGCAGGATGGAGAAGAGGAAGGGAAACCGGGCTCTGAGGTTATGACCTCCTTGTGGACGCTAGGCTGTTTACATTCCCTGCTTTGGTCCCAGTAACTATTGCAGGACAGTTTTTTCCCAGCGCTTTGCCAGGCTGCAGAGCTTTTCCAGTTTGTGCTCTTTCCGTCTTTTTCCCTACAGCACTTTCTGCTGGGCACTGCTGCCACAGCTAGTTTAGGCGGCTGGCAGTCTGGTGTCCCTTGAGGGACAGAGTTCTGCTCTTGGTCTGCTGCCTTGTGTTTCATGAATGAAAGCCTCTGAATGGGAATTTTGGGAGCTGTTAGCTCTGCGTAGCTGAGCTGAGCCAAAACCTGTGGCTCTCTGGAGAGCTGCACGGCAAACCCCAGGCTGCTCAGAGGAACCATGGCTACAAGACATCTAACTGTCATTAGCCAGCAGCTGCTGTCAGGACCCAGTGAGTTAGACAAGGAGTGCCCAGCAGGACTGAAAAGGAGGGATTGAGGAGGAGGAGTGGCAGCGAAGGCAGTACAGGGGGTGTAAAGCAAGTGGGGAAAGATGCCTGTTGGCACCCTGGTGTACTCTGCTAAAATCCCACTGCCTTGCAGGCTGTGGCATTTTGGCAGAAGCGATGGGGGGTGGGGAGGTGCATCCCTGTGCAGCGGGAAGGAGTCTCACCTGGTGGTCCACAGCTGCTGGGTGTTATGGAGCAGGACCCCACTGTGTTGCCGCAGGCAATTGTGTCCTGCAAAGCCCACCCTCCTTCCCATCCCGGGTGTACGCTGGGGCAGAGTTGGTGGCTGCAGCTTCCCAGCTAATGCATAAGCAAGCAAGGAGGCTGACACGACTGCAGACAGTGCTGGTGATGTGGACAAAAGAGCTGAGCAGGGAATGAGCTGGCCAGCCGAGCATGGCAGCCTGTTTTATGGGCCTGCAGAGGAGCTGAAAACTGTCTCACCTCCTTGGAGAGCTGCCAGCCTAGCCAGGATGGCATCCTGCTTTGTACCATCAGGGCTGACTGCTGGAGACACTGCTTCCCTCTGCCCAGGGAATTCTGCATCCCTGGGGGCTGAATGTCATCCCCCAAGTGCTCGTGTGAGGGAGGATGAGGCATGACAGAGGCTGGGTAGAGCCTGGGAGCACTGGAACATCATGTGCTGGGAGGCTGTTTGGATTAGAAACTCTCAGTGGACAAGTGGGCTGGATAAAATGCCAGGGAGGGGAATCAGTTTGCTGAACTCTAGTAACTGGACTCATCTGAAAGAGTCGGGTAAGCAAAGTGAGCTGCTCATGCTCAGCACAGGCAAAGAAAAGGAGCCAGCAGAGGAGAGCCAGCTGAGCTATGGCCCTGCAGGAGCAGCGGGGCAGGCTGTCAGCGCAGTGTGGACGGCTGTCAGCACGGTGTGGACTGTGAAGACTGTGTGGGTGATATGGGAAGAAGCAGCATTACTGCTGGGTGCCTAAGCTACTTGCTGAGCACAAGTGACTGAGTTAAGGAGGTCACAGTGCATGAGTGTGGGGAGAACGCAAAGCACAGTCTAAAGGGAAGGAGGCGGTGAGATATCTTTGGTGTGACGTGGTTGCTCTTTGGAAAACTCGTGCTCAAAGGCCTGAGACAAAGACAAGCCAAGACCAAAGCTCTTGCAGTCTCAGATGTAGAGGCCGGTATGAATCTGCTGAAGGGAGCCCAAACCAGTGTTTTCTGTTTGCTACAGGGGAGAAAGTAGGTCACTCAGTAAGTGAAGGGGATGGAAATGATGAGCTGAACTGAGTGTGGAATGCATGTTTAAAACTCAAGCTTCCAGGGGAAGAAGACAAAAAGCCCAAACAAACAGCTGGTGATCAAATGCAGGTACGTGAATAGCTGGAAAGCTGAGCTCTGTGCCTTTGCAGGCGCACGCACACATTGTCTGAGTCATCGGCAGTTTTGGCATGCTTGAAATTCGCGTCTGACGCTGCAGGTACCAGGGCACGTGTTCCGCTGGTCTTCGCTGATGACTCTGGTAACAGCTGTCTCCTAAACTGGTGATCCTCAGGAAAGCCTGGCTGCCGTAACTGCCTGGGTGGCCAAGAGGAAACAGGCAGGGCTTGCTAAGGGGAATAACAGGATGGATTCAGTACCTCAGGTTAGCAAAGGAGTTGGTGCAGCTCCTGGCCTGGCCACCTGCGTGTACGTGTGCTTTTCTCTGCCTGGAAAATGGCTGCTGTCTCATCCTCACGTCAGCACAGCACACACAGGCAGGCCAAGCCCATAGCCAGACCCTTGCAGTACCAATGGAGTCCACAATCCCTATGGAGAATGAGTAGGCGGTTCTGAATCTGGCCCAGGGACTGTCTCTCCTGCCAGCAAGTTTGTAATTTGTGCCCCCCTCCTTTTAGGAGCCTTAAAAATAGAGACCAAGGCTGGGAAGCATGAAGGTTTTTCTAGGATTTGTTGTGGAAGCAACAAGAAGAGGCAGGCTGAGCTGCCTCTTGCTCTTCCCAGCCCCTGGGAGAGTCATGGGAAGCTGGCATCTGAATGCACGCCCTGGATGTGGAGCCTCACTCGTCGGCTCATTCATCTATGGCAGTTGCCCAGGTCTCCCCTCGTGATACAGGCAGCTGGAGGCAGCTGGTTCAAAGGCCAGGCTGGTCAGGAAGAGGTGAGGGAAGTGTGGGAAATCACTGCATGTCATGCAGGAAAACAAGCTCTAGCAAGGGATGAGGGAGCGTGATACAGAGCTGGGGGGGAGCTGTTGTCTTCAGCATTGCTGTTAGTGTCCTGGACCTTCATACCCTGAAAAGGCATTGGCTTTTTTCGCTGCCACCAAAGGCACAAGTGCTCAGAAAGCTCAGTGGCACCACGCAGGTGTTGGCTGTGGCCCTGCCACCACTTCGAGGGTGCATGGCAGGCTGGCTGGGCCACAGAGGAGGTGCTGTTGGGGGCTCATCCCTCTGGACTGGCTTCAGAGAAGCCCCGGAGCAAACCTGGTGTGGCTGCAGGAAGCCAGGCCCTTGGAGTGAGGCAAAGTGCAGCCCGGACGCTTTGTGGTCACCAAGGGGTCCGTGACACCAGCAGTCTGGGCTGCTTCCTGGTCACCAGCCAGCTCCCCACAGTTCCTCTGCTCACGCGCTCCAGGCGCTGCAGCTGGCCCCGGGCTCGCTTTGCTCATTGTCTGCTGCGGGTGATGGCAGCTATTCAGCAGCTGCCAGGTTTCAGGGAAAGGGAGAGATGAGCCACTCCTCCACCCACATTCTGGGAAAGCCTCTGGGATGAAGCCCTGCTGATACACACGTTCACTCTCCTCAGTAGGGAGAGTGTGCTGTGGAGCTTATATCCCCCTCCACCCGCATCCCACATCCCCCCCTTATCAGCAGGAGTGATGCTGAGGAGCAGAGCTTGGAAGCAGGCCTGGCTGCTTCCCTGTCCCACACAATAGCAGAGTCTGCTACTCCCCATCTCCTTGCCTGTTTGCCTTCCACAGCCAGGCAGTCTCGCCATCACTATTATTTTACTTTGTGTCAATATTATGACAACTAAAAGCAGGAGAACTGCATCCACATGATAAGCGGCCAGAAGCTCTGGGCTGGGTGTGGATTGGGTTCCAGTTTGGCAGGGGAGAAAAGCGCCTGGCAGCCCCTGCCCACCGAGCGGCTGGGCTGGGAAAGCTGCGAGGCGAGGGGCAGCAGCCGGTTTGTGCCTGTGTGCCTCTCTTTTCTGATCAGTGCTCACTGCCCTTTCCCCAGGGTAGACAAAACCTGGTAACTGTGCAGAATATGCTTGGTTCTCTGGTGGAAAAGTAATATCTTGTCTCTTTCCTGAGGAGAGGGCTGCTCTGCTCCTGCTGGGAGAGTCTCACCCCTCCCACGGTTGCCATACCCTGTGCCTCCAGCCGCTGTGGGCCCAGGGTGTTCCATCTCTGCCGGTGGCAGAAGGTCATGCATGCTGCTGCACCAGTCTGTGCTGGCCTCAGCCTTGATTTTCCCAAGCACACCACTCTGCTGCTGGAGAGAAATTCCTGCAGGCTTTCTGGGACTCGAAGACACAGCTCCCACCCAGGGCTTCAGGAGAGGAACTTGGACAGAGCAGAGTGAGCTGTGCTGTGGTTACTATGTCTCTGCTTCCTGCTCTGGTCTCTCAGCACCTCGTGTGCATGGGGCTGTTGTTTTGGCGCAGTAACTGTGCCTGCTGTTGGGGCTGCTGACAGAATGCTGACCTGCAGGCACCCACGTATGCTTGGGGCTGTGGTGTGGCTCTCCAGTGCCTCACCGTTCTCCAGGGCTGTGCTTTTCTGCAAACACACGTGGGCTGGCCAGTCCCTGCAGCGTGGGGCTGCCCAGTCGCTGGCCATTGAGCGCTAAGCTGAGTGGCACTAGATCTGCCAGTGTTGGTCTGTCGCTGGAGCACTGGCTGGATGGGGGCCGTGGCTTCCCAGGGCTTGGGTCTGGCCATCTCAGGGACGTCCTTCTTGATATCCTCGTCCCTGCCCCCATGGGGGATTTGTGTATGAAAGCAGTACCCAGGCTTGCCACAGATTCCCCTTGCCTGGGTCCTTTGCCTGGAGCACTCTGAGGCAGTCCTGGTGCTCATCCCATGCCCCTCCAAAACTCATGTCTGACCTAGGCCAGCCCGCAGTGCCCGTGACCCGTAGGAACCAGACCCTGATGTCCCCAGGCATGGGGCGGGACTGTCAGGTGCCTGCAGTTTTGGTTGTGGGTCCCCAGGGAGGCTGAGCTCCCCTCCCCAGGAACCAAAACAAACAGCAGAGTTCCTGCCACGTGCGGCCGGGGCTGACTAAGGCCGGACGCTTCCGCCTGCCGCGGGCAGCCGTGGCCGGGTCTGTGAGCCACCACCATCGGGCCCGGCCCATTTCCCCCTATTGTCAGCCTCCCCCTCAGCAAACACATCCCCCTGCGCACCTGGGCTGGGAGAGGCGCTGACGCCACCACAGCTCACCACCAGGGACAAGGGATGTGCTGCCGAGGGCATCTCGGAGTTGGAGCTGCTGCAGCACAGCTCTGAGGGGTCCTTCAGGGCCCAGGTGCCCAGGCAGGTTGTTTGCAAGCTGTTTCCTTGAGCAACACTGACTGTTCGGGGGTCACTGGTGCAGCTCTGCTTGCCAGCAAGGGCACTGGAGAACCCTGCATTTCTCAGAAGTTGGCAGCAGTCTCCTGAGAAAGAGGCCTGGGTTCCCTGTACCAAGAGGCTGGATCTGGGGAAGCCCCAGCCAGACCATTCCCATCCTCTTTCTCACTGTGGAGACACAAACTGCAGATGATTGACCTGGTTTATCTCGGTGCTAGCCATGGACTTGCTCACTGATAGTGGAGCTTAGGAGACTCTCTTCTAAGAGATCACAGGACCAGGGAAAGCAATCAAATGAAACAGCGAGGGTGAGACAGGAGCTCTGGGATGACGGGCAGGTGTGAGGAGCCCAGTGCCTCACATCCTCTTGCTGCTTTGACCTCGGGAGTCCCATCACAGCGCAGGACTCAGGGAGCTGCTGGCAGGGTTCTTGCCTACTGGGGTCAAACACAAGAGGGTGACTCTGCCAGGCACTGGATCATGGACAGTTTGTCCCTTCCCTTGGTAGAAGCCTATAGCTTTGATGAGACTGACTCCTGTGTCCTAAATAGCAGCAGAACAGAAATAATGCCCTGAGCATTTCAGAGGTGTTATCTGAGGGCTTCAGGAGTGACACAGGAGGTCCTGGCTACAGTTGGCTTAAGAATGATGTAGGGACAAGTTTTTGTTGGGTCCTTTACATGTGGGATTTTGCAGAGGATAAGATTCCTGTGAGAGAACTCTGATGCTGAAATCGGGCTGTTGTATTAAAAAGATGACTTAGAGAGACCTTGCCTGCCATGAGCAGGGTGGGGTTTTGCAGGGAAGAGCAGCTGCTTGCTCTGGGTTCCTTCAGGGCTCATGGGCAGCCAGGGGCCCTGCTCTTGCCCCTCACCCAGAAGGTGTAGGAGGCATGGAGGTGACCCTGTTCCTTGGCAGGGCTGTGCCATGGCATGCTTGCAGCTGGGTGCCAGGGCGGGCCTTCCCCACCCAGCAGCCAGGGCTCACTCACAGCGAGGACACACCATCATTCCCCACCCGCCTCCTTCCCCAGCTCTGTGAGCAGGGCAGGGAGGTGGCACAGGCAGGCAGTGGCATAGTTGAGGTGATGCTCTCAGTCAGCAGCCCATGCATGGGGCTCACTGCAAGGGAGGCATCTACTCTTTAAGGAAATGTCTCTGTTTGCCTTACGTCCCTGGCTGGTTCCTTGAGCTTCCTCTGCCCCTTGTTCCCAAAGTGCGTAACTCTGCTCCCCAGAGCCGAGTGGGAGGCGGTGCGAGGGACATGCTGGTGCATTTATAGCATCGACCTCCAGCCCTATCCCGCAGCTGGGGAAGGCCAGATTTGGCCCCCTGGGAAGGAGCATGGCAGAGGGAAAAGCAAGCAACTGTGGCCCCAGCCAGCTTGATGTTTCTCCCATATGCAGGAAGATGTTGCTGATCACAGGTTACCGGTGCCCAAATATTATTTCTCTTCTCCTGTCTCTGTTCCACGCTGCCTAGAAAGTGGATGCTCATCCCTGGAATGTAAACTCTGCCCAAGGCCTCTGAGGAAATAGCTTCAGACCAGGAACAGGACTGAACTCAGCAATTAAGGGCTGGTCTCCCCAGCCACACAGCTCCTAGGGGAGAGCCCTTTGCTCCAGTGCTGGAGGCTGGCCTTGTGTCTGAGAGGTGGCCCCAAGGGACCTTCCTGCAAGGACAGGCATGAGGCCCCGTGTGGTCACGGTCTTTGCAATAACAGGATTCTGTCTGTCCAGTGAATTGGCAGCAGCTGCTTCTCGGGGCAGCCTCTGCTCTGGGGTGGGAGGAAATGCTCTCTTCACTCCCATCTCACAACCATCCCTGGGGAAGTGGGGAGGGGGTTCCCTTGGCCCCAAAGGATCCGTAGGGTGGCAGAGGGAGAGCACAGGCATGCTCCAGTCGTCACATTAAGGATGTTACCTGTTCTTTGCTGCTCAGCCAGGATTAAGAGTATGAACAGGCACTGAACGCTGCCACAGCAGCCCCTGGCAGCTGCTGAATAGGTGCTGTGCCGCTGAGTGATGAACTGCAGCACACCCGCCCCTCGGTGGGCCTGGCGTTTCTGTGTGCTTATCTCTGCAGCATCTCCATGCTAATTTGCCAGGCCTTGCTCCAGCAGCTTTGTCACACACTCCGTGGTACTAGTGCCTAGGAGCTCCTGATAGAGCCCAGCTCCTGCTGACACCTGGGTCACTGCCACTTGCATGGCCCACAAGGGCTGAGGACAGGCAGCTGGCATGTCCTGCATCCCCTGAAGGCAGATCCTACAGGGCTGGGAGCAGGCCACTGGCATCCTCATGCCACAGGGACAGACTTCACATAGTGTTGGGTAGGGAAGCCCTGAAACAGCCTCCTCACACTCCCAGGAGGACAGGAACATGAATCCTGGCACGGACACAGAGCCCGTTATTTCCCTGGGACCTGCAGCCCACGGGGGATCGTGTTGCCTGTTGGCATCTCATCACACCTCCCATAGTTCCAGCTTTCCTGGCCTCTGGGGTTTAAAAATAGAACAGAAAAGGCCACAGAGCTCCTTTGGGTTGGCAGCAGGGTTTGACCCCAGACCTGCTGTGCCCCCTTCCCTTCTGAGCTGTAGACCAGAACCGGGATGCTGTCCCTGAGGCAAGGGGCGCTGGAAACCCTCTGACAGGGGTGCAGCGGCAGGGGCTGATGGAACAGGCACGGGGCGGCTTGAGGGAGAAGGGGGTGGGTGGACAGTCACGGGTTGTCTGAGTGGGAGTAGGGCGTCAGTAGGGGAATGGAGAGGATAGGTGGCAAAGGGGCTGTTGTATGGGCATAGGGGAGCCAGGTGGGCACAGAATGGCTGGATGGGCATGGGGCAACGAAAACAGCAAGCCGAGATGCCCATAGCAGCCCCGGTGGTTCCCGCCGGCCGGGGATTCACCGGCCCCGGGCGGGTGAATAGAAGCGCCAGGGCAGCCCGGAGAAATGGCCAGAGGCGGTGCGGGGGCGCTGGAGGAGGAGGCTCCTCCGCGCCCGGGAG
>VXBT01006093.1:307320-318333 GCA_013400235.1 Oriolus oriolus
CCGTGCCGCCCCGCCAGCGCTCGCCTTTCCCTCCCTGCAGGCCCTGGAGGAGCGGGGGACCGCCAGCACGGAGTCGCCCGGTGAGTTGGCAGTGGGCGGCCGCCGGTGCCCCGGCTGGGAGCGGGCAGCAACCCAGGGAGGGCTTCGCGCGGGGCCGGGGCGCGCTCGGTACCACCCGGGGCTGTGCTACCTCCGGAGCCCCGCGGTGACAAGTGGGGAGCCGGCGGGGAGCCGTGCCGAGGCTCGGAGCAACCTGATTCCTCCAGCCCGCCTCGGGCACCGGACAGAGCCGCGGGCCGGAGCTGAGCGCAGCCCTATCCCTAGACTGCCGCCCCTCCGGTGCCGGCGTGCGGGGTCCCGGGTGGGAGCACTCCGCTCCAGCTCTCCCTGCTGGAAAGCCGCAGAGAACGGCTGTCTGGCCGAGTGAGGTTCGAGGAGCGCGGGAGCCCCTTCGCGGAGGGGCCGGAGGTGAGAACAGTGCCTGGGTAGGAGACGGAGCTGGCGGATAGAGGGAGAAAGAGCCTATCGGGGTGGCTGTGTGAGCCCCTGAACAGTGATGTGCAACAGTGCGGTGACAGACTTACTGGGAGCACAAGGGGGTCCTTTGCGTCCCTGTGCCCCGTGATGGCTGCAAGACCCCACCGCGGCTGCTGCACCTGCCCCGGCAGCGGCCCGGCTGGGCTCTGCCTCTCTGGGCGCCTCCTTATAGTCCCTGTCCCTGTCTCTTGCAGTCCTGACCTTTCGGGAGATCTGGAATCGTAGCTTCTGCCGGCCTCTGGAGCAGCTGGTGGACGTCATTACCGAATTCCCCAACGAGGTGGAGTACATTTTCAGACCCTCCTGCGTCTCCCTGCAGCGCTGTGGAGGCTGTTGTGGGGACGAGGGTCTCCGCTGCATGCCCGTGGAGACAAGCACGGTCACCATGCAGGTACGTGCTGCTGCTGCAGGACCGTGTCTGTGCTGGAGAGGTGGTGGGCTGCCCACCAAGCGCCGGGAAGGTGAACTTGCAGCTTTGCATCCACTAGACATTGTAGCAGTGTGGCTAGCAAGGGAGAGGACTCAAAACTGCTCAAATGCATGCCAAGTCAGTAGGGTCCCTCTGCCTGCTCTTTGGGCTTGCCCCTGAAGCCAGGTGTCACCCCTGGTGGTACGGGCCTCACTCCCTGCTTCCCGGACTTCTCTCTGTGTGGTCTCTCTTGCTCATTGCTGTCATCTTTCCAGACCTTCCCTGTCCTGTGGTGGGGCTGGGGGGTGTTCCAATTGCCCGTGACTGCCTGCTGGGACAAAGTAGGTACTACCCTTGAATCGAAGGGAGGAGTGAGGCTCTCCTGTATCAGGTGATGCTTGGGGTGGTGCTGACAGTGAATGCCCCCATGCTGGGGCATGGTGAGCATGAAGGGCTGAGCTAAAAGCGTTTTCAGTCGCCACTGCACGAGCTGGGAGATGTGGGGTGGGAGATCCTGGGCCATTCGACTCTTCCCCATGTACCAGGCAGCAGTTGTCCTCACACTGCAGCCCTTGCACTGAGCTGCCAGAGATCAACCTGCTGATGCTGCAGGGACCGGGGAGAAGCTCTGCTTGGTCATGGATGATGGACTGGGGAGTGCCTGCAATAAATCACCAGTGGTTTTGGTCTCTCTGGGGTTGAAAGTGTGTTGGAAGGCAGGATGACAGTTTCCAAAAGCTCATGGCTGAGGTGGATCAAAAGCCTGATGTGAACAGGAGGCAGCTCCCCAAGCACAGGTCTCCCTCTATGGGAGGGATCCTGCTGCTGTGTACAGGTTGGCAGAGCCAGACACTTCTGCAGGGCCTAGTGTGGATCACCAATGATGGAACATACCCTGTAAGGCCCTTGGATGTCCAACCTGAACTTCAGGCTGGGCTGTGGAGTGACATGTGACAGGGCAAATGCTGTACCCCTGGACTGCAGAAGTGCTGTGGTACTGACTCCAGTCAATTCCAACTCATTGTTGTAGGAAAGGGGTCCAGGAGGAGGCAGCAGCAACGGGATTGGTCTGGAAAATACGACTGGGGGGATATTTCTGTCAGAGAAGGGAGATGTGCAAAGGGGTCAAATACGTGAAAGCTCTCCAGAAAGGCAGAGACTGAAAAATCTTTTCTAAAGCTGGGAAATCCCAAGACCATGGGACTCAAAGCCCTGAAGACATGGGGCGGCACCAGCCAGGGCAGCTGGGCCCGGCCAGTGCTGCCTACGTGTGGAGGTGGAGTCTGTGTTGTTGGAGGTCCCGAGGAACAGGTTAGACATGCATCTTCCTGAGAGGCTGGGGTGGCAAGGCAGTGGCGCAGGAGCCCTTCCAGCCCCCTCCTGCCGCTATCTGGGAAGTAACCTTTGCTCCTCTTTCAGCTCCTGAAGATAAAGCCAAACGGGGAGGCACCCTATGTGGAGATGGCGTTCACCGAGCACAAGCAGTGCGAGTGCAGGTGGGGACTCCTGGGCTCCAGCAAGGGCAACCCTGCCAGCTCACCCTGTGTGTGTGGAACAGGGATGCCCTGTGGGCACCCTGGCTGTGCTGGGACCCCTTCTTGCTGTCTTTGCACTCTAAGGCTTGCCGGTGCTTACAGCCCTTGTTCAGCTGCAGGCTGCACCGCATCTGTACCTGCTCCCCGCAGCCAAGGGGGTGTGTGGCATCGTGAAGACAGGTCAGGCACCATGCACTGTCTGCAGGGCTGTGCTCCCTGTCCCTGCGGCTGCCTTGGCATGCCTGGCATATGCTCCTTTAGGCAGAGGATCTGCGTGTGGGTAATGGAGGAAGGCTGGTGGCTCTGAGGCAAGTGTTTGGTGTGTGACAGCACGTCCAAGGTGGTGGCTCAGTGGGGAGCTCCGTGGCTTAGCATGCCTGAGTGTGACCGTGGCCCGAAGAGAAAGCTCAGCAGCTGGGTCTTGGGCAACCATTTAAGGGAGGCTGCCCCATAAAGACCTGGGAAGCAGAGGTTAACATCCAAGCCAACAAATGAAAGCTTAAAACATGCGGTGCCAACCTGGCCTGGATACGCAGTGCTGGCCTGGAATGGATGTTCAGCACCAGCCTGCCACAGACTTCTGGCACCTAGTCAGTCCCTTGGGGTACTCACTGTCTCCCAAAAGTGGTGAAAGCCTGGGCAGGATGGGGCCTCTGCCTGAGGGCTGCAATGCTGTGGGACCAGCTCCAGTGCTGCCTGCAGCTGGTCCTTGCAATAGAGACTCCAGCATTGCCTGCATGGGGGGTCCTGGCAATAACTCTTCATCATGATGCAAGGGTGGCTTAGTATTGCGCAAACTGGGGGATGAGTGTCCTGCTGGGCAGCCATTAGACATGATCCTTGCCTGGAAGAAGATCCCGAGGATCCCCGGATTGGTATTCCCCTGCAGTTGTATGAGCAGCTGTACTGGAGCAGATCCAGCTCCACACTGTCTCTGTCTGGAGCATCTGTCAGTGGATGCAGAAGCGGGAGTGGGAAGAAGCAGATGTGTTACCTGCCTCCTTCTCTGCTTCCAGCTATTTTCCATGCAGGGAATTTCCCAATCCTTTTGTGGTTTTCCTACCTAGGGTAACTCCCAGGGGATCTCCAATGAGCATGTGTGCAGGCTGCCTTCTGCAGCAGTTTTTGGCTTCTTCCTAAGCCGCTTTCCACACCTGTACATTGCTCCCTTCTGTAGTTTAGTGTAGGCATGGTAATGTCCTGGCTGTGACCCCTCTGGGGGGGGGTGTCATGGCTGAGAGCCACTACTGAGACTTTGCAGCAGATCCCTCATGTTTGTCACCCAGGATGTTGCATCTTGTTTGACTACGAGATGTGGAAGCTGTCACTGAGAGCAGCTGAGACTGAACTTGCCCTTCCCAGCCTCACTGGCAAAATGCCACATCCCCAGGGTAGTCACCCAAGCTGACCAGCCCCTCTGCTGTCTCTGCCTTCTCTCTGCTCACTGAAATCAGCTCCTGACTGCAGAGTTGATAAGGTCAAGAGAAAAGATACTGGGTCTGTTTTAGACATGAATGGTAACAGGTAGATTGGGTTGTGCACTGGGGCGTGTCACTGGACCACCTCCTGCAGCTCAGCATGCAGCACTGCCCAATAACCACTTCACACTGTCTTTTTCCCATTCTGCAGGCCTCGGCAGGACCTGATGAGGTTGGGAAGGTAAGTGACATCAGGGGCATTGTTGCTGGCTGGGATTGTGGGTCTCATCTCCCATGCATCAGCACTTCCTGTGGTACTTTCCTTTTGAAGGAGGAGGTCCAAGGGCCGAGGTAAGAGAAGACAAGACAAGAAGGGACGGAAAGACTGTGAACTGTAAGTGAGCAGGGGCAGGTATGGGTGGTGTCTTCTGGGTTAATTTCCTTGGGATGAGAGTCTTCATTAAGCATTTAGATCTTTACTGACACTGTGAGCAGTGAAGGGTTTGCGCAGAGCAGAGACAGAAGAAAGCAGGAGGGGACAGTGGGCAGCTGTGGGGAAACAGGCCTTTTACTGAAGACTCAGTAGGTTCTTGGTAGTCTCTAGGCTCAGCAGCTCAAAACTTGGCGGAATGGGGATGGATGGACTGGGTGACTTGATGGTGCTTAGCTTTATTTCCATCACAGACCATGCTGGGTTTCCTGGATCCATGAATTTCCAGTTTCAGCCTCATCTTGCTGCCAGCTGTATCCTTACTGCTGTCCTTGACTGATTGTTGTTTGGGTTACTCTACTCTTTCCGTCCTTTATCTCGCTTTCTCAAGCTGCTTGCTGTAACAGCACAGGCTGGACTCACTGTGAGCGCTTCTGAGGTATAACACCTGTGGCTAGCACTTTCCTCTAGCATTTCCCCCTTTTGTCTGAAGCCTGCTGCAGGGGGCTCCGCCAGCACCAGCCCCATCACCCTCACTCCTCCCCATGAAGAGGCTGCCTGCAGTCCCTGCCCCTGCAGTTCTATGTCAGAGGGACCAGACACAAAGAAGGGGATCCAGGGCAGAGCAGGTGAGCCTGGAGGTCCAAGTGTCCCTCCCATCCTGGCAGTGCTCACCCTGTGCCATGCTCTCTTTGCAGATGTGGCACACCACGCAGGTAGCCTCTGCCCTGCCCCCAGCCTCGCTCCTGCCGCCTGGGTTTGAGCCAGCTGCCTTTCCCCCAGCATGGGGCACTTGTGGAGTCGTGTCCCTCCGAGCTGCAGTGGGGAGAAGGACTCTGGCACGGAAGAGCTGACTGTACTCTTGGTTGGCCCTGGTGGGAACACAGCCTGGAACCAAGGACTCCCTTGCCCCATCTGCCCCACTGGCAGCAAGAAAAAAGGACTCCTGACCAGGCCTGGGGCTGAAGATGAGGAGCTCAAGCAGTGTGTTGGTGTTTGAGGACATCCTGGGGGCAATGAGGAGCAGTGCGGGTGGATGTGCTGCTGGAACTGGCTGGGGAGGACAGCGTGATGTGGGAGTGAGTGGACATGGCTCACAGGGCTGCACCTGCAAAACTTCCCTGTCCTGCCGGCACTCTGCAGCTGGGGAGGAAGGAAATCTGGGGCAGGCAAGGCTGTAGGGCTGCATCTGTCCCAGCTTTGGCAGGGGGCACAGGCAGGTGCCAGGGAGCTTGCCTGGGAAGCTGTTCTGGTGGGGAACAGAAGGGAGCTGGGCTCCTCGTGTATTCACAGCCACATCCCAGCTTTGCCCTGCTCAATAAAAGCTGGTCAGACATGGGAGCTGGCAGCCCCTGTCTGCTTTCCAGCAACTGCAGGCAGGGAACTTCCCCATGGGCACCCCCTCAGGCTTGAGGAGGGCAGTGACCCAAGGGCTTGTTCCCATCACCAATCCTCCAGCACCCAAAGGACTGCCCTTGGTGTGATGCTGGAGATGGGCAACCAGCAGGTTGCTCCCTGGGCTGGGGGCTATCCATGTGCTGGAGTTCAGGTGGGTACTGGGAGACCCTTGAGGGAACTGCCCTTCCCCTCCACACCACAGTGTGGGACTGGTACCTCTCCCTGTTCACCATCCCCATCCTGTTCTCACCCCACTCCAAATGTCTGGCTCGGTGTCCTGTCCTCCCTGGCGGGGCTGATGCAAAGTTTAGGGCAGTGGGAGGCAGGCTGCCCACGGGCCTTCCCACTCAGGAAACACCCCACCAAGGGTCGTTTACCTGACATGGGGACAGGCTGGCCTGAGGCTCCCCTCCTTTACTGGGAATACCCTCAGGGTAGAAGGAGCTGGTGGCCCTCTTCAAGGTGGCTGTGGTACTGCTGTTTCCTGCTTTCCCCACTCAGCCAGCTCTTTGCCCAGGTCTGGCGGGAAGCCACAGCCCCTGGTTTTCCATGCTTCAAACAGTTCTCCTGGGGCTCTGCCTGTCCTCATTCCCACCCCTGCTGCAGGGGGTCTGGGGCTGTCTGCCAAATGCATCCCATGCTGGTCTGTGCAAGCCATATCCTGGAGCAGTGTGTGTAGCTGGAAACCCTAGGGGTGAGTTGGGCACCCACATGTTTGTGGGGCACCCCTGGCCCTAGGTTAAAACAAAATCAAGGGTCATTCTTGAAAGCTTCAAGCAGAAGACTGGAGGGCAAGATCTGCAAAGGCCTCAAGGTTACCCTTAAATGATGGGACCTGTGGTTTGTCCTGCTCTGAGGAGCAAGGTGGAGCCTGGCATAGCGGGAGTTGGGGTCTGAGGCGGCTCCTTCGCACATCGGACAGGGCTGCGTGTGACAGGGGTTACATTGTGGCTCTCTAAGCCATAGTGCTGGTGTTGCCTGAGGCTGGCACAAGGAGATGGGGACAGGGCGGATCCCTGTCAGGGAAAGCTGGTGCTGGGTGTCGTGAACCTCCATACTGCCACCGTGTAGCAGGGAATGGACCAGGTGAGTTGTACCTGTGAGGCTGTGCATATCCTTCAGGAGCTTGCTGGATCCCTTTTGGAGCCCATTTCCACTTCTGGCATCCACAGTATCCTGGAGCACAGCCTACATGGGCTTTGCCTCAAAAATGGCCCATGAAGTTCCTCCTTCACTACCTCATGGATGAGGGGAACTTGTTGCTCCCCTTCCCACATCACTCAGAGTCTGTGTGGACCCTGCGGTGGCCTGTGCTGGTCCACACAGGCTTTCCCTATCACTGTGTGTCATTTCTGCCTGGCTGGTTGTGCTCTGAGGCCAAGGAGAACCATGTGCAGCACTTGCAGATGTATATGATGGTTTCTGTATTGGTTTTAATACCCCAGTAGTATTAAACCTTAAAAAAAGGAAGTTACATAAATCGAAGTATGTTAATTAATAAAAGTAAGTTTATCAAGACTGATGATTAGGATTAAAACAAATTCAAACACACTAACACACAGTGGCTTTTCCAAACAGTTCCCTGTCACCTCTTTGGCCACTGCCTGGCACTGAGATATTCCAGGCAGCTCTGCCCATCAGATGTGGCAGGGCCAGGCACCTGCCTTGCACAGCCCCGCTGTGTTGCTTCTTGCCCTCCATCACCTGAGCCGCCTGGGTACTGTGCGTGGCCTTGTCCCCTGCTCCTCCCGTGGCATGGGGTCTTGGACAGCAAGAATGTGGGTGCTGGGAGGGATGTGGCTGTGCCACTGCAGCAGTGATGAGCAGAATAGTTGGGGCAGGGCAGGAGCAGGGGAAAGCATCGCTTACACAAGAGGTTTGGGAGCTGCATCTCCAGCTGTCAGGGCTGGAGCTCCATGGAGGTAATAGGAATCCAATGAGCCCTAGCATGAAGTTCCCGTGACTACAGCAGGCATCACACTCCCAGGATAATGCTAGCTCCTTTCCTTACCCCTGCCAGCGGGGAGAGTCCTAAGACCCTCCTCATCCCAGGATGGCAGGGGCTTCAGCAGGACATCACACCCAATGGAGATACCAGGATCAGGGTGGGGGACTGCTGCTCTGAGGGGGAGATCAGGGCTCCTGGCTTCAGGGCTTGTGTCCAGCACCCGTGTTTCCTCTCAAGGGGACCAACCCCTGTCTGCCTCTCCCTGCTCTGTGTGCTCCCAGTTGTAGCTTTTTTATACCACTAACTCCTGGCTGCCCTCCTTTGCCACAGCAGATGTGTGAGCACTCTGGCAAGGTCAGCTTCATCTACAGAACCCCATGTCCCCCAGGCACTGCAGAGCGGGGCTGGTAGGAGGAGACTGGTGCCCTTGTAAAGGGACCCTGACAGACCCCAGCCCCAAAGCCAGCAGCATCTTCCATGGACAGGCAGAAAACATGCTCTAGCCCCAGTGCCCCCAAATCCCTCGTCCTGTCCCTGCCTGTGTACCCCTTGCAGACAGGCAGCTGTCCCACGGGAGCATCACACCACTGGGTTATCAGCGTCCCTGGGCTCCCTGTGTCTTCCAGCCTTACAGGGCAAAGGTTTGTTTAATAAGGCTTTATGAGCCAGAGCTGCAGTCAGATGGTTTAGGAGGATAGTTATAGGGAGACAAAACATGAAGCGGCCTTACACACCAGGAACAAAATATTCCTTTTTTTGGGAAGTAACTGTAAAGGTGATGTGGAGATTGGCCCAGACATGTGGCATCATAGCTGATGAAGCCCTGACATTAAAACTTCACCGGTTACCTCTGGTCTCCCTGATTGCAGGATGCCATCAGAGCACTGCCACCCAGCAGCGTCTCACGGCCGTGCCAGTGCAGGTCTCCCGCATGCCCTCATGCAAATAAAGAAGCACTGAGGTCCTAACTTCTGGATTGTTACTTAGAAGTCTTTGGCATCCTCACGAAGCTGGACATAATCCTGCCTGTTGCAGCCAGTGATCTTCGCAGTCTCAGCATATTTTAAGCATTTGCCAGCTCTCATGCGTCAATTTTAGCCTGTGAGAAAAAAGGCAGCTCTCACTCCTCTAACTGTCATTTGTGTTGGTTTTGCTTTGGCAGTTCCCACTTCCCAGCAAGGACCACAAGCTCTTCAACAGGTTAATCCAAAAGTAATCCCCCAAATTTAATGTCCTCTGTCCAGCACTGACATGCAAACCTGGAAGCCCACAGGTAAAGGCACTTGTGCCTCAGGGCTGGTACAAGTCTTCTTCCCTTGCAAGACTTTTCCTCACAGGAACATCCCTGGGGTACTTCCTGCTGATGCCTTTGGCTCACTCTCTTCTGGCCACTTCAGAGGTGTTTGACGAAAAACTTAACTGAGTTTTGTACCTCCCAGCAACTCCTCCTCACACATCTCTCTGCCACCATCACCTCAATATCCAAACCACTCTACAGATACACTTGCTGCATTTTGTAGTTTACCTGTGCTCTCTGTCCTCTTCAGGCCCACACAGATCTGCTGAAGTCAAGCAGGTGAGTTGTGCCAGCAGCACTCCTGCTGTCATCCCTGGCTCCACTTCATTTCTTGCCTGCTCAGACTTTTCACTTGAAGGAGGAGCCTCTAGGCTCTGGTGGGAATTAAAAGGCCCCAGAGACTGTGGGGTATAAACGAGCCAGGCAGAAAAAATTGGTCTCTGTTAGGCAGAGGCTGGAAAAGGAACCTGGGAGCATTTTGAGGAGAAACCAAAAAACCAAGCACACCGATCATGTTTGGGCAGCAAATTGTCTTACAAAGCAGATGTCTCTGCATCCTCCTAGACCTGCCCTCTGAGGCACAGTTAATACTTTCATACTGCCAAAGAAATGGTCTTTGCAACAAAGGCAGTGTTTGGTTGCTGGATGCTGAGCTGAGCTGAGCTGTGGGCACAGGCTTTACTGTCCTGTTCTGTTGTTGACAGACTGGGCTGTGCAAAAGAGCTGCCCAAGGGACCTGAGCCCTTGGAGAGCCCCTACAAGTGTGTGCAGGGTGCAAAGTAATCACAAGTCAGCCCCAAACGGGTGCTCCCTCTGCCAGTCCCACAGCAAGTACCAGCTCCAGCAGGGGCTGAGCACAGTGACTAGCCAGGCTGGTGTGGCTGTGATGGCACAGCACAAGGCCAGCTCCCGACAAAATGAAAACCCCAGTCTTAGGATCATTTATTGTTGCAATGGGACATGCCCATAGGTTAGCAAGGGATGGACAAAGATGCGGGGGCCTCCCACTTCCCAAACAATCTTAGCACAGTTTTTCTAAGGCTGTCCCTTAGATTTCATTCCAGCCCTACGGCCTCTGCAGGTCCCCTGCCATGCCTGTGGTTAGGCAGTTACTTAACCTGGGACCAACCATCCCACAGACACACCAAACCAGCTGGCCAGTTGGCAGTAACCACTTGAGCACTCCTAGGTCAGCAAATTGCCTTTGCTAATAACTGCAGTGATCTAGCAGGCCCTGCAAGGCCTCCTGGCCTTCCAAGAAAAAGCCGGGCCAGGAAGGCAGGAACACATGTTTCTAGGATAAGCCAAAGACTGATACTTTCCACATGCAAAGCATTTGTTAACCACCATCTGGGATCTCTACTGCGCTGTTACTTTGCTGCACCTTAATGCATTTGTGCTGATGTTCCCTGTGCTGTACATTTGCAATAAAACCCAATTTTGTAAAACCCAGTGAGTCTACAAGAGCTGGTAGAAGGGCTGGCTGAGAGCCCAGTGTCAGGGCTAACAATACCTACTTGAAAGATGAAATCGGGAAGAGTCAGGGGCACCCTGGGCTGGCCATGATGAAGTGGCAAGACACCCACCACCTTAACTGTGGCAGTGGGGAACTGCTGGAATGGGTGCACCTGTCGGGGGGCCGGCAGAGACAAAGGCTATTTAAAACACAGCTAATTACGTGTCATGGGAGGAAGGAAACGCAGCGGCAAAGGCAGCATTTAATGAATGGGAGCTTGGTTAATTAAGGGCAATTAATGGTGAATAAGGATTACAATAAAGCAAGTGGAGTGACGGCGCTCACCGCGCGTTAACCGAGCCATGGAGCTCCTGCCGGGGCGGGACCCCAGCGGGGGGACCCGGGCATGGACCCCGTGGGTGATGATGATGATGATGATGATGATGATGATGATGATGATGATGATGATCTCATCCGCGGCCAATCAGCGCCGCCCGCCCTCGTCGCGCCCCCGCCGCCCCGCCCGGCGGCGCCGGGGGATGCTGGCGGCCGCGCTGCCCAGGTGCGGGACCGCGGGGGCGGCGG